>JAQNCA010000006.1:9287993-9306839 GCA_029783725.1 Acanthurus tractus
CGGGACAGCCTATCAGCGTTGAGATTCTAGACGACGACGTCAGTGACGTCATGCACCCCCGGATCCCGCCTATTTCTCAAAAATGGAGGAAAAATTAATAGTGAGCGTATACTGTGTACCGTGTACGCCTCCTGACGGTGTGACTGACCCAGACACGACGGCGTTCAGATTTTCGACGTTTCTCGTACTTCCACAGCAAGTAGAGCGACGCGATCGTGATGATATCACCCATAGTTGATGACAGAAAGAAATGGAGGGAAAAATTGTTTTATTTTATTTATTGTGGTAGCCCCTCCCCTTCGGTTTGTGCGAATATTCGCATCGCGTTACGGGAGTACATTCGCGTGAGTAAACAACTCGCGCGAGTAACGCGATGCGAAAATTCGCGTCGCGTCAGGTGTGAACCGAACCGCACCGTAAGAAGTTGCAATGATGAACAGAGGTGTTGATAAAAATGTTTGGTGAAAACCTGAAATGAGCAAAGCTTTAATGTTGTGTTGTAACTCACATTCACAGATTTTATGTTTTTCCATTGGTCTTCCAGTCAGACGAGCTTCAGAGAATGAAAAAAGCAAGTCAGTTTTTCTAAAAATGTTTAGAAAGATAGAACGTTTTCACTGAAGAACAGGAAAAGGAAAATAATTCAACTGCAGAAAATTTCAAAAGTTTTTGATTGTGCTGAACAAGGTGGTTACAGTTATGCAAATTTCTACACAGCAGCTGGTGGTACATACTTACTGAAACTCATCTCCTCTTTCTACTGTAGCCCTTTTCCCTCGTTCCTTCTCCCTGCTTTTTCTCCTCATCTTACACACACAAATACACACACATTCACATACACACACACAAACACACACACACACAACCAGCCTGTCTCTGTGTCTCACACATACACACACACACACACCCCATCTTTTGTTTGGATTCAGACGGTATGAAGGCAGATCCTGTGGCCCTTCTGAGGAGAATGTTAATATGCCCGCTCTGGTCTCTCTGGGGATGCAGAGAATGGACTCAGGCTGCTAATGCAGTGTCACACTAACCCTGCTCACACATCAGCACTACTGCAAGTGTGAAACCTGCTCGGCTACTCTCACAACTTTACTAAATTATTAAGAGGCAAGAGTAACTTTGCCACATGCTTCTATTAAGGTGGACTCTGAATTGTGTGGTTTTAAACCTTCTTTACTAAGTTTTTTTAACGCAATTTATCATATTTTGGTCTTTAAAAGTTTGTATTTAACTACAGCCAGTAGCAGATGAGGTATGATTTCAGCATATATTTTTAAATTTCAATCCAATCTCATCTAAAAGTCTATTAATTTACTATTTTTTGTAGAGACATTACAGGGTAATTTGTTTCACCAAAACATCATAACACGCATTCAGTGTTGAGTTACCTTTAAGGTTTTGCCAAATCAAACTATTTTTGCTGTGTTTAGTGTTAAACTGTCTGGTAGATTCAAGCAACTTTAAAGCTTTGGCAAAAACAATAGGAAATATTTTGTTTGTGGTTCACTGAAAGAAAAATTTCACTCAAAACTTGACCCAAGAAACTCCCTCTACGTGAACAGAAACCGAGTTCAACCCTGAGGCAGATGTTATGCACATGTAACAAAATGAACCAGATTCATGTATCCTCTGTTCAGTTATTTTATTCAGCCTGAAAAAGAAAAAAAATATCAGTAACTGATTGTTTCCTTGTTCTGCTTTTACTGGTACACAAAACTAAAAAAGAAAATATCTGTTTTCTCCTGTTTTTTTTAAGTGCATCTATTTAAAAAGCAGCCCACCTCCACAAAAAAAAGAGAAAATAAAAGAAACAAATTCATACAGGTATGCAGTATTTTTAGGACCCAGTAAACAGATTTACCAAAAGTTGAGGTGGCCTGTGCTATAAAGATTTAGGTCGGTCCAGTCTCTCATTATAATCAGTCACACAGTGAGAAAAAAACCCAACAGAAAATAAACTGCATTTTTAAATTGTGGATGCTTAATTGTAGACGTTCCACTTACATGTCCAGTATGTAGGATTTAGAGGCATCTAGTGGTGAAGTTGCAAATTGACTTAATATCCCTTCACTCATCCTTTCCTACTATTCTGGGCTACTGTAGAAATATGGTAGTGAAACATGGTGAGCTCTGTTGAAGAGGACTTGCTCCATCAGATATGAGGCTATTTTTAAGTTAAAAAAGGCAAAGCAATTCTTATTATCAGGAGATTCATTCTTAAAGAAAACATACTCATAAATATTACACTCAATTTCTGCAATATTCTGCAAATAAATTCCCTAAATCCAAAATCTTGCTACATAGTTTTCCGCTGTATCACGACATCTTCATCAGCAGAGAGTGGGTCAGGATATACCACCGACTTATTTCCCAATAACTGTCAAGCACTGAGAGCATGACTGCAGGATTAGCATGAGGCGCTTATTGTCAAAACAGAAAGTGTCAGTAGATTTCCCTGCATTACACTGCACACAGTAGAGTTTTTCTTTCACTCGTTCATTCCTTTCCCTGTGTTTCCCAGCTGTGAGCAGAGAAAATGCACCATACTGTCCTTCCCTCTCCCCACCCTGTCTTGCTCCCCGTCAACTGAAGTCCTTTCATAATGAATGGCAAGGTACGATAATAGCCTTCAGGTTGCCATAGAAATGAGACAGGGGCCCTGTATGTGATTTTTTTTTCTTTTTTTTCCAAGCATAAATGACAGAGGACTCCGAGGCAAACTCTTTGTCCCCCCACCCTCACAAGCAGCGCCACACTTTGCTTCCTCTTTTCCTCCTCACATCTTTACTTAATCAGCATTTCTCCTCTCTTCGAGGCCTGTTTCTACCTAATCGGATTTAAAGCATTGATATAAGAATCATGCGAGCGAATTGAATGCATTTAACAAAAAGCAGAAAAGCATTTCAGTCCTCCATATGCAACTGTGTCTTTTATTCATATATCACTATCAGTCCAGACAGTTTTTATACCCAGGGCTCTAAGGGGATCTGCTGTCCGGTCCACACACGTTTAGACGGTAAACACCCGGAAACTTTTCAAAATGGGTCTGATGCTGAAGACCAATCCAAGACCTGCAGCAGCAGATGGAGTGTTTTCGCCACGCAACGGCATCCGCCCAACCCAGGTCTCCTTCCTGCATTGAACATCTCTGTGCAGCTGCTGGCGAGGCTGCTAAAAGCGAGCTCGTGTGATCTCAGCTCCCCACCAGCAGCTGCTCTCAAACCAAACAAAGTATTGATCAGTGTGTCATTTTCACACTCACGTGTCTCAATGTCGGTGATGATCTCTGATGTGTTTATGTCATGTTTGTCAGGTCAGCAAGTGTCTAGGTGAGAAAGTGAGGAGATACAACTGCTCGTGCATGTACACACACCCTTATCAGACATAATACACGTATAAACACTGTCAGCACTGTGGATTTTATTTTCAGCACATTTGATAAAAATTGCCAGAAATATCAACATTTAACACCTACAGTCCATGCATCAGTCTGGACCTGCATCAAAGGTAAAGGAAACCTCCAGTTACCAGCAGATTTCAGTCTAGTGTTGAAAACAGATACAATTTGTGCACATTCAGTGGCAGTGAGGCCGCTGGTTGATTAATATATAAATAAGCAGACAGAAAATCAATAACAAATAATTTGATAGTTTATGGAGCAAAACTGATTTGGCTCCTAACAATTTAGGATTTGCCTCTTAAACCTTTTTTATAGCAATTGAAATTGAAAACATTTGGGTTTGGATATTTGAGTTGGACACAACAAAGAACTGAAAAGATGTGAGCTTTTGATGCCTGTTATGAGCATTTTTCATTTTCTTTCCAAAAATAAAAACAAGCATTATTTACTTGAATTGTTGTAGATTATAAATACCTTCGGTCCATGACAACCACATATATTTTTATGTAAGTATTGATTGGTTATATACAACAGTCAGGAAAATTATCAACAAAGATTAAAAATATATAGAAAAACAGTTGAAGTTAAGACTAGTGGACTGAAATCAGTGATCAGCTGTTGCAGCTCTGACAGCCTCTTTTACAGCTGCAGAGAGCTGCAACCTCTGCAAATAGTAGTTCTTTTATTACTTATCTATAGCATGAAATATTCATATATTCTTTCAAACATTTATAATCAAAAGTACAAGACAACAGTCTGCTCGATCAGCAGTTCTGTGTGGATTTGGTTCGACCATATTTGATATTTGATAAATAAACTGAGTAAAATAAAAAAGCTCCTCTTTGGCTTCTCTTGTTTGTTAGGTGAAGAATAGTGTAAAAGAAGGTCAGTTAACGCTGTGGTAACCAATAAATTGTTCACCAATAAAAAGTCTTAAAAAAAAGAGTACAGGATTTGTAGTGAAAAAAAACACGAGAAAGATGAGTGGGTTTTTACAATATTTTTCATCATATTGATCACATTTTTTGAACTTTGTTCAAACGCGAACTTTTAATTCTTGATCCTGTTCCTCTCATTAATGAAGAGCAGGTTCCGTGTTTTGATTCTGTAGTTTTTCAGGAAAAAACAGTCACATTGATTTCTCTCACTGAAGCGATTGCAGGTTTCACTGTGTTCACACCACAGCAGCTGCCCAAACCTGCCGCCCAGATGATTCTCCTGTCACATTTTGAAGAAAAAGATAGACACATCTATCATCAGTTCCCTGCCTATTTGGTCTTTTTCATTACTGACGTGGAGAGAGTCGTGATCCTTTCTTATCTTTATGTGCATCAATGTCTCATGTTTATGTTCCAGGTGACCAAAGGTCAAGTTTACTTGCCTCTACTTTGTAGCTGTCTTACAGTAGCTTGAAATTCTTGTTTGAGTGACATAAAACCTTCTTTTATGTTTGGATTTTTGGATTTTTGTTTGGTAGTTTAGCTGTGCAGAAGTCTTTTTATCGTATTTTATTCCTAAAACATGCCCTTCAGAAGTGCTCCATTTTGTAACCAAAAATTAATTTCATGTGGACAAATGTTTGTTTCATTCATGGTTGCTAAATTTTAAATTGTTTCTTGGTGCTTTTGCAGAAAACTGCCACCTGAAAATTTTCAGATAAAAGCAGTACGCTAATCTTACAAATCCCTGACATTCACGTTACCTCTTCTTAAGAAAAATCAATTTGTTAAGAAAATTGTTTACAATAGTTAATTTAAAAAATAAGGCTCAACCAAATGTGCAGCATTATTTTCCAACTAAGTGAAGTGTTCAGTCTGTGGGCACCTCAGTGTTAAATTAATATTTGCTTAAAGCAGCATCTGGCTGACAGAATAGATCAATCTATTGAAATTCATACAGGGAAAAGCTTTTTTATGTCACCCCAATAATCTCCTATTTTTTTTTTCTGTCAGGATCAATATAATGGTGCTTTGGACTTATGAAAAAACGTCACTGACATCAGTGTCTTTTGAAATCACAGGGAGCAAAAGGAACAAAAAGTGAACGAAAATGTAGAAAATAGCAGAAACCAGAACATGTGACTTGTTTAAGAGGTTTGCAGAAACTGTTTGCCGACCACAACTTTGCCACATAATTGATCTGTGTTTGAAAATGTACAGTATGTCTCCTGTTTGATGTTTGCGGTATAGATTTTTTGTAAGACTGGCTGTAGTTAAGCTGTAAATATAGCTGCTGTACCATATAGATCCGCTGTGTCTATAAAACAAGTTTTACTGCAGCATTGCTGAACAAAGATCACCATTTTATTCAGACTTCATGTTGAAATATCCCTGGTTCATCTCTGATCAATGCTCACCTCTGTGTATAATCTGGTGCATGCTTTCCATTTTTGTTATTCAGTCATATTTGAATTGAATGTTGTCCCTTTACTCTGATATATATATAAAACTTTATGTATTACCAGTATATACCAGAATATTTACCGGTCATTCTCTCATGCTTGCTCCCTAATTGTGTGTTTGCTATCATTACTGTAAATAAATCAGAGAAGCAAAGGCTTAGAAAAGCTATACATTTCTGATTGTGTGTGTTAATAAAGACCTAAAACTGAGCTGAAGCTATGCATCTATAGGATTAGGTGTTCAAAGCATCTCTCTCTGATGGAAGTGCTTCTTAAAATCTGTCATAAACTGGATGTTGGATATGTGTCACTGCCCAATATGAAGTTAAAGTCAGCATGGAGATCTATCTGTTGATATTTCTGCACACTTTGTAGCAACACAAATAAGGAAAATGCATCACATCGTCCACATGTCTGTATCTGGCTGGCTAGCTAACATTAAGACGGCCACACTGAAGAGTGACCGTCTTTCTGTCACGGACCTGCTTTTCGCAGATCTCTGTGGCCTTTGCAACCAAAGGCTCTTTTGGCCAAAGTCCACGTGGCACAAAAAGGCAGCGGCATTCCTGATGTCTGTGGCTAATCTGTGGTGTCAGCTTGTGTTAACGCCGCACCGCCAAATTTGAGGGCACACAGGGCCGGGGAATATTAAAAACTCCCATCAGCAGCATTCCTCCAGAGGAGGGTGGGTCTGGTGAGAGCCAGGGTCACCTAAGGTTGAGCAGCGGTTGTGCGTTAGCAGCGCTCGTACTGTAACGGTCTGATCCACTGGACAGGAGGTGGGGCCGGAGCGGGACGGAGGGAACACACTTCAAAGAGAGAGCGCTCTTTCCTTGTCCATCCTCATTGAAACTGGGCTAAATGAGCTTTGCGGGGGCTTTTGTTCCTGCTGTTAGACAATTCAGAGACTCGACGGAAGATGCCGAAAAGGACAGGAGGTCACATGGGTAGTTAATTATCTGCTTCTCAACCTGCCAGACGCTTTCTACATGCCACCCCAATTGACCTATAATGAGCATGAGATATTGTTCTGCTAAATTTGAGAAGTCTAGCAAGTGTAAGGTCAGACTGTTCCTACAATTGCCACATGTCAAATTTCACACAGCCATGAGACAGAGACTTTGTACTTGAGTGCAGGCATTTCTCATCATTTATCCAACGCTGCAGCTTCCTCCTTTAATTTGAATACACTCATATCTGAGTAGTGAGACAGCTAGCTGGTTCACAAAATAAACCGTAACATAAAACAGGACTGATATTAAAAAAAGGTACATGCAAACTTGGTCATTTTTCGGGTTCAGTACAGCAAACTGTGACCCACAGCTGTGCTCACTACAATAACTGAAAATTCAACATGTTTCTGAGTTTCTGCTGTGCAGACATGTAACATGTGCTCCGCTCTCCCTGACTCCCAGAGGGGCAAGGACAGGAATGCATTCAGGGTCAGAGGTCAAAGAGCCATGTGCGCATGCACTGCTGTAGCCTGACAACAGGTGCTGTGCAAGAGCCACAGACAAGTCTTTTAAGACTGCCGCAAAATTGCTTTAGTTTCATCTAACAGGACATTTCCGTGTTTCTTCTGTTGCTTTTGTTATCTCTGTTTAAGTAGGATATCTGAACGTATTGAGTCCTCTTTTTTTTTTTTACTCTAGTTTTTTGTTGAAACTGTTAGAAAACAGGCCGAGCTGAGAGCCTAACATCTGCACAGAAAGAGAAGCTCATAGCTGAGAGGTTGGTAGTGTCTCGGGGAAATGATAGCTCTGTGCCAAGGTATTTCTTCTCCCTCCTGAGAGAGGCCCCGCCATTCAGCACTCCGAGGTCAACAAGTACAGACCATTACCCACAATGCCCCTGAACAGAGGAAAAAAAACTTAAATATGCAGGGCTGTTCCTTTAAGATGGTAAGACAGGAGCTGCCTGAATGCACTTGGAGACAGAGCTGCAGCCAAGATGGAGAGAAGGAGGGAGAGGGGGAAAACGGGAGGGAAGGAAACAGAGATCCTCTAGTGATGTGGAATAGGATAAACTTGAATTTTCCTGTTTCTGTGGCAAAGCTGTTAAGTTGCAGTTATAAATATTGTAAAATTATGGATGTCAAGTTGCTGATTGCATTGCTTCGAGAAAAGGAGTCTTGTTGCTAGGAGAGGAGAGATTCAGCCGTCTCTTATTGGCCGCTAGGATGCGTAAGATGGCCCAATGAGAGCCCTCCCCCTAACAGCGGTGCAATAGTAGAGCTGCTCCCACATGCAGACCTGATTAATATGTCAGACATGTTTTATGGGTTAACGTGAATCAGGCGGGATGTATTGAAAAGGCCGCAGTGGGGATTTAGTGTGCGGATATGTGTGTGTGAGTCTATATAATATGTGTGCCACACTGACATATCACACGCAGCACAGCACTGAGGTCAGGCAACGCTCTTGATTCTGAAAAATGTTCACATACACAGCACGCTCACTTTAGTAATGAACTAACTGGAAACAGACTAGTGTGGAGTGGAAATAGGAAATAAGATTCCTCACATGTACATGATTATCACGAGAATGCAGCGCACAAAAGAGAAACAGAAGTGAAAAGCTGAACTCTGTTTTGGTAGGCTGATGTTACTTGAAAGAGCTGCAGTGTATTTAAAACACACAGTACGGTTGTTAACATGCTGTGGATCTCAAAACAAATCTGTTTGGGGAATTTTGATCAATTTTGCACCTATCAGACTGTTTTATTTTCTCTGACAGGGTTGCCTCAGTAAGTCTTTTTTTTCTGTATTTTAAGTGTTTTTCCTGTATTGGCCTTACTCCTCTGTCATTGAAATGCAATATTGGTTTTAAAGAAACATCTGTAACTAGTTAGATGTCTTAACTGCATTCAGATAAGAGGACTAACAATCATGTTTTATCACATTTTGGAGGTTTAGCCTGGCTTAGCATAAAGAACGAGGTACAGTAGGTGAAAACTCCTTAACTTCAGCAGTATCAAGTCTTTATAGTACACCAAGATATATTGAAATTTTGATGATGTGATGTTTAATACCTTTAAAAACACATTTGTTCCCTTTGCTGTTAAACTGATATGGATTTGCTGGATTGGGGCGATGTGTTGTAGTGCGCAGCAGGTGCCACCAGAGGTCAGTCTCTACGGGTGCAATAGGCAGCTGAGCTGGCCGCGAATGGGGCTAACATTACCTGGCCAGAAAAAAGAAAATGCTTCCACATCTAATTGGGATTATTCTGAGTATTGTCCCAATAATTGAAAAGGGAGCAGCTGAAAACAAAACAAGACTCGCTTAAAAAGGCAAATTGCATATTAGACAATATTGTAAGCATCAGTTCTGTTTTTTCGTTTTCTTTTACACAAAAAAATTGTACACTCCATACCTGTGAAATACTGTGAAGGAGTGAAGGCAGGAAAATTAGATACAGCACAAGCCTGTTTGTACACTCCAAAACTGTCCTACTGACAGCTGTACAGCTAGTTAGTTCTCCTTGGTTTTATTGAACAACAGTGCGTGATGATTGAGGAACAGCTCTGATGCCCCAAGCTAACTGCTCTGCTTTATAATGACAGTTTGATGTTTTGGGGGATGTTGCCAATTTGGCAACTTTTTTAGACTCTGATAGCAAATTTAATTCTGAGAAGTGTTTAAGAACAAAGTAGCGATTCATTCAGACCATGAGAGAGAAGGCGCCACGGCTCTTCTGCCAACAGCGTTTGGGGCTTTCCCGCTCCTCTTACATTGTGTGATGGCCGTCAGTAGGTGTGATGAAGCGTGTGATGCAGGCAGGATGAGGCTGTGTTCAGTTGCAATGGGTTTTTTGACACTTTGCTCTAAAAGTATCTAAATACTATATAAAATTAGTTTATCTAACCTTTTTTTCTCTCTCTCTCTCTCTGGATCTCTGGGTGTTTTTATAGTTTGTCAGTGTAATAGTGAAATAATTCATGTGATCTTGCAAAAATTTAAGTTTATTTGTTTTTCCCTTTTCTGTGTTTGAAATAATTTGGGTATTTATATCTTTTTCTCCATTTTCATTGCTATGAAGTAACTAATAATTCAAATGAGTACAAGCCGTCATCTGGCTACTTTTGGGGGCTACTGCTAGCTGATTTCATCCGAAAAGAGCTGACTACATTCGTTGTGCTAAAACCTTTTTTTCTTTTTGATACACAGTCATGTCTTTTATTGATTGGCTAGAGCGGGGAGTTGACTTGCTTAGCTTAGCATCAGGCCTTAAAGCAGGAGCAAACAGTTTGCCTCTCCAAAGTTCAGCTTTAAAGCTTACTTTAAATACAACGTTGTTAGTTTAGTTGCCACAAATACAGACATTTGAAAAATACAAGCATAAAGTAATTCCCTCACAAAAAGATCTTTGCATTCCTTTTGTTTAGTGGCACAGGTGTCTTAGTATTACTCACTTCGAAGACAACACATGTGGGTGTTGGCACTGATCTGTGATTTAAATTCTTTCACTCTCTTATTTTTAATTTATTTATATTGGACATAAAGTATGTTTATTCTTGTCATACAGTAGCTTTATGGTATTTCTGGCAAGCATTGAAGAGTAACCTGTAGCTGCTGTTTAGCCCCAGGAATCACAGAAAGAATAGGCCTTTGTTACAACAGGCATTTCAATCTACTCCATGTGTACTTTGTTGCTTCTTATTTACTTTTTTTGTTATAGTATAATACTGTGTCTTCGCAGTGTTTGATTATGTAGTGGCCTCTATGCATTGTGATGCCTCTGCTCCTAAAAAAAACACTAGAAGACTATTTTGAGTGAAAAAGCTCTAAAAACCCTAAGACTCAATGACAGTGTAGCATTTAGCAGCTACAGATCCTAGACTCTCCCTCAGAAGTTAATGGAAAGAAAAAAAAGAGCTAAAAATAGAGTGAATATTTGATACAAACTCAAAATAAATGCTAATGTTGCATCATGTCTGCTCAAAGATAAAAATACAACACCCTTTCCTAACACATCTGTCGAATTACTTTTATACTGTGATAATAAGTCAAAGAGCCCCCAAGTGGCCAGAACAGTTACTGCAGGATTTGTTGGAGCTTTGCTTTTAGCTTAAATAAAATTAATTAATTGAGGTTTGAACACTCACTACCTGACTTTACTTTAGATCATCATTATCAGTGTATTACATTGCTTCCGCCCATTTTCACCGGAGCTGAATTGAGAAGTAACACTCTGATGGTTTAGGTCTACTGTAAATAATATATCAACATTCTCATTTCACTGTAATATGTCTCAAGAGGGTCCTGGTGAATGTGGCAGTGCGGATGCTCTTAGTTATGTCTGACTTCAAACATTTTTTAAAAAGGCAGCAGCTTTCAGAGCTATTCATATCCCAAATGAGAAACAGGCTAAAAATAAATGTTCTTTTTTTGCCACAGCTGATCACAAACTACTATCCTGCAAACAAATCACAATTCCTGACCTACGACTCTGTGACTGCTTCAGTAGATATTAAAAAACTGCTGTCACAGGGACCTCTTAAATTAACATTGTTATAAAAATTATTTTGTCAAATGTTACTGATGTTACAGGTTTTTACCAAGTAGCCAAACTGAGTTTAGCAACAGAAAAACGGACATAGTTACAATTAATATTTTTGTCTTCTGAAAAAATACACATTTGGTGGTTTTTATGGACTTAAAAACAACATATTTTGATCTAATAGTCACAGGTTTGCTTTCTGATTTACTACATAGAAATATCTGTAAGCACATCAATTTGCAAAATAAATCAAAAGAAATAGCTGGTGAAATGAGTTGATCTAACTAGACCAAACCAACGCAAAATAACATTTTTAAGGGTTTTATTTTGTCTTGTCATGCACATTCTCCAGTATGTTGTACAAAGCATATCAGTACATGGATGTACTGCTTATGCAGGAATAATGCACACTGAGAGGCAAGTGACGAGGACCTGACCGAGAAAACACGGTCACATAGTGTTCCTGAGAGCCTTTTTGTAAAGTCCTGATTTTTTTTATATAATGTAGCATCTGCAGTCTTGTTGTAACCACTGATAATATGTTCTGTGCTCTGAAGGCATCCCCGAAGCTTTAAAAGCTTGAATTGACAAGAAATAAACTGTTATATTTAGAGGTTTCCTTTAAGGAGTCTGGTTCCTGTTGCTTTCACCGGCTGTCAGGAACACACAGAGAGTTTTTCTTCTTTTCCATTTTGTTCACTCCTCTATGGAAATGCACATCTGTTCATCATGGCCACACACGCAGCCTAAAAAGTAAATTGGCAAGCTGCAGTAACTCTTCTGCTTTAATCCATTGTTTCGATTTTCATCTATTCAAAGCCTCTTTTTTTCCAACTTGTTTTTGAACCAAGGTGTGCTCTCACTTCAGCCTCCTCTTCCATTTCACTCTTAAATAGCAAATTTTTTTTTTTTTTGTTCTGCATCTTATCTTGTCTCAAGTGTCCTATAAATGTAGTTATTAAGGTCACAGACTTGGAAATAACCCCTCTGTGGTTCAATGCCAGGCTCCCCCAGCGTTTGCTGTATGTTTTTCTTTTTTCTTTTTTTTTTTTGAAGTGTCAGGGTGGGCTGGCGGTTGCAGACTGTCCAATTGTCAGAGGGTCACAGGTTTGATCCTGCTTATAGTCAGTTTGCCCATGTTGATCCCGCCTCTCTCAGAGACGTTGCTCTCCCTTTGTTAACAGTTTTATGAGGCACAGAGTGGATCCGTTAAGATTCACAATCATACAGCTGAAAGCAGACAGGGCTGTTGTTCATGATGATCACAATACAGACTGAAATACAGTCACTAAAGGGAGACGCTGCTTTGGTGCTGCTCATAAACCCAAAGTCCTCCTGTTGTCCAAACACACAATTACAGCACTATTTATCATGAGACTGTTTTTCCTTTATGTCTAATGTTTTTTGGTTTCTTTTCTCAACATGTTGATGAACAAGTCCTGGTCAGGTTGTGAGGTCCTGACTCTGCAGATTTACAGTACAACCGACGGTGCCTGAAATAGCATCACGTGCTGACCTCTAGTGGACAATGTGTGGACTTCTTGCAGCAAACGTAAAAACTAAAGTCATAGCCGTTTAGCATGATTTTTACTGGTTTGGTTTTATTTCTTGAGATCTTGGAAAGTAGCAACAACTGTATTATATTTTAATCTTCATTTTGGTCTTTATTCTGGTCAGTCACACAGTGAATCAAATTACTTCATTCTCTCAGTCAAATGGTGTCCTAAACCTGATCATCCAATATAGTCCGACAGTTATACCTTGTTGATACTCCCGTTAAAGTTTGAATAATTTAATCTGAAGTGTATGTACAGTGGCCATGAAATATTGAGGTATTCTAAATGTGTTTAATGTGCATTCAAAAGTTTCAAAGTAGCTTGATAAATATGTTTAAGCTCCAATTCAGGATATAAAGTCTCATGTTTCTTTGCTTAACGGTTGTGTAATAGTGCAGAGCTAGTTATCCCATTTGTAGCCTCACTGTAGATAAATCCATGTTGTGAAAAACATTTCTTTGTCAGTGACTTAACAATTACTCTATGACAGTGAAGTATTAAAATCCAGTTTTTCTCTGAGATTTGAAATTTTATGCATTGTGCCTGTAAGACAAGCTCCAGCTAAAAACAGTGTGAACGACAATTAGACAAACTTTTTACTCGGTAGATTGTTGTGAGAAGTAAATGCAGTTTGATTATTGTTTATAAAATTATAATTCAGCCTGAAACACAGCAAAGAAGGTGAGAGGGAAGTTGAACAAGAAAAGCCTGTAAAAATAGACAAAGAAGCAGGCCTCTGCTGGGAATTTACATCCAAACAAATTAAACCTTTTGGTGTCAAAATAACTTGAAAATAAGATTAACATTGATAAAAACTCCCATCTAGAGCAGCTCCTTAACACAACATATAGCTATAAAGAACTGCTGTCAGCATAAGAAGCTACTGTTTACATGTGAGCATATTTTTAAACATTGTCTTGGCAGAGAATCAGTGTGTGTCAGAAGAACAGACAACTGAGATTTCACAGAGGTAAAAAAGTTTAATTGGCACACAGATTATCATAAAGTGACAAACCTATAAAAAGCACTGTTCAATTTAAAAAAATATAGTATACAAAAAAACAACTTAAAAAATGTTAATTAGACACTTTGGTGGCTGGTGTTTAAAAAACATCCTGCAACTTGAAAATAATTGGTTGGATGATTACAGTGGAATAATTCATGACTGAGTTGTCAGTTGAAGCTGATAAAAAAGAAATTAGTAATAACACTGAGTATCTTTTGGTATTTTAAAACGTACTTCATCAGCATTTAGTCAGTAACAAAATACTTTGTCTTTTTTAACATATAGTGTAGCATTAACTTCGTACCATCAGGCATATAGTGGTTATAAAGATTACAAAATTCATTATTATTTGTTGTATTAGAGTAACATTGAGAAGTCATAGAAACAGGCTCATGCAGAGGCATTGAAGGTACCATGGAAGCCATAAGCCATGTTGACAGGCACGTTTGCTCTTCCGAGTTCTTCAAATGTCTTGGCATCCAAAACCAGAAGGAATGTTCCTTTATCCTGGAGAAAAAGGTAACACAGAGAGCTTATTATCAGAATAAATTACTTACAACACATAAAAAATGGCAGGAAGTCAGTCAATCTAAAAATCATTGAATACTTTGAACAACTCCGAGCAGGATCTGTGTTAAGGTGACAGAATTTCTTTAGAGGAGCAGCTCTGATCTTCTTTAAGGACCAAAACATCTTTAGAGAAGCGCATGAGTGCAGCCACAGTGTAGTAAAATTATCCTAGATAAATTAATAAATAATTCAAATAAATCAGCTTCCTGAATGTAATTTGCCATAATTAGACATTTTGCCACTCTCCAAGTCCTCCACAGAGCTGATTGACAGATTTTATTACACTGCTGCTGGTCATTACACAGTTTAGTTTTACTCTCCTTCAACTTTTTCAAGTTTCAACTGCTTTTTTATCTTTTTACTGTGAAGCACTTTGTGACAGCTTCTCTTGAAAGGTGCAATAAAAATACACTGCACAGATAGAAAGGGAAAGCACATTAATAATACACTTGGGCAAAACTTGGTTTCATGCTGTCAGAATGAAGCACAAAAATAACAAAACAACACCTCAAGCAGTTTACACTCTTCTACATGCTTCTTTAATTAGAAATAACAGGATCCTACTTTAATATAAAAGTTCAATTTACATGTAGAAATTTTTGCTGTAATTACATGTCCAAAAGTTCAGCAAACAATATAACTTAACATAACAAAAGTTATGTTTAAATTAGTTACAAACCCAAAGTAGCTTTTAATTTTGCTTCAATTTACAGCAAAAATCCTACCAAAACCAGTCTTACAATAGTGCAATCATACATATATATTATATGTATATATAGTCCATTCTGTCTCTCAAACTCTGACACCAATGTTCTTTTGTGCTTGTGCATGTTGTGACAGTGTTAGCTCCACTGTCTGTTAGTCTACTCTTTGTAAACTAGTGTTTCAAAGTTACTTTTATTCTCAAGTTAATAAGTTTTTGTGGCGTAAAAACCAAAAAAAAAGAAGCTGCTTTACTATTATAGATAGTGCCTATTCCTTTCTTCAAATTCAATTCAGCAGCATGATTTCTGTAAAAAAAAAAAATCAGTAAAAATAAAATAAATAAAACAAGTAGATACAAGAACTATTTTATTCTGTAATTCATCACCCTGTGTAACAAACAGGATTGAACAACAGGTCATATAGTCTATCACTTCCACAGTTATCAAATATTTGTTCTTGAGCTTATTGATTTATTATGTCTCAATGTGATCCAATGTATTCTATCATAAGTATGTGGTTGTCTTATAGTGTAATCCATTGTTTTTACTATGGATTCTATGATGATTTCATGTCTGGAGCACTGAACCAAGTTAATTTCATGCTCTGTAAAAACAAAATTCATCTAAATCCACACACTTGTAACCACATATTGTTCATATTACTGTTGCCACTTTTATATAGTTAGAAAATATATTTTCTTCCGATCTGCTTCAGTGCTTCAGCAATTGTATTTTTCTTTTTGCTTTTTTTATGCACGTTCATTTCTGAATTTCATGACTCTGCTCATCTCCCTCGTGAAAAATTACAGTTGATTACATGTTAAGCTGACAACAGTTTTGAAAGAGAAAACAACCTGAGCTCTGGTTGACTTATAGGCTTGTTGTCTGGTTTCAGTGTTGCTTTCTAGGTAAAGGTTTTAAAATATATGGCACAAAGTGACTTTTATAACACAGATGTGACTCCTGAATGACCAACACATTGACCCTTACATCTCCTCAGAGACTTACCTGTGAGGGGGTGAGAACCACAGAGAGAATGACGCCATCGTCCTCCTCCACGGCGTCAGGTGAAGGCACAAACACAGGTTCTGATGGGAAGAAACCCTTCTGGTACCAGACCTAATGACACACAAACACAGACACACACACGCAAGTACAAACACACACACACACACATACATACTAATCTATAGTTGCGAGGACATTCATTAACATAACCATTTACCCTGACCTTAACCATAAAAGCTAAATACCTTAACCTGAGAGTTAACCCATACCATGACCTCAACCTATACCTTATTCTAACTCTAACCACAAATAGCCCTTTAAAGGGCAGTAAGAAAGTGAGGACTGGCCAAAATGTCCTCACTTTGTCGTTAACTGGTCCTCACTAAGCATAAGAAGAAGAACATAGAACATACACACCTTGAATGTCTTGTCATTCAGGTCCATCTTGAGCAGAGAGTCTCCCACCAGGTGTCTGAAGCCACAGCCATAAAAATAACGGTATGGCCGTGTGTTACATCTGTTATAGTTGATTTGAGGGAACTCCAGGCCACCGTAGTCTTGGAGGTCATCTCCATGCAGATCCTCATGCTGGCAAAACACCTGTTAATAAAGAGAAGATTAACCAACTACTGTCACCAGAGGTCATTAGAGTTTTTCTTATTGTCAGGAAGTGATTCTGTCTGTGAGTTCACTTGGTATTATCGTTATTTTGAGATGCTCATAAAAAAAAGTATTGTTTATAAGTGAGCTTTTGACTTCAGTGACCACTTCACTGAGTTCTTCTGATTTCATAAATTGACAGCTGTGAATTTTGAACAACTGTACTTGCTATAAATGGAGCTGAGAAGATGTAAATTGTGCCTTCCCTGCTGTTAAAAAACTGGGAGGTGAAAAAGTTGAACCTCTTTTCACTGACTGTGAGACATTTTAAATGGGAGTAAGTATTATTAAAACTCTATCATTGTAGAAGTCATTCAGAAGAATATGAGAAAATTAATTCGCCAGTTTTGCAATCCGTCCTCCATGTGTAACAATTAAAATAAATACCCCAGATCACAGACTATTTATTCTTTTTTTAATATTCAACACTTCCATTACTGTTATAGCTTAACTGTTACTTTGTGGCAGAAAAGTAGCTGCGTTTTTAATCTAAAACTTCACAAAATATGAGTGTCTGGTGTGATTAGATTCTCGTGATAGCAGGTACATACTGGTACTTACTCTGGAGAGGTTAGATTATCAAGTTTTCCTCCACTACATTGCAACTCACTGATAGATACTAATTACTGTAAAGATTGCAATCAACATAATCCACCTAGATATGTAATTGAAATTAGCTTCAACTTTAGCAGTTACAGCAACAGAGTGCACATAAATGTATCTGTGATAAATAAATTAATAATGACATATTTTTTGGATAATACAACTATAAATTTATTTGGAAGTTGTGAAGTTGCAGATTGCAGTCATATCAATATCCTAATGCTCACCCTCCCTCTCCAAGTGTGTAGGAGAGCCTACAGTGGGTGCCAGCAAAAACACATTAGGCCCTGTCCACAGAGATTTTTCATTTGTCCACTCTGGGCCACTGTAGAAACATGGCAGTGTAATATGGTAAACTCTGTAGAGGATGACCTGCTCCCTCTGTATATAAAGAGGCCTATTCTAAGGTAATAAAACCTAACTTCTCTAATTTTCAGGAGATTATACACTAATGAAAACAAACTCATGAATCTTATATATTTAAATGTTTAATAATAAATTCTGCCAATGGGTCCCCAAAGCTGTATACTTTTTCCATCACTTTTAGGCTTTTTAAACATAAGAACTTTGTCAGTATCAGTAGCAGACTTTGTGTGGGGTTGCCCTTTCATATGTGTTGCAAACAACTTAGGATTGTTAGCTAGACTTGTTTTTCCACGTATGGAAATATCTTTTTTCTGTAGGCGTCTGTGTAGAGCTTGACATGTTTTGTTTGCAGCTCAACTGCAGGAGATGAAGCTTACAACTCTTCCATAAGATAACTGTTTTCAGTACCATATGTAACAGTATGTGTCTGCATTATTAAACAAAAGGTTGGAAAGCAATATACAGGGAAGTAGAAAGAGTAAGAAAGCAGCTGCCCTCTGTGCACTAAAATTCAACCAAAACACAAAAGGTAATGCATTTTTATGTCTGTGTCAGCAAATCGTGAACAACAACACGCCCACTCACTCGTTAAAAAGCTCCAGACAATGACCTTCTCCAATTACACATGGGCTCAGTCACAAAGACTTATGACTCTGGAGCTGACAGGTCAAAGGGCCAAATTGTTTGAACATTTGCGTTCACGCATACAGCTCTGCTGGTAGATGACTGCAAAACTCAAGCTTAGCTCTGCATGTGTGAAAGTGACTGTAGATTGCCTTTGGATTGTGTATTTCTGAAAACTGCATCCGGCATTTCTGCTAACATGGACATTGTATTTGTCAATGTACATGACACTGTGTTTTCCAGCTTACCTTATCTTTGCTGAGTTTGACACATGTTGCCTGACTGGAGGGCCGAGTGTTCAGGTTCTGCTCTGTTGGGGTTTCATTGGTCACGTTAAGGGGCAGAACGAAACGCCGAGGGTAAGCCCTGCATAAGGTGTTGTACACCTAAAAGGACACAACACAAAAACAATGCTGCAATGCAGTATGTGTGCAT
>JAQNCA010000006.1:9308551-9321755 GCA_029783725.1 Acanthurus tractus
TCCCCTTTGTATTTCACAAAGCTCACACTTGCATTGTCTGTTGGCTCTGTAACAGAGAATAACACAGTTTTACTGAGACTGTTTAAGTGAATAAAAATGTTACTCCTTTAACAGACATGATAAGCAATTTACTGAATGAAACTGAGCAATTTCACTGCTGCTCAGTGTTGCACTGAAATTTCAGTAGGATTATGAAACATTCAGAAGATCTCTGCTCCCCTATCGGGTTCCCCACTGCAGCACATGTCATTATGTAATCTTGGTGTTTAAGGGATAACTTAGGAGGTTTCAGGCACTGGCTGACCACAGATATAGCAGAGCAGAGTTTGTACACACTTACATAGAACAAACTGTCCTGTCCTCCCATCCTAATTTTTGGTTTGGTTCTCTTTCTTTAACTATGACACAAAATCTGTGTTTGGTGTTTCACTTACACATCACACGACAGATTTAAAAGTGAAACAACATTATTGCGTAATGAGTCAACAAACCAGTTTGTCGCCAAAAGCCTCCCTCTTTGTCACACACTATTAATTATTTCTTTGTATCCTTTCATATTTAGTCTACTCACTCATCATCTCAAAGCGAGACAAGAAGCGCTGGAAGAAGTTTTTACAGGG
The DNA here is from genome assembly GCA_029783725.1 of Acanthurus tractus. Classification (NCBI taxonomy): domain Eukaryota; kingdom Metazoa; phylum Chordata; class Actinopteri; order Acanthuriformes; family Acanthuridae; genus Acanthurus; species Acanthurus tractus. The sequence continues at coordinate 9,309,172 of JAQNCA010000006.1, forward strand.
GTCAGGCATGGCAAGGGTACCAAATTCTGACATCACGATGCGGTCCCGTTCACTGTTCTTCTTGTAAGCATCACTCTGCAGGAATCGACTCATATATGTCACCTGGCCTTGGTTGATTTTGAATTGGTGTAGCATAGCCATTCCATCAAACCAGTGGTTGTAGCTGTGATGAAATACAAACAAGAGAGGCTTAATCAAATCAGCATGGAAACTTGTTTTTCGTAGTTTGTGTCTTGCGACAGTGTGTTTGTTGAAAAATACAATTTCTTCACCAGTTTCCAAACTCACTGTGTGTTTCCAAACTCAAATTTCCCTGGGCCATTGCGGAGGAAGTTGCCATTGATCCAGGAGGGAATAGTGCCGTGTACTTCAGTGGAGATTGTCTCTGGGGTTTCTTCTACAGTGCTGACCAGAGGTGCAATGGTCTCCAGCCCTTTCACAGCTGAAGCCATGCATTCCTTTGCGTTTCCATTGTCAACAGGCTGAGTACCATCTGGAAAAAAACACAAATATTTAGAGTAACACACCCATATTGCTCATACTTATGAGATGATCATTTTCTGTACATTATGTTCAGACCAAACTATTAACATAACTACTTTTTTTGTGTGGGTGGACAACACTTGATGCATTTAACTGAAATATGCACCAGGTTTTATGCTAAGTTAAAAAAGTAGAGTTGATTTTCTCTTAGCTGGGATCTGTATGAGCAGTCTTTCACGCTTTCTGACCTTTATTCTTGCTTCTCCCTGCTCTTATTCTGCCTTTGTTCAGTTTTATTCCATCCTCTTCTCTTTCTTAACACTGAAAAATCCCACACAAACTTTGTATGCAGCTGGAAAGTGATTCTGATAAAAAAAATAAATAAATAAAGCAAACAGTGTTTTTATGACATAAATCGATGTAAGGGAAAGTTGAGGAGAATCCACATTGGATGACAGAATATCAATATACTCTCCAAGGCAATGAATGTGTGCGAATAGTAGCCAATGTGGCATTATAACTGTGTTCATGACTACTGGCCACTTTTCTCTCCTGGTTCTTGCTCTCCCTCTCTGTGCTGACTTTTCAACTTTCCTGCTCTTCATCTCTTTCCTCCTCTCTTTGTTAACTTTTCTTTCGGGTCATTAAGAAATTGGAAATAGGGGTGCATCTATTTATCTATATGTATATAAATACATATTGTGTACCGCACTGTTTATCACTTATCCAGTAGGCTATAGTTTTTATTGGGAGAGACATCATCATTGAAGCTACCCATTTTTTAAACAAGCACTTGAGTACAAGGTCGAGATACTGGACTGTTTCGTTTTAAATGCAACGTTACAGCCTTCTCTTCGCGCTATTACATTTCAGATGCAACTCTTTACTCAAATTCATTTGTCTGTCAGCTTTAGTTATCCTCTTAGTTTGCAACTGTTCATATCCATCGTGCATAATGTAAATCTTTGACATTTGTCACCAAAACTGGTTGTTTTAAGAAGTGTTCATTTATTTATGGAGAAAATTATCTTTCTCCATTAGCACTACAGTTAAAAATACTTTATATATATATATATATATATATTTTTTAACGCAATACTTTTACATGAAGTGGGGTCATTTTGCAGGTTGGTCATTTGTTTTCTTTCATTAAAATAGCTACAAGATCTGAGGGTCAACTTTCAACACTTGTTTTGTATTTTCATAACCAGAACAGCAAACAGTCTCTTCCTGGAGCCGGTCTCTACCGGCCGGGTGACGCCTACTGTGGTTTTTTCACCTGCCATTACTTTACCACAACTGCAGTTTTGCACATTGCCTATCGCCTGTTGCAAAGAAGCCTGACACGGCGAGAGAGAAACTGACAGAACAGTTTGTACTATAACACTGACCGCTCTGGATCAGATTCATCATCGTCCTGTTGGTTCTACCGGCCATATGACAGCGATGCAAACCTCACAGCCTTCGCTTTTTTGCACGCGTTATTTTCATGTTCACCGTCCAAAACTGCTTAAAATGAATGCGAGTCGCTGTCTGTCAAAGCTGCAACGTGAAACTTTCAGCAGGGCTGAGCTGTTGAGTCCGCACAGTTAAACATCCACACGGATAGAAGAGGCTTACCTTCAACCTCAAGCTTTACAGGAGCCATGGTGTTGGTTTTCGGCGTGGATGGATACAGCGTCTCCTCTCCGCATCTGCGTCCGACTGGACCATTAATACTCGCCAGTGCGCCACAACACGCGCAGGAACGCGATTGCGTAAGATGGTTATGTAATGCAGTATGGAGTAAGAGAGAAGTAGAAGTGCAAGATGCAAACAAGATACTGTCTGTTTACATTTTATACAGCCGTGATATACGTCGCTGCTGTGTTGTGTAATACATAAGCACAAAATCTATATTCTGACACTCATATATTCTTGTAAACACCGGTGGTTAAATGAAGATACCTTTTCAGATCTTCACATAAACTGCAGTGTACGCGTTTCAAACTCTTACATTGCTATTTGCGTTTGCATTATTATAAAAACAGCACAAAGTTTAATCTGACAGTGTCTGAAGAAAAATGAGCCTGCGTTAGACCGCCCGTGTGGGAGGGAAGCAACCCGTGTTGAACTGTGCACTCATATCATGTCGACCACATGTCATGTCATGCCGACCAACTAACTAAAAAGTGACCCCATGACACACTTGGAATTTCAGCCCTCTTATTTTAAAAATAAAGCTGAACAGCATAGATATGCAAAAAGAAAACACAATAAAAATGAGTTTGGTCAAAAATAAAAGAGAACCTGACAGAAAGAATAAGAAGAAAAGAAGAAAAAGTGAAAAAAGGTAAACAAATAGCCCAAAATAAACAGTTACATCAATGTTTTTCCAAACGATGAAATAAAAAAATATATCTAAATGGGAGAGAATATGAATTAAGTATATTTAAAAAAGTAATCAAGACAGTTATTTATTTTATTTATTGAATCATTTATCTACCTAAATCGATTTCGGCAGATTCAGTCAGTTGTAACCTCACTTAAAAGCAGGATTGGTTGGCTCATTACACCCTACTGTGACCAATCCTGCTTCACCAACACCTACAGAAAAAAATTAATGGAGATATAGAAATGACACAAATAGAAAAGTGGATAAACCTTGTACATGTAAATAAACAAAAAAAGTAAATCATTTGTATGAATTGATGTAAATGCATTTCTGTATTTTTTTCCTTACCTTGCCTTTGCATTTATTCATATATAAATCTCTCAGTCTGAAACCAGCAGCTGTATTTGTCTGCCTAAGTGACACCAACAGCTAGCTAGTTAGCTGTCCATATGGGCCATGTGTCCATCTTGACTTGCAGCCTGATCCAGATAATCTTTGTTGGAGGATTAACGCGGAGAAGGAGGACAAAACTACAACACGGCTAATATTCGTGTTATAGAGCTGCTATAACCTCTCAGGTAATGTCTGTTTTACTTTCTGTTTATTCTTTACAACTGGGATGATTCTTTCATATAACTGCAGTCTCATGTCAGCAGATAACTTAGGTGTTTGCTAAAAGTGCATTAGTCCAGTCTGTGACCTGGGGCTGTGTGTAGCTGCATTAGAATTGTAAATAACTTTTAAAAGGGGGACTTTCTGTCGAGATTTGGTAAAAGTGTTCATAAAAAGACAGAGACAGTTAGCTTGAATGCTATAGCTTGTAGCAACAGGCAGCATTGATAGTCCATTGAAGTTTGCAGATTGCCATGGCAACAAGTCCTGCTAACTGATGCACGGTGGCGTTACTCTCCGGTACAGATGGAGATAATGCTTCACCGTGGTTTTAAATGTGTGTGCTGTTGCCATTATTTAACCACGAGTGTACACTGTTTTCTTTTTCACTGTAGTATTCTGCATGCTGATAATGATAATAGGTCTGTACTTTATATACTGCAGGGAGGACAAGGTTTAGGTTTGAGTGACGTGCTTCCCATTTGACTTCATCCCTAAACATAACACTTCTGTCGGACTTAAACTGTTTTTGTAAGTACACATTAATAATAATAATTATAAAAGATAGGCACTAAGGAATGATTTTGTGCTTATAATTAGATAATTAACCAAAAAGTGATAGGGAAGGTTTTGAATTCAGTAAAGCATGGCTAATGAACCTGTCTGTAATTAAACATGTGTCAGTGTTTCTACTCCACAGCGCAGAATAAAAGAGCCAATCTTGTCAGATAAACATAAACAGTAGCTTAAATTTAAAATGACACTGGGAAGACGCAGTTTTAGTTTTGCAAGTTTTCACAGTGACTGTGAAGCTACAGAGATTAGTTTAATGACAAATTTATCATCAGCTATTGTGATTGATATATTTTTTAATTTCCTATGGTTCAAGCTCCTTTTTTGAGTATTTGCTATGTTCATTGTAGAGTTAAAATCTCTTAGTTTTGTGTGTATCAATTTGGTGTTCATTTACAAAGTGACATAAAGGCATTTCACTTACGATAAGTATTAATTAGTTACATAAAGATCTGCTGCACAAATCAACAGTGAAAATTTCCACTGATATACTGAGACACTGTGTAACTAAGGTTTTGTAATCAAGAGTTACATTTGGCTTTATCATGTGGGGATATAAGTAGTGTTGTTTAGTCATTTAGAGTCAATAAACCATATAAGGAAACATTTCATAGAACTATTTTCTTGTTCTTATTGCTTGTTATACAACAGGATGAATCATTTTCTTTTTTTTTAACAGGACCCAACTGACCTGCTGACCATAATGCCCTCAACAACGAGCTCTAATCACTGGACTTTATCAGAGTTACTTGGGCAGCGGAGGCTGTTAGGGCTTGGAGCTCTGCTGGCATGGCTTGTCCTATTCCATCTCCTTGTAAATGTTTGGCTCCTATGTGTCTTTACCAGTCTCTTGGTGGTTCTCGGAAGCTGGCTCGGCTCACGTGCCATACTGGATGCAAACAGCCTTCTCCACTTGGAACACTTTTTGCCCCTCGGCAAAGTTAACCCACCCCTGTGTTCGCCTGAACATGAGTGGAGGTTGAACCATGAGATCCAAAGTGCTGTCCACAAAGCAGTGCGTGACTTTGTGTCCTCGTGGTATCGCACTCTGCTGCCAGAGGTGGAGGGGGAGTTTGAACGTGCCGTGCGTAGTTCAATGCTGGAGTCAGTGATGGAGTTGAAGGAGCGTGCACGGCAAGTGGACAGAAAAGCACTGGTTCAACGACTGCTGGAGCTGTATGGCTGTCACCTCCAGAGCTACATGACAGCAAGACACATACAGTCAACACAGAGGGAGAGCATTAGCCTCTGGCAAATCTACAGTGAAGTTGATACCCCCCACCCAGCTGTGAGCAATGCAGCAGCTGAGCTCAGCTACTCAAGAGCTCTAGTTAACCTTGTCTTACATGTGCTTGTTCCATACCCTCAGATGGAAACCAGAACTGGAGGTTACATGGTTACAGAACTCATCACTTGCAATGTGGTGTTGCCACTTATAAGCAGGGTATCTGATCCTGACTGGCTCAACCAGACTATTGTAGACATAATAACGAGGTCTAGAGAACCACAGGAAATCAGTGTGGCTGAGATCCCGGTGGCTGAACTTTATACATGTCAGATCCGGCAGGAATCCTGGACCACATGTAAATCATTGTCTTCTTCGGATCAAGCCAGCCTCATCAGTAAAAGCACCTCCAACCTTGATGATCTAAGTCAGAGTACGCTCTGTGAAAGGGACTCTTCACAACACAGCATGGTTAGCCTGACGTCTGCTGGGAAAGTAGAGAGTTGCCATGCGGGTTTGCTCTCACCATGTAAAGTAAACTGCTGTTCATTCACATCTGGCCATTTCTCCCTCTCAGATGAGTCCAAAAGGATTTCACTGGACTCCCTAATACAGTCAGACTCAGAGGAGGACCTGACAGGAGGCTTTTGTGATTGTGGTCCACCAACAAACTTCTGCAACTCGATTAATATAAAGGATAACGATGCCTTTGGCTGCTTTGGTCCTCTGAAAAAACTTGGACCGAAAGTGGTTGTACCTGAGGACTCCCAGTGGCCAGCGGGTATAGCACAAGAAAAATCCCCAACATGCTCTCCAAAAAGACTTAATCTAAGCCCCTGCAACTTTGATACCCCAAACAACCAAGCTCCATCTGTAATCATCCAGAATGTGCAAATTTCTGGTACCGTCGTTGCAAAGGAGCAGCGTGGCACGGGCACACATCCATATACTCTCTACACTGTAAAGGTAACTCCACCTTGCACTTCATTTTATATTTGACTGGTATTTAAACATTTATTACTGATTATTTTACATTACCTTCCACTTTTGGTTTTACAGTTTGAGACAGTGTCTGACAGAGAAAACTGTGGCACTTTGCAACCTGCGTCCTGTCACACTGTCAACCGGAGATACAGTGAATTCCTCAACTTGCAGGCACGTTTAGAAGATAAACCTGAAGTCAAGAAAGTAATTAAGAGTAAGAAATGATTCTCTGCTTTCAGTTGGCCATTGAACTTAAGTTTTTTAAAACAAATGTATCATTGTAACTCAATGTTATGGATTTCAGATGTCAAAGGCCCAAAAAAAATGTTCCTTGACCTTCCATTTGGCAATGCGGATGGTGACAAGGTTGAAGCCCGTAAAAACCAACTGGATTATTTCTTAAAAGTAGGTGCTTGGATTATAAACTCAGTCATGACATGATACCTATGGTTCTTTTTTTAATTTGATTGATTTTTCTAGCAATTAGGCAGCATTCCTGAGACATCCGCCAGTGAGGATATGCAGGAGTTCCTCGCTCTAAACTCAGATGATTGCACATATTTTGGAAGAAAGCCTTTTGTCAAGTCAAGGATTGATAAGGTGAGAAGAACCCTGCCAATTGTAAATCTTGTAAAGACACTTAGTGACTGCGATGAACTTGGCTCTTATGTAATCTCTAAGCATTTTAATGATTAGGTAAAAGTTTACTCAATCAAGAAAAACAAATCTTAAAGCAGCAAGTTTCTTTGTCTTGCCGAGAGTTACGTAAGGAGACTGATATCACACTCTTGTCAATATGCTATATTAATATATTTCAGCCAGCTCCTTATCTTAGTATATAAACTAGAGGCATGGGGAACATTGAGCCTAGCTCTGTCCAAAGGTAACAAAATCTGCTTACTGACACCTCTAAAAATTACTGATTAACTCTATACATCCAATCAAAACTATGATCAGTGAACCGTTTTCATTAGATTTTTTTAAAAGAGCAAAACTTAGTTATTCCATGTCTTTTCAAACTTTATTACAGATGATGGAAAATGCTTTAGACACCCTGAAGACAGCTTTTCCTCATCCTGAGCCCCTTAGTCCAGTGGAGGACCTTGAGGGAGATGCTGATGGAAGAACAATAGACAACAGAAAGTACAGGTGAGAGATCTCTATCAGTCCAATGCTGTTTTTTCCAAGTCCTTTTTCATGTGGCCCTGTAAAGGTACAGCAGGCCATTTTTGCATCAAACATGAATATCTGATAATAAGACTCAGCAATTAATTGAAGCAACACTGAATGATCCAACGTCTCTGGTTTATTTATGAATTTCTAATTTTTTTTTTTTTTTGAGTATAATGTGACATTTCTGGTTTTATGTTTCAGGAGGCTTATGTTTCCAAGTAAAATTTCCCCATCACTCAATATACCTGACTTGCATCCTAAAGTCACATACTGCTTCAGTGAAGGCAGCACTGTAAGTTTCCAAACTGTTTTCCCTATTGATAAGTTGACAGAAGTGTGTTTTAAATGCACGCAGTTTACATTTTGCTCTTTAGGTCCTGAATGGCATGTCACTGTCTGGCCTGGAGAGCTTTGTCCAAGAGCAGGAAAGACTTTTATGTGATAGAAATGGCAGAGAGGCAACCAAGCAGAGCTGTGAGAAGCCCGGCAAAGACAAGAAGACATCAGGGAAAACTCACGGGACAGGTTGATATTCAAACATCACTCATGTCTTTGTTAGTTAAGGGAAAAGTGTTTCATCCTTTACTGCCTCAGAGAACCAACATGCAGTAAAACAGCATCACCACTTGGGAGCAGCAAAACTCCACTGTTTGTTTGGCTATTTGCTCAGTGTCTCTGTTAGTTCCTTTCAATACTTGATATGTTTTGTCTTTATAGGATGTTAAATGTGTTTTAAGGTGTCCCACTGTGTTTCTCTGCACTGCAGACACAGCTGTGGCAGATGTTGCTTTGAACATTTTGTGTCTGCTGATGAAGGACCAGTGGAGTTGGCTGTGCACAGAAAACATACAGAAGACCATCAGGCTGCTTTTTGGTACCTTTATCGAGAGGTATGAGTTTCTTTCAGCTTCTGTGTTGATGTAAATTTGTGAATGAAAATGTATAATCCCATATGGATTATAATGAGGTTATTTATTCTTAATCAGGGTTAGAACTTTAGGAAAGGAAACAGAGGGAAGTCGACCATTGGAGAATTATATATATATGATATATACATTTTTTTCTTTTATGAGTGTGTGTTTTAACTTTAAGGTAAATGACTTAGGGTAAATGCCTGAAATTTGTGTTGTGTGGATATTGATTAATTTTATTTATTTATTATAATAAAGGCAGAGAATTGACACAGCAGTTGCAAGTTTGGCTCAGTAGTATTTCTAACATTAAAATATGTAAGTGCAGACCATCTTGCCGGCAGGTGACATTGTGGCACTCATGTTTTTCCCCTCATATAGCTGAACATCCAGATGCCGGGTCCTTTCAAGTATAAGAGGAAGGTTTAAGAGGCCCTAAGTGGTTTGTAGTACATGAATGCTGCGTGGCATTCTCTCAGATTTCCTATCAAAATATTTTTTCTTCAAATGCAATGTTTATGCAGGACAGGGAATCTAGAATTACCACTGGGCTTGTTTTTACCACACAGTCTGTGGGAACTGTGCTTGTCTAATCTCTAGTGTTCTACTGTCACTAACTGATTATGTTGGTCTCCATTTTTGGTCTTCACATAGGCCTCTGGGAGTCTATGGTTCACTCAGTGTGTCAACAAATAATGTCCTTGCTCTGGTTATGCTGTATAGAGATTTAAGAATGCCTGTTTGTGTTGCTTCCCTTTTGGTGCATGTCTTTTCATTCTCTCCCCATCAGTTTAGCATGTTTGCATGTTTGCATTTAATTTTGTTTGTAATATACATTGGCTGCTAACTAACAGAAACAAAAGAGACTCCTGCACAGAAGGACACTTTAACATTAAACTACTGATTGTGTCTCAGATGGTTGGATGTGGGCGTTGCCCACCTTACCAGTGCCCCATGTTGGGTGATTTACCTACAAGTACTGCAGGAAGCTGTATGGCCTGGCGGCACGCTGCCTGCTCAGCCACGGCCAGAGCGGAGTGCCGCAGAAAGAGAAGAAACCAGGGAGCAATGTCTGGATTGTCTAATGCAACTACTCCCAGGTACGAAGCAGATTTAAACTGTAGCTTTTTGAATGCTGGTCAATGGCTTCTTAAATTTGCAAGGCCTCTGACGTTATGCTGTCCTCTCTGGCTTGTGTCATTGTGCTTAAGCAGAACTCATCACTGACATGCTGGGAAGTGAGAAGTACAGACTGAGCTTGGAGACAATGCTGGAGTCTCTACAGGACCATCAGATAAACAAGTGAGTCACCAACCTAATTATCAAGTAAACATTGCCTCTGCTCAGGCAAACGTCTGAGCGATCAGGTCTACTGCTCAGACCTGATCTGCTTAATTTTCAGTAATGTTAACTTGGTCTAAAGTGTTGATAATGAAAAAAATGAAAAAAAGCTATTGATATTTTGATCACAAAGGGCCATAATAGTTCATACATAAATTTACTATCAGGATTATGGCCTTTAAACAGCACAAGAGAGGTCTTATTAAAAATGGCTAAAGGGTTCAGGAGTGTTGGATGGGAGTCTTGACTGGGGGATGATTGGGGGTCGAAGGGAGGTGGCTGCAGCTAGATACCCATGATTTAACAGTCAGGGTGGGGACACTTCTCGATGAAGTTGGAGCTCCAATATTTGTTCACAAGCTCTGAAAGAATTTACAAAAGAGGACCTGTGATGGCTGGAGAACCAGGCTGGGGCTAAAATCCAGAACCCTTTGTATTGGACTGTGAGTGCTGAGATGAACAGGGGGGTATAAGAGGGTTGGACACACCTTAATAGATCTGAGTGGGCGATTGAATTAGCAAGGAATAGGTAATCAGTATTTTGTAAGAGAGAAGCATGGCCTTGAACCTTGGTCGTAACAACTTAATGTAGAGATTGAGAGATTGTGTCTGCAAATAAAAATAATCAGTCTCAAAAGTCCATTTAAAACAAGAGACCTATTGACAAAAATCCAAAGAACTCTCTGGTCTTTAGGCTACACTTTTGAGACAGTCCCAGGCTTCAGTATCTGATCATGAGGTAAAAATTACACCTGTGGAACATCAGCTTACATCAAGTTGTTACCCTGTTTGTCTGATTATGTGCAGGCATCTTATTTACTGCATCTGTGACCTGCTGCTGGAGTTTCTGATCCCTGAGTCATGTGATGAGGCCTTCCAGAGGTCCCTGCTGCAGAGTCTGGCCAAAGACACAGAGAGGAACAGTCCTCACATATGATGAGCACATGATAACACTCTGCTGCCACACAGCTGTGAGTAGCAGAGTGGATAATGTGCAGAGTCTGTATGCATTGTGATGTATTTATAATGGCCTGTTGTCACTGGAGTCCTCGAGGTGATACTGACACAGAATAGCAGCAGGCTGTACCTGATTGGTCATTAGGTAAAAGGGAGCTTGTCTTTCGGTTGCCTGCAGTCACATCTGAATCATGTGGCTTCACCTTATTTCAGGGAAATACAATATACTGCCTTTCCCTGAGACCTGTAACATAAAGATATGAAAGATGAAAGAGTGTGTATATTTGTTAAAGACCCAAAGCATCAGAAAAACAGTTGTGTTATCAGCTTCATAAACTGAACTGGATACACTGACTGAAAAGGTATTAATTAAAATATCAGCTACTGTTTTCATGTTGAGTTAGCTTTTGAAATGTGAGGCAAACTACATACAGTTGTATTAATAAATGGGCCATTAGACCCCAAAAATTGACAGGCACAACAGACGTGTGACCTCTAAATATTGCTTGTTTATCATTTTTATTGTTTCATTCATTGAGAATTTTGTATTAAGTTGCACAAGCCTGGTAACATTATAACAGTGTGTATGTTTGTAATCTCAATCAGAACATTGAACGTTTCTCAAGATATTTCTTAATCATTGAAGTTTTGAACTGTTTTCATGCAAGGGCCTCAAAATAAATTAAAAACAGTCTCCTTTGTATAAAGGGCTTCTATTCTGTCATTTATTCCGATGATTGGTATCTATACTCATCAGTGCTAACAGTGCCTTCAGCTGAGTGCTCTGACAGCAATCATTGAAGCCAGCTGTGTGAAGGAGGGTCTTAAGGTATAAATGTTTTGGTTCCTGCCAGTTTTATAAATAGCTTTGATGAAAGTAACTTTAGGTGGGTGATCAGTATCTTAATTTGAAGTGTTTGTGGAAATTTCTTAAAGGAATATACAATGAATGTAAGTTCTTACATTCAGCTCCTCCCTGACAGCGAAAGCTGTTGTAGCAGTGGAGGAGTTTTAGCTGTGAATGCGCCCCCGTTTCCATCAAATTGAGTATTTACACCTGGTCCAGCTTTATAAGCAGATTAAGGCTGGAGTTTGTGCACATACACACTCACTGTGGATAAGTAGCCATTTCCACTTTAATGTGTCAGAAATCCACGTCTTAAATAAGGTTTTTTTTGTTGTTGTGGCTTTTATTGCTTGGAGTGAAGTTGAATTTCAAGAAACTTATAACGTTTAAGAAATCAGCCTACCGACTGTAGAATGTCACTTTTAGATTTAGTTTTAAAGTTTATATTTAAAGGAAACTTCACTGAAAGTAGCTTTTGAAAGATGAGCATGGTTTCTTAGAATATTTGACTTTAGACAGACATCATGTTTAGTCATGAGTAATCTGCACTCATGAAGTGTGTTCACTTGTATCAAGCAGCCAGGAATGAGGGGTTCGCAAACTGGTGCTAAGATGACCTGTTTCACTTAGATAGTACATAATCATTTGTTTCTTCACAGTGCAAGACAACATTTTATTCAGCACATTTTTGTCTGCATAAACTACCCTTGAAGTAAAACTTGAAAATAAAAAAAAAAGTTTGTATTGGCAGTAATGTTTTCAGCAACAGCTGATAGGCATTACACCATGACCTAAATAACCAAAACTTGCTCTTTTCTTTTCCGTGGGAACAGTGATAAAATAAATAAATTAGTCAGATCTTAATATTAACAATGCCATACTTTTAAAAGACCTCTAGGATTTGACTAGAAGAATACATTTTTTTTAAATAAAAGTTGACTTAAGAGAAGTGAGGGCAGTCAGTGTTACTAACTTCTCATGATCTTTGGATCTTTTTCCCCCGTTAAGAATGACCCCAATTTTTCCTGGGACAAAAGTTGCCTTTGACTTATTTAATTTAAATTCATCTTTTGTTTAGGTTTTTTTTTTTCCATTTTGAGGCCT
>JAQNCA010000006.1:9321855-9391906 GCA_029783725.1 Acanthurus tractus
CCATTTTGAGGCCTTTGTGCTTTCGTGTCAGAGCTTCACTCAGAGCTTGCAAAGTCTGATTACTAAACATTGTACCTCAGCTACAGTTCGTCAGACTTTAGCAAATATCAAATGACCTGCAAACTCTCCTACAGTACATTTCAGTCTAACGGACATCCCTCTCATTTGCACCAAACACTACAGTGTTTTGCTGTTTCCTGTGCAGAGACTTGATGTGCCAGCAGAGTGAAAAACATTACACGTTTATTGTCAGTCATTCACTCTACAGAACGGTCAACCATAGAGACCAGCAGACAAAAAATGAGATGCATCTAAGGAAGACTGTAGTGTGGTAATACTTCCTCTCTTTTCCCAAATGTATTTGTGCTGGTTCCATGTGTTTTAAGAGCCAACAGCCTGTATTTAAAGATGCTGTGAACCACATGTGAACCAGTAAAAGGGGTTAAGTGATTGCTTCCTGGCTCCAATATGATGAAGAAAAACTGATGCGTTTGCCAGAATCAGTACGTTGTGTTACAATAAACCCAATGAGATCTGATACATTTAACATCAATTCAAATTACAGAAGTATTGAGTCAGTACATGGAAAAAAGGCAATTTTGTCATTTTGACTATTAAAATATGTTAAAAATGTAAAACAACGCGGAGTGTAGTTTTTTTTATACTTCTATGTAATGATTTTCTATTAGTCTGTATATTTCCCAGTTGTGTTTCAGCTCCTGGCAGTGGAGTTCAAGAGGTGCATTTTGCAACAGAAATACAACAAAATGTAAACTGTTTATGCACAATTGTCCAACATTAAATGATTGTACAGTAAAGCTTTAAAACAACACTGTTTCTAAAAGATGAAGCTGTATAATGTGTAAGATGTGAACATGATAGCAACATAAAAGCCTGTCAAATGTCACTGTTGTGTTTATATCACAGATCCATCTGTATATGTATCTGTATCCCATTTATTCTTTCCACTTGTAGTTCAGAAGAACATTCTAAATATGATCATAGGAACATTCAGCCCAACTTGCTTCCTTTCTCATGATATCATGGGCTGATGCTGTCCAGCTCCAACCTCCTGTCTCATGCTGTGGGACTTCGCTGGCAAACGGAGGAGACAAAATGCTCAAGCTGCATTGATGGTGGCCCCATACATCTCAAAGTCAAAGCAGCTGCAATTTCACCACAAATCTCTTGATGGGTCGAACATCTGTGAAATTTTACAACTAATCTTTGATTGACTTATGAACCACAATATGCAGCTACTAATAATGGAATCTTTGACTCATTTCAACTGTGTTTAGGGTCTAATATTTGATTAATTAATAGTTTCTTCAAATATTTACATTTAGATCTTACAAATTCAACACCTGAGATATTTTTTGTCCCCATAGTGCGCCATTTGCTAATTATAAAGTGCTTTGTGAGAATTAATCACAAAACAAGATTCTTTTTCTTCCAAAACCTGTCACTACTAGTGCTAAATTCGTATGTGCCCCTGGTTTATTCTGTGAGAAACCACAAGTGTACAGAATCACTAAGGCTTCACTTTTTTTCTTTTTTTTTTTTACCTATGATGGGAATAAAACAGAGTGAAAGCTCAAGTTTATTTAAGGTCTGAATCATAATGACATCTTATCTTTTTTAGCCATGCTAGCAATGTTGCCTCAGGGTGTGTTAGTATAACAGGCTACAGGCCCACTTCATTTAGAACTGAAACACACATTTATGCTCCACTTCAGATGATTCAACAACTTCTCCCTCTCTCAACTGCCTTCTAGCGCCATCATCAGACTAAAATCATAACTTCCCTGGCTTTTGATTTTAACTAAACGGCTGTGAAGCCAATAATATCCCCTCAGTTACTGTGTTAATTAGCACTAATTAGCAGTTGTTAGCATGCTAGCACTCATGTTGAAAGCTGCAAAAATTATACCAGTTGAGCATTAGCATGTTAGCTTTTATCTAATAGTATTACTGTGGCTAAAGCGCCGCACTAATTTACAGTGAATATAACTTGTCCAAATACTTAATACTAAATTACTAAACCTATATCATCTATAACTTATCTAGGCAGCTGTACTTGAGTGGAAATACCTATGGGAATACTGTGATGACTTCAACAGGTACCATATTTCTCTTAAAATCGGTTTTATACAATGCAAAGTTGACATTGTCTTAGAGATTTATTATGAATGAGTCACTGGTCCTACAGGGAGTGCCGACTCTCGAGCCAGACAGATGTTAATGTTGCCTATTTAATCACAATTTACTGTCAGCATTCAGGTCATGAGGGAAGCTGTTTCATGTCGCTATTTTAGGCTACTTGGTAGACTAATTAAAGTACTTTGAGGCAGAAGTCTTGCCTGTTTGGGTTATGGGAATGTCTGTCTGGATGAAGCACTGTCCCACATCACTGAAGCGGGAAGATCACTAAATATATATTATGTACCATTAACATAATAATGATGATAATGAACTTAACTCCTGATGACTCATGGTGCAAAGCAACAGATGTCCTATACATATGTGCAAAATTTAGGACAAAAGCCAGAGGTAACACTTTGCTCAGAGTGAGTCCCGCCTTTAAACCACAGTGCTGACAGTCCATCTAAAGCAGACTAGCAGCTGCATCATCATGAGGTAAGTAAGTGTTCTGGGTAAATTATACCTTGTAAAGATGAATGTATATACTCCTGTGCATTTGTGCAAACACTCCCATAGGTAGCCATTACACAGAGCAGCAGAGTATCAACAGCTGAGGTTGAACAATTGTGACTGTTAAATTTGAACCACTATTTTTCCCAATCTTGCAGTTATCACACAGAGTAATTAAAAACAAGTCTGAGTCTTTGCAGATCACCAGTGTTGTCATTCGCAATAACATGCAAAGATAAAGTTGGAATATGACTAAGTATGACACAGAAACACACCGACATCCCCTTGCATAAGCGTGCCTAACCGCTGATTCTAGTCTGTGACCTTTTTAGATGAAGTGAATCTGGTTCCTGTTAGCAGTGTGTCCTCTGCTGCACGGTGCAGATGTGCAGTGAGGCCTTTCAGGAACTCCGACACTCCGCCTCAGTGCCCTACTTCCATCTACTTAGACTGGAAAAATCAGATGACCAAGTTTTCGGGAAAACAAAAACATATTTCAATCGCAATGTGAGTTTAATCCAGATGCATTCCTCCCTCATACACTCCACCCCTGTCCTATTTTATTTGACTGTTTGCTGGTAGTTTAGCTCAAAGTGAAGAAGTAGCGTGAGAGTGGAAAGAGGGGTAGGCAACTGTGCTGTGATGGACTTGTGTTTAACAGTGTTATGGGATTAAAGAAATGTACTTGTGATAGGCAGAGGAGGAAACATGATATCTCAGGGTTGGGAAGAGTGTAAAGGGTGATGCTGACCTTTCCCTGACCCCCCCTTGGGACATCTGTCTGAGTCAAACCATCAGTCACTCTCAGTTCTGGTAACTGTCTAAGTATAATGACTCGTGACCTCTTGACAAGCTCCTCCAGGGTTCATCAAGAGTTTCTGCTACGTCAGCATGATGTTTTAGAGTGTTGCAGTGATATTAGGGAATCCCCACAGATTAATGATGCATTTCTGAGCCATTTGCAGCTGCAATAAGCTTGAAAAGCATATTCAAGGTTTGCCATTTGTGAACCATGTAAGTCCATACTAAAAATGAATTCAAAGATATAACCAATTTAAATTTGTAGCAACTGATTTTTTAGCACCTTATGGAGCTTTTTTTCATTGGATGTGATACATATCCCTAAATTACCTATAGTTAAGACGCTGAGTGATTTGAATCTCTGCAGACACAAGCATATAACTTGAAGCCTGGAAAGATGGATTTGTGTGATCACATCACATGAACACATGGTCTTGCAAAGCTCACAAGGTAAAAACATGACAAATCCGTACATCTGTTCTTGTAACTGCAGTTGCAGTGATGCAGTCAGCGCATGGGATCAATAAAGTTGATCTAATATTATCTTCTATTGTGTCTGTTTACAAAGATAGATGTCAGATGTGTGTATGGTTTTCAAAACTTAACACTTAACAGTATTTATTTAAAATCTAAATTTAATTATAGAGTGTGGTCTAGACATTCTCTATATGTAAAGTGTCTTGAGACAACTTTTTTGTGAGTTATTGCTATATAAACAAAATTGAATTAATTGAATTGAATATTTATAATGTTGTTTTACAAACTACATACTACAAATACCAGAAGAGAAAGAGAAATGTAGGTAGGGAAAGGAAAATGTAGGGACAGAGTTGGGGTAAGGGTGAGGGTGGGTGTAGAAAAAGAAGGGGGGTAAAGGTTAAGAAAGAAGGTAAGGTAAGGTTAGCTATGGGGTAAGAAGGGTAGATGTTGAGGGTAAGGGTGATTGAAATGGGGGGTGGGGTGGGGGGGGGTGATGATGATTATGCATTCTTGAAGTCTGTAAAGTGTCTTGAGTCAGTGATGATTATGTATTCTTGAAGTCTATCCAAGACAATTTCTTTTAATAATTCAGAGCAATACCTGCGTAACATAGTCAGGATAATGCCATGCATTAAGAAAAAACAGAAAAACACAGATCAAAAAACAGAGATTTTGTGGCCAAAATACTTCAGATATATTGCTGATATGTGGTAAAGGTCACCTGTGTTGTTTTCACACACATTTAACATCCATTTGTCTCATGTCCTGCTTCGCTCTGTTAAGTCTCAGTGCAGAATGAGCAAAGATATACAGCCTATAGAAATCACAGTGTTGCAAATATGTTGACAGTATTGTTCCTCGTGATAATGCTTATTTTATGTTATTTCAGACCTCTTACTGTCTTTAAGTCATATATAATCAGTACATTGCAGGCGCTCTCTCACATCAGCCCCTTCCCATCCTCCCAGTAACCACATGCTCTCTGTCAACGCTCTCTACTGTTGCACCATCAGTCAAAACAAGCTGAGACATTTTGACAGACATTTCTCACTGAGATCAAGGTGCTCTGTCTGGTCTGGGTTTCAAAGGCTGGATGTATTTTTGCCTCTGCCGCAAATTGGCATGTCAGAGATCTTTAAATAGTGCAAGTTACTGCAAGTTTGGCAAAAATATTTCCATCTTCACTGCCTAACCTGTGCTGTATAATTAGTGTCTTCCATGGGCAGGTTGGTTAGCTCTGTCACCAACGTGATGCACACAGTCCAGTGCTTTGATATGAAAAAAAGGAAAGTTAAAGAAAAATCTGAAGGAGTGAACATAATTTTATCCAGCAGAATGTCGATTTTTTTCTTGGTTGGACCACGCAGCCATACGTGTAGTTACATAACTATGTAATTTTCTTTGTGTTTTCCTTGTCTCCTATGTATTGTGACGCTTTTTTTGTACAGCACTTTGGTCAGCTCATGCTGTGCTTAAATGTGCTGTAGAAACAGGACCCAACTTACTTTACTGTAAAAATATGAAGTAATACCGACAGTATGTACAGTAAAATGCTTAAATCCTGATTTGCACATGCTGAAGCACAGCTGAAACGTGCTGTGTCTTCATAAAAATTAACAAGCGACTGTGGGGCAAATTAAATATCAAACACTGTCAAAACTGTTAAGACTAAACTTAATTGACTTTCTAGTCCTCAAGCACGTGGACGTCCTGACGAGTGGGCTCTCTCTTTCTATTTAGCTGAACAGTTTTATAGCTCCTCTCAACAAACTTCTGCTCTTTGGCATGTTTATGGCAATGGATTAGATGTTTTCAAGCTCACAAACTAAAAATCTTAACTCTGAGTCCATTTCTCTGAATCTGAGAGGAAAAATGTGCTTTTTGTTACTTGAATAATTCACTGCAGAAGTTCAGTGGACCATATAAGGCAAAACATTGCTCTTTTTCTGGACTAAAACATCTGAACAGTGCGTTCTCTTGCCACTCTTCTATTGTTGTTTCTCATCTGCCAACATGCATTAAATGTACTTTCATAGCCCTTGACAATACCATTATGACATAGACATATGATGCATGCAGGGATCTCACTGCAGCGTCCTGACAGCAGCTGTCTCGGGGTGATGAAACGAAGCACGTCAGTGTGAATTCTCCACGTAGCTTGTGAACAGACGATGGGGGAGAGGGGCGCCCCTCAAAATTTAACATTATGCAACATGGTCATAAAGTTTTTTTTCTCCACTTCAGTACACTTTCTTTTGACATGATAGTAGTTATATGCTGCACCTCAAAGGAAATGTAAAAAGTGACACCAGCTGTCATTTTAATAACTAGGCTTGTAAAGCCCTGGGCAAAGGCCAGGCTTGTGCTAATGCTCAGCCTTCTCTGTTTAAACAGGTACGACATGGTCATAAGACTGCTGCAGGTCTCCTGATTTTATTTCTAGTGCAAACGCTGTGGAGCTCATTACACCATCCAAAGAATGAAACATGATTCTTTTAAACAAGCAGAATAATAACATTGATCTGTCTAACTGTTTAACTTATAAATTAATCTGTATCAAAGGACTTACAGTATTTCTCTTTCCCCAAAATGACATAAAGTAGGATTACGACACATTATTAATGGACAGATGTGTTAAAAATTCTCTGTAGTCTATTACACTGACTCACAGCAATCAACCTTTACTGTAGGTGTTGTGGAGTGAAGTTGTTAGAGGGTACATCGGGTCAATTCTTTCGCAGTGTGTGAAGTCATTGCACGAGGAGTGGGCAAGAAACAGATCCTGTATCAGGCCCAGGGAAGGCAGTCGTATTTGACTCAAATCCAGAAATTACTCTAAGCCGTCATTCGTTATTCTGACCTCTGCACAGGCAAGGAGCCGACAGAGGTATGTGAGTGCTTTTACACAGTATGTCTGTAAATCTCTCCAGAGGGGGTTCAGGGTAACATTATGGAAGAATGTAGTTTTTACATTGAGCCAGTTTGGCGCAACATGTGTTGCAGGATAAAATGTAATGAGTAAATGTTGCGCAGTTATAGGCAAGCGTAGCCAACTTGGAGACCATCAAGTTAAATTTCATAACTTTTCAGACCCTCTTTGCAACTTTATTTCTAAAAGTTGCCTAGAAGAAAATTTATTGACTTATTATTCATACTATCCGGAAAAAGCCAGATATGAACTCAAATATACGGTATTGTAATTCATTTCCATGAAATTTATTCAGTAGGTACTGCAGTCAGTCATGGTCTGACATATGGAAGCCCAGCTTTCTGTCTCTAATACTGTTATGTCATAACACTGCACCTGTTGCGCAGGCGCGAGTGTGAGGTAGAAACCTTTGTACAGGTTTAACACCACAGTGAAAAGGCTGCTCGCTGCATTGCAATTTCAGGAACAGGGGCAAAAATGAAAATGATGAAATGTAAACATTTCAAACTTCCTATACTTTTGTTCAAATCTGCATAAAATGGTTGTTAGTGACTGTTTGGCTCCTCAGGTGCGTTGCTTTGTTTGGGGAGCGCCCCTCAGACAGTATTTCAAGGCAAATCAACATCAAAGCTGCAAATCAGACATGAGGTAATCTTAGCAGTCAAAATAAATCAGGAACATAAACGCACAAAGAGCTACTGACAGTCAGCTTCATATCAGGTTGAAACTATGTTTTCTGTGCATCTTTGAGGCAAAATAGAGTGAAATCAGGTGCTTCTCAGAGACAGGACAGCAGACATCAGGAGAACAAAAGGGACTAAAGCACACTGATTCATTCATAACTGTTAACTGCATGAACAGGCTTATGTTTTGATATGACCATGTCCTCACACGTCCCCTGACAGCCCTCTGAGTCTGATGAAGGCACAGTGTCAACACATTAGTCTTCTTGCATTGTTAAAGGCTGTGAATTGTCAGTGGGCTCCAGCCCCTTTTGTTCTCCAAACTGTGTCACTTCATGGTGGAAATGTGAGGCTTACAAAACCCTGATTGGCTGTAATTATTATTAGACGCACCCAATAAGGTGTTAAGGTGAACTCTTTGTGACAAAATAGGCCACTCAAAGACCAAACAAATGTTTGCTTTTTGTTTTTTTACTTTTTTTTCTGAAGATCTAAAATTTTATAGTTTAACTAGTCGGTTGAATCTTTAAGTTTGTTTTATTTATTACCTGAGACTGGTGTCACATGTATGATACAGATCTCAGTGCAGTATTATGGGCATGCAGAGTTGTCATGCATCCTGTTCAGAGTAGGAACAAAATGTCACGAGGAGCTTATAACCTGCTGGATGCAGGATGACAGGCTGGAGACTGCAGATCTTCACTACCTGCAATATTTATAAATCTGTTATTTAATCAAGCCCTGCATGATGCTTCAGCAGTCAGATCCTCACACTTGTTTTTGTTAAGTGACCTGGGTAAAATGAGGTCTGATGGCTTTATGGGGGCTTTAGGACTTCTGGGAAATGGCTCTAATTGGATTTAGACTATGACTGCTCCCCTAAGGTGTGAAACGAAAGCTATGACAAACCGGCAACCAGGCCGCCAGCAGGTTTTAGCAGACGCACTATTGGTTACCACTGTTTTGGTGATGTATGACATGTGAGTTACAACATTGTTTTCCAAAAGTGTGGACTCACGTCACAAGAATCACAGGACTTGTACTTGGGTTAGACTCTGGAGAAAAATGTGATTCAACTTGAGAAAAATTTTAAAATGCCTTCAAAGGACTTTAATACTAATGATTTGCGACTTCTCTTGAGCCCTTTGACTTGAAAACTTAATCTTTGAGCTTGAAAACCTTCCTTCAGGCTCAAGGATTAAAATGTTTTTTTTTTTTTAATTGTGCCCAGCAAGTAACCATTGAACTCTGCAGATCTACTTTGTATTAGCCAATCCTGCAGCATCCAATCAGGTTGTACTGAGCTCAAGCTGCAAAAAATGATGCTAAGAAAATTTTGTTTATGTACGGAAACAATTTCAGTGTGCAAAAAATGCAGAGGCTAAAGATTTACAGAAAGAAATGCAACACGTTCAATTGCATTTGACATTTAAAGTTGAACAAAGAACCTTAAGTTGAGACTCTGTTGTTAAAATGGCATTCCATTGATTGAAGAACATAGTATAATTAGTTTAGTACTTCAAACACAAAATTTAGGGCTTAAAACTTTATTGAGACTTTGGTGCAAAGACCTCAGACTTGCTTAGACTTAATGTTGCATGCAAACAATGACTTGGTCCCACCTCTGCTGTAAATGGTCAACAAATGACTTATGAATCTCATTAAATGTCACTGTGATTTGTTGTGGACTATTTAACTGTGTGTGAACTGTGTGTGCTGTGATATCAATCTTCCAAAGCGTCAAAAACACAAAAAATTAAATCCAAGTATTTTTACTGCAATTTAACTCAGGGTTTTATATGCAGGGAGGAGAACCACAAAAGGAAAAAAGCCCAAACAGTTCAAAAACACAACAATGAATTTGTTATTGGGTCTTATGAGAGATTTGGGTAAAGAAGAAAACATTCCTGATGAGAACCATTACACGCACCATAAAGCCCAATTATTTTCTATCCAGTTTTAACGCAGAGGCAGAGTGTGAAGGAACAAAAGGGGGGTTTTGAGGAACTGTTGCTAAATCACTCAGTACGCTATGACAACAAACAAACATATGACAGCTGACACAGTGCAGAATAACTCTGCTGGATTTGTTGTTGACGCAAGACTGCAGTCGCCTCGTTGTCAGTCAGGGTTTAATTCAACCATCACTCATACGAGTGATGTGATGTAACATAAGCTGGAAGATCTTCTTGTGGTTTGCATCCAGAAGATTTGTCTGTGGAGAGGGAAACAGTCGAGTCTGCCAAACCATCTTTCTTCCCCAATATGTACAGAAAAAATACTTCAGCATGTCTTATATAATAGAAATATACACTTAGTGTCACTGCCTCTCTGGTCTCCAAGTGATTCCTTATTTATTAAAGAGTGGGAAGTTCACTCAGTTCCATAATTTGCCTTTGACAGTGGAAAAAAGTTTGGAGAAATAGAAGATTTGTTTTTGTGATATTTGAATCTGTAATATATTATGTGATGGGGAAATAAAAATGGAGTTATATGTTGTTTTTTTTCCCCTGTAATCGTGGACAATGACCTGAGTAACACAAACTTTTTGCAGAATTAGGAGTAACTTGGTAAAAAAAACTACTGTATAATTTATTACTTTTTCTGACTTTCACAAAAATTTGACATTATCCTGTACACACCTGCAGTTTCTTTTCTGCAGTTTTGTACGTATTTGTGTATTAACCAGGAGCCTGTTCTATAACTTGAGGTAACTGATTTATCCAAGTAACTCAAGGAGTAACTTGGTGACGTCGAGTGTAACTTCCTGTTGAACCTGTATTATTAAAGGTGAATGTGTTTACACATAGGTATATTGTTTTGGCACTTTACATTTCCTATAAACTGTTCCTAGTTGTTAATCTTTGTCATTAACATGATCAAAACCTGCCTGAGAAAAATGCCAACACATCTGGAGGATCCACTGGACGTTAGTGCACAGATTTTAGGAGCCTCAACACATCTGTGTGCAATATTAACGATGAGCATACTGTTTATACACACCACCTAATAGAATAATTATGTTTTTCATCCTTACTGGGGTTGAGGTTGCTAGGGTTGCAGAAATGATCGTTGGAGGTGGCGTAAAGTTAAAGAGTAAAGTAAAGAGTTCCTCTAAGCAAAATAGTGTTGCATATTACATTCATACAGGCAGCTATACAGCCTGGTGCTTCAGGGAGTGAATCTTAATACATTAACAAGTCCATTACTTAGATGTGGCCATGTGTACGGGAAAAACCTAAAACTTTCCATATTAAAGTCAAACATTTATAAGAAAAAACAAGTTAGTATGTTGTTTTCTTCTCAATTGGTCCAATGCATGGCATTGTGTCTATAGGGGTCCAAATGGTTGTGATAATATTGCGACTGAACTAAAATCACAGTATATAAAATAATCACTTTCTTAGATATTATTTTGCTAACGTCATTCACTGCAGGCACAATACTGTGCTGGGATGAAGTTGACAGCCTCACAAAGTGCTGCAATGTGGTTTCTTGCCAAAAAACAACTTTTTTCAGAGCTTTTCTTCCATAGATTTCTGTTTAAGTCAAACTCTCTCTGCATTGTGTGCCCTCTTTTATGTAAATGGGCAAATAGTCTCATGAAGTTAAAAGAGACTTTGTCAACCCTGCTTGTCCTTTGTGACCCCAACTTAAGCCTGAGTAGGTTTAACTTCCTTTGGCCTCTGGAAAATGAATTTTACACCATTTGATGGAGGATGTCAACAATTACAGCTAATCATACTGATGAAGTGTCGCTGTGAAGCTGATTTAAGGACCTTACTGTTTTACAAATAATCGACTCACTGATAGAAAAAAACAAAGAGCTTCTTTCCTCTCTCATAGCCAAATTCACAGAAATTAAACACCGAACTCAGCTGGACCTCCAGAGAGAAGATGATTCAGTTATATTTCTGCTTTCCTCTGTGATCACATACAGTGGTATCACTAGACTGAGCTGCTCTCTAGCCAGAGTTGGTTTCCCTCCTGTGGAGTCAAAGGGTTTGCATCAATACTTGGCTCCACAGAGAGGGACTTTCTGAAAGTTGCTTTGCTCTTGGAAGTTCTCTCTCTGCCACGGCTGTGAGCAGGCTCAGCAGAAAGCATCAGGCTCTGCACGAACATGAGTGTAGTGCTGAGCTGCGTCTGTCCCTCAACAATCAGACAAACATCAGCTGCTCTTCAGTCTGTTAGAGTCTCTGGTGCTTTTGCATCATGTTGTGATTAAACTGTGATTTCTGAGAATGGTTTCATGAACTCGTATCTCCACTGTACAACAAAGCATTGTGACTTTTTTTAATTTTTTTTATTTAAGTTTGTGTTCACATCATTTTTTCCTCTCTGTGTGTCACATGTTTATTTTGTTCATATGGAAACAAGAGTCAGTTTACATCCCAGCTGTGGAACAAGAAGATTTCCACATCTGTGTTCATACCATCATATGAAACTTGCAGAGCGACTCAACACCAAACACAGTTTGCTTTGGTGATTTCTTGTTCAAACAGAAAAATATGATGATCAAGTCAGTTTTCTTTACATGTTAGAAGTCCTACTCTGGATTTTATTGCAAAAGCTCTTTAACTCAATTTTCTTTGGCAAAGCTATGGTTGTTATGGTGAAAGTGTTAGCCAATAATCATCAAGCTGGTTGTGCTTCCCTTTCCTCACATGTAATACAAAGCCTTTTGGCTTATACTTTCAATAACTTGCTGCATCCATCACATGTTGTCTTTCTGAAGCTATCTGTTGTGCTCACAATGTGTCCGTCGATCAGTATCTTTCTCCTTTTTAACTTCTCAATCAAGAGCTTAAATTTCACCCTTTGAGAAGTGACTTTTTTTTGCTTTTCTGTCCAAAATTGCTGTCACTGTCTTTATGGAGTCAATAGGGATTTATAATAGTTAGGGGGACTTCACTGACCATTCATAGGCAGTTATTGATGACAGAGATGGGACTAGTTATTCACTCACATACCCTAAATTTTGAGTTGAATGTGATTTATAGAGAGTCCATGATCAGGATATTTATGTGTGTAAGCCTCCTCTGTGTTTCATCCACATGCAACCTTTTGACTTGATTTCAAGCTCTGATTTGCTCTCCACTAAATCTTAAGGCAGATATCCATCACCTACATTTCACTGTAAATGCTCCTCAGTGGTCACCAGCTGATCACTCACTGCTGCATTTTTCTCTTTTAGAGCTTATTACCTGATAACAGAGCTGCTTGCAGAGCTGCAGAGCTAATCCATGAAGAGAAACCTTGATATATTAATTTCTTCTCACGGATGATGTTTGTGGTCCTGAGCAGCTTATTTATTACAGTTTTCCTCCACTGTGAGGCATCTCTAATGACACCCGTGCGCCAAAGCGCCACCCGTGTAGAAGATGAGTCAACCCTTTTTTGGCCCCTTGTTGGGCCCCATGTGCAGGCAACTCTGTGTTTGGCGTCAGTAAACCCCTGATGGATTATGTAACATCTACAGGAGTCGGCTAGTGATTTATTGTACAGGTGTTGGGAGGCTCAGAACTGGTGGAGCTCCAGTCATAAAACAATGCTAGGGGCATGTTCAGTGCCGAGCAGGGTCAGGACGCACATGTGGACAGGTGGAAACACACGTTTGCCTTGATGCGTATCTAGATGGAGGATATCATGCTTGAGACTGTCATACTTGCACACATTTGTTTTTGACATTTGAAATTTTTTTGATGATTAGATCAAGAACATGAGCTTTCTTGTTTTTTCTTCTTGTACAATATGTTCCAGTGCCAGGTGTTATGTTGGTGTGAGCATGTGTGTGCATCAGTGTGTGCAGGCGTTTCATGAAAGACAAGGAAGGCCTGAGGCTTTTCTACGCTTCTTAAAACTCAGAGGCAATTATTTGAAGTCTTTTTACATATTTTGTCTTGAGCTCCACAGAGGATTCAGGCTTTTTTTTTGAAGGCAAGATGGGAGGAAAGATATCTGTTAATATTCAGTTTGAAAAGCTGCTTCTGAAGGAATTTTTCCACAATTCAAAGGATACTTAGTCATGTTCAGACATACTGAACTCTCCATATGTTGCACAGGAGCAAATTCAGATTTAATTTAAACTAAATGTTCAAAGCTCTGGTTTTATTTGGGGACAACTGTGGTTACTGTTGGAAATAATGACATAATACTGAGTTCTGTTGGAAATTTGATGTGTATTGATCTCGGAAGGCACTGTCTGTTATCATATCAGTGTTGTATGACAGGCATCAATATAGTAACATATTTGCCATAATAGGAGAAGGACTGATGCCATTTCCACAAGTGAAGCAAATATTTGAACTTTTATAACATAAAGATAGATGATTAAGTCTACAAAAAGCGAGTTAAGATCCCTGATCACAAATCCTGTCATTTAAACTCTTTTTTACATTTCCATGGAATAATCTGTGGAATACGCATTTGAAGATTTTTACATTCAGCAGAAACTTTGCGGTAACTGATACATATAGAGTATGTCTCTATTGCCACATGTGCCAGGGCTGGGAGACAGACTGCAGTTTAGGCATGAAAAAGCTCAAATGATGGGAACTCTGTCTATGGGTGGAGGAGGAGGAATCCTTGGTTTCTCTGTGAAAAGTCGAGGATTCTTCCAAAGTTTTTATTTAGGATGAAAAAGCAGCCCAATTTCTCTGTGAAGCATATGAAGGCCTTGATCAGATGTCTGGGAGATGTCTGTAGAGCAGACACACCAACTCAAGTAGTGTCAGATATGTGGTGAAGTCGAAGCTGAGAAGTATCTTTTTAGGCACACAGCTCTCTGTTACGCTCCTGACCTTCAGCTATGTGATGTTATTTTTTTAGTTTTGCTTTACAGCTCAAAGTTTTTAAGGAACATGGTGAGTTTAGAGCATATTTTATTCAGACACAGATCATCTTTCTTTAGTAATATGAATATTCTGGTGCATAGCCACACATGTCGGAGATAATTGGACATATTTACTCAGAATCATATCCTTTCAATAACATGAAATATATCCAGACATGGAAGCAAAATGGGAACTTGGAGTATTGCTGGAATTCTCAGCCAGAGTTATATGTCCACAAATCCTTCATCTTGATTTAAATAATCATATTTGGAGAACAGTCAGTTTCTTTTCACAGATAATTTAAAGCACTGTGAGCTTTGTGACATCATTTTATCTCAAGTGCACCAAGGGCCGTGCTGCAAAAATGTTACGTAATCGTACAAATATGTTCTAATGTATTAATCCTGGTATCATAAATGCTGGCATGAAAATTGGAAAAGTTGTGGTTAGAAAATAAATTGGATTTGTTAGAGGTTATATCATGGATAAGAGGGGCGGTTAGAGAATAATATTGATAATAGAAAGAGTAGAGCTCTTTGTCAAAGCTGGGCTGCTGATGCTGTCATCTCTCCTTTAGTTTTTGACAGTCAGAAGCTTTTAAATGTTTCATTTTTCACTTTGTTACACACTCAGTGCCAGTTCTTTAGCTTGACTTATTATTCTCAGTTGGCAGGTTTTGCTCGAATGATCTTTTTTCCTTTCCTTAAAGCAACTATAAGGAGTTTTTATTCTGAGTTAATGCTGGAGGCCACTGTGGACAAAAGCATCAAAACCTCTCATAAAGATTTGGCTAGCATGTGCATTGGATTTGTTTGTTAGTGAAAGATGCAACTTGCTTCATACTATGAGGGGTGATTAATAAGTTCATGGCCTAAATTGAAAGAAGATGAGTTTTGCATCTCTCATTACATGAATATGCAGTTGAATACTTTGAGTGATTTGTGGTATTTCTGTTTTGTGTAATTGAAAGTTACAAGTCAGCACTGTTTGAAGAAATGGGATAAGATCAGACTTTGTGTGTCAGTGTTTACCCCAGTTTCAAGGACACCCAAAGGGGTCCACAAGGACATGGTGGCAACACAAAGAGCACCATGTTACATTACTGAATGAAAACGTGGCAAAAAGACCATGGAGGATGTCTACTCCCACCACACAGGAGACACTGACAAATCCATGAAAAGATCTTGACAAATTGCTTCAAAACCAACATGGTACAAAGCCACAGAGCTGAGTATCTTCCAGCAACATGTCCATGCAGTTATCTACAGCAAACTCCTGAAAATCCTTTGATCTGATAAGGAAAAAAAGATTCAACAAAACATGTCAAGACATGTCAAACATGTCTAAGATAGTAAGAGACAATTTTGCCATTTTAAAGGGGAATTCTGACAAATTTCTCCAGCAGTGAAACTTGAGTCAAAGTCTCAAACCAGAGATTAGAGGACAAAGGAAACATCTGAAATACTGAGAGTTTCTAGTTCCCAAGAAAGTCAATTGGTGAGGTCTGCTCAGAAGGTGATGGTGTCCATTTTCAGGGATGCAAAGGTAGTGCTCCTAATTTGTTTTTCATTGAGAAAGCTCCAGATTCTTATTAAATGTCTGACTAGGAGACAGATGTCATTTCAGGATCAATTCTGAATCCTTTCAAATCCTGCAGGCCTCACCATCTCTTGTATTACTTATCAAGGTTAATTTTTGTCTTTGCCTGTTCTTCATTACTGTTCCCTTTGAGCTGTTATTTTGCCTTTTGGTCAGTTCTTTCCCCATTTTCTTTTTTTCTGGGTCCTGCTGTAGGTAGGATCAGCCAAAACCGCAAAGTACAACATCCAAAATAAAAAGGCTGTAAAGGAAAATGTCCTCCTGCTTTGTCTCTGGTACTTCTCTGCAAAAAAAATGCCTTTCAAAAATATAAGCAAAAGTTCTTTCGCTCTGTAAATCGTTAATTGTTTTATCTGAAGGGATTCAGGGACAAGCATTATGAAAAACAGCCAATCTTCCCACAGTTGATCCTGTTTGCTTATGTAGGTCATTCAAAGACTGACCCATAACCAGTTAACAAGGCTCTGCAGTACATCTAGAATAATAGAGGGGATTTTCCATCGCAAGTCATTGAGTGATACAGAGAAATAAGATGCCAACATTGTTAAACACAGATGTTAAAACCACAGTTAACAACCAATCAAAATGCTTGATTTGAGCTATCCATTTAATAAAAAGAAAATGACCATGGAAGTGCAGGTCATTTTGTTATTAAAGAAATTTTCATCACTCCTTTAAATGCATCAGTGTGCCTTGTAGAATCATGTCTGCACACGGCAAAGAGCCTTGGGCAAAGTGTCTGTTTGTGATTATAGTTTAAAGGCTACCAAGATCATGTGAAAACTCAAGCTCTTTGAGCAAATAATGCAGATAAATAAGATTTGTCATCTCTGGATTACTGAAAAGTGCTGTTTTTAAAACAATAACAACACCACTAAATTTAAATTCATGATGGTTTCAAACATAATCTTAAACAAGATCCACTCATTACTTTCTCAGCCAAGTGACCTCGAGGTGTTACAGTCATTCTCCCTAAAAATCTGGAGAATATAACTTAGTGTATGTGGGAATATTTTCTTTGAAGCGAGGACCTGCACATATATCATTTTACTTGTTCTAAGAAGTTTAAGTGTTGAAGTAAGAATGGTTACAATCACTGCACTGGAAAAATGGTGTGCTAGAAAAAAACCCTAAAGCAAACCAGATTTGACGTCCAGTGTTTCATTAGTCGTGACCACAATTTATTAATATTAATAAATATTCACTTGACGCAAATTCTAAAGGATGACGTTGATGGCAAATGTTTCCAAGCTGACAGATCGACCAGATTACTCAACCTCATATTACTTACTGTATCAGCACTGAGCTGTTAGCTGATCGCTAATGCAGAATTCATAGATATAGTTCATATGAGGTTAAGTTTGCTGACAGATGGCTTATTTTCCGTTCCAACTAGCACTCAATGCATATTACTCAGTAACGACATTACTTTACTAATAACTCAACTACTCAGAACTCCATTACTCTTGGTCCTTGGCAGAGCTCTGTCAAAGGGATCATGTAACGACTCTAAATTCACAATATGCTAACATTAAATCTTCCGTGTTTAACATGCTGTGGAAATACAACTAGAGACACAATGGCTTAACAACAATCAGCCTACAAATTTGGAATTACTCATCTATCATCAACAGATAATGATAAAGCTTCTCAAAAACCCCCTCTTAATATCAAACAACTGCAAAACCAGGTGATTCCTCAATACAGATTTACTACTGGCTAACGTTAGCAGGCAGCTAAGCGGACACAACATGCACACAGTTGTTCCCTTACACCTCCAGGGCAAGCATTGTGTACAAGACCTCTTTCTCTACTGAAGAGATAACAAGCAAATACCAACCCAGCATCAGAAACTCTCAAAAACAAGACGACCCAGTACACTGCTTTTTACAGCAAAAAAATCATTACAATACTGTGATGTAAGGAAAGTAAGGCACCCACTCATTACTCAGAGCTGCAGTTGTTCAGGTAACTACTGCCAGGACAAAGCAACTTAAAGACCAGATGACTGGCCCCGCACTGATGTTTCACCTCCAATATTTTCTGGACTAGCCTTGCTTTGCTTTCAGGGGTGAAGCTTGGAAGGGAACCTCCACTTGGGTTTCAGAGATACTGGAACACTCAAGAGAGCAAGTGAGGTTTTTGCTGCTTTGATGGCTGTTTTTCTGCCAAGCCATGGAAATGTGCTGAAGCTTTGGGGTTGCTGTGATGTGATGCTGACTCCATAACAGCGTGACTGTGAGTCAACCTCCAGGAACCCCCCAGGGGTCCAAGTGCGGGGCTCAGTCAATCTGTAACAACAACATACTGATGGCTGAGTAACACAACATACGATTTAAAAGATTAGCTCGCCTCTACAGATATTTTCCCCCGAGAGATAGCAGTGGAAATGTTGAGGAGATCAGAGACTTCGGACACTGGAACAAGTGAACAGCAATATGGAACAT
This sequence comes from Acanthurus tractus, assembly GCA_029783725.1. NCBI lineage: Eukaryota > Metazoa > Chordata > Actinopteri > Acanthuriformes > Acanthuridae > Acanthurus > Acanthurus tractus. The sequence goes on from JAQNCA010000006.1 coordinate 9,340,283, forward strand.
GGATGTCGTCATTGGTTTTCTTTGACTCTACGTACATCAGTATACTTTTTCTTTTCATATATCATGGTTTTAGTGGCTAAAAGATGTTTTTCAAGTGAATAAGAATTAAAAGCTATATTGTCGTGAGGAAAATCTTAATGTACCTCTGTAAAGACTTGTGGTTATACTAATTATGAGACTACATTGAGTTCATTTTCATTGGCTGCCTCATGTAAGTGAATTAAAAGTAATACTCAAGGTATTTTATATCCCACCAGCAGGTCAAAGGGCTCTAAAACTTTGTCAACAAGCTAAACAATGAGTACAGATTTTATGTGGCCTAATGAACAGCTGCTCCCTTAAAGAGGTTGTTGATTTAATACACTAACCTAGGTACATTGTGCCTCATACTTTATGTAAGCTTTTAATGTGACATATTATGGTATCACTACACTCAAGGTGTTGGTATTTGCCATTAATGTCTCCTTGGTTTGGCCTGTGAGTGTTTACATTCTGCTGAGTGCAGACACAGACACTACAGAGATCAGTTTCATAACAAAGAGTAAGCAATCTTTACTTATTTGACAGGGAATGAATCATAATTGCATAAAAGATTACACTTGGTGGTCATACATCACATATTTGAAACAAGGCTGACCTTATGACATGCTCCTAAGTTGTTTTGGCACATTAATAAGCATGTGCAGCTGGACAGCACTTTTTTTATGAAGAAAACCAGCAGAGAGGCTTGAGTAACACCCTGCAGGGTGCTGGGGTTTTATGAGTCCTCCCATCGTTCATAGACACAACACTTAATCCTGTGACACCCAGTGCTTTGAACTGCAGGAGTGAACTCTGGTCATCCTGTCTGTGCCGTCTTCCAGGAATCACACACACATTCACACATGCACAACACACAGTTTCTCCTTCAGGAGTGGGAAAGAGTACAAATGTAAAAGCTACAGCTGGAGTTTTAAAAAATAGAGGCACAACAAAGGATGTAACGCTGCTTTTTAAAAACTTTGTTAGCAGCTTGGCTTTAGAAATAACAATGTTGACATTTAGTCGATCCATCACTGTGGTCCTGAATGAGTCATCTCAACATCAGTATTGGTTGGATTTCCATGTAATTTATGCAGACATGAGTGGTCCACAGAGAAGGAACTGTGTTGACTTAAGTGATCACCGGGCTTTTCATCAGCCGGTGCCACCAGACAGTCAGTTTTGTCCGTTTGTCCTGTGAAATGTCACCACACCGACAGAACTAAAATGATTTGCTGTGCCACATAATGAGCAAAAAATCTATAATTGCCTAATAATGTAAAGCAACATTAATAACACTGATGAAAAAAAACTGTCAGTGTCTTCAAATCCACCCCAAGAATACTCTTGTTAAAAGGTGTAGGTCAGTCCAAGTAAGAGACAATGATGAGTTACATTCTGTCAGAGTTCTGTGAGAGATCGTAGGACAGAGTACTTTTAAGTAAGTTCTCCATCCCCAAATGTGCTATAAATCATCAGCTTATATTATGTAAACGCTGATTGGCCCAGATTCAGCGTACACCATGTATTTAGATTTACAATGAACTTTCCTGAACCAGTTTTTCATTTGTTCTTTTCTACAGTTGAAATAGACCTGAAAAAAGAACAGGATGCACAATTTTCTATCTGTTTGCATTATTTTCATGAGCTGTTTTGCCCTTTTTGTGAGTGAATAAATGAACATACACATCTTTGCTAACTTATTCCAATGCTACTCACACAGTAACCTGCAGTACACAGAGAGCACAGACATATATTCAACAAATGTATTTAGGTTCTGTGTTTGTTCTGGTTAGGTTGTGTTCTGGCAAGAGCCAGTAAACTTGAAAGTATTCCCTTTTTCCCTTTATTTGTAGAAATATGCAAAGCAGTAAAAGTATGTACATTTTTATGGTATATGTAGTTTTTATCAGTTCCTTTATATATTTAGTTTTCTTTTTTTGCCCAGATTGTTAGTCAATACACCGTGAAATACCCTGACTTTGTTTCCCTGCTTGAAAAATAAATTCTACACTTTCAAGTCCCGCACATAATGTCAAGGTGAGGACAGTTAATGTGAAATTTCTTTTCTGAACAACTATAACATTTTGAATTCATGACAACAATGGCAGGTTTTTAAGAAGACAGTTGAAATTCATTAACTACAGATATTAAGTGTCCTGCCAACATTTAGGAAGATCTCAAATGAGCCTTGAGAGCTTATTGAATGGCTCACTGCACCAGAACAGCCTGACAACCTGTCTGTCTGTTGCACTCACGAACAGGTGCTTTCAATCAGTTTCCCTCAGGCTGAAATGGCCTTACATGGTGCTCTGCAGAGTCTAAAGAATACTATTGTACCATTTCTTTGCTTACAAAATAGTAAAGTGAGGCATGTTTTTCATCATCACTCTTCTGAATTGATACAGTTTGATAAAGTGGTGCCCTGTATTTTGGGCTAAAAAGGGAAAAATAATGACACTCTACCCAAGTGGTGACTTTATAAACCTGGTATTTGGATGTGTGGTTTACTTTAACCACAAACAAACAAAAACAAATATCTTTTAGGACAAGATTGTTGCACTTTAAATGATGGATGTTTAAAAGGTTCCAGCTCCTTAAGTATCCATCTGTTCAACAGGTTTCAGAGTGACAAAGAAAACCACATAAACATTATGGTCACAATTGTAGGCGTGACTTAACAAGTAAACTGATGACTAATCCTAACAAGCACAAAACGATGATGCAAACATTAAACACATAAAAACACTCAGACTAAAGGCCATAAAGTTAAGCCTTTAAATAGTTTTTTTCCCCATTGGTGTCATATTTCTCTGCTGCAGCTTTGCTTACTTCTCAACTCATTGGGGAATAAAAAATATTGTGAAACATTTGGATTCATTGATAGTAAGCTTGACTCCATCACCCTCAACGGTAAACATCTCAAGTGCACACAAAAGATTGCGGATGTGGCGAAAAGGACAACATCATCAGTGAACAGCGGTGATGTAAACAGATGTTTCTTAAGCAGTCAATGGGCCTTATATAAGAACATTTCTGGATCTTATCCTGAAAATGTCACACTTTTTTCTGTTTTTCTGTGTTTTGAATCACTTTTGCAAAACACTTGTAACTACTCAAAGATTATTGTAAAACCCTTGTTTCAGCCTGATGAGTGTCATCTGTTAATCAGAAGGTATCTTTCAGATTTTATCATGAGGCCCTTAGATTGCTGGAGAAGTTAGTCTGTCTTTGGTGTCACTGAGCAAAAAGGCCATAATAATAGTTCATCACTCTGCAGTTCAAATGCTCTGAGAGAAAACTTTGACCCCTGCACCTCCTCTTGGCTCTGTTTTCAGGCTTCACAAAATCCTGCCCGTGGTAGGAGACCTTTGCCAATCCTGTAACTACATAACGTGTGCACACTTCCCACTCCACACAGAGCTTCTGGCTCATTACCTTCGATGCCAAAAGAGGCATGATGACAACCAGTGGGGAATAATTTTTGAGGTGTTATGTGGCACGAAACTGAGCATGTCCAATTTCCTTTTATTAGATGTCAGTGTGACAGTCCAACAAAATTATAATCCTCCCTGAGGAATCAGGTCCTTGGTTGTTTATTGCCTCTCACTGCCAGAGCAGAGTTTTGTGGAAGAAGTTAAATAAAGCCAAGATGTGATTAAATTCCTTTTTGTCCTGAAATTCGTCTTTTAATTTACCCTTACATTCAAAACATTTTACACAACAATACACCAAAGATCTCTCCTTTACCTCTTTGGGTATCAGCCAATGCCCATTGCAGCAGAATCACAAAAAACTTCAAAAACTGGTATGAGACTAGTCTCGATACAAGTCTGCATCAGATTTGCTCAGCAGCTACAGAGAAATTTTATGAATTTGGCCCAAAAAAAACCATGAAAAACTAAAAAACAAACAAACAAAAAATAATTAAATACCTAACTGGATCAATAAGAGCATAAATTCATTTAAGAATGTTGATGGTAAAAGAAAAAACAGACACAGACATTCATGAGGTGTCTGAACAACAAACAATTGGCTCTCTATAAAAGCAAAAATGTAATGTCTTGTTAGAGTGTCTCTGAGGTTTTCTCTAATCTACGTTGACCTAAATTTACAGATGTACAGAGGGAAACACTTAATAAACCAATAACGTCGCAGGAAGTCAAGGGTTGCGCTATAATCAGACAAAACACCAGCCCAGATGTTCTAGACTGTGAATTCTATTTTTAAAAAAATTAAACTTATCATTCCAGGCTTATAAAACCTGTTAAATAAACATCTTAAATTGCTTTCCAAGAACCTGCTTTTGTGCTTAGAAACAGTCCTTCTCTCCACCACAAATAATGATAAAACAGGATTTATTACTGGTAAAAATCCATGCAGGAACAAGAGGAGGCTTTCCAAAATGATTTAGAATTCCCAGTCTGGCAAAGTAGACTATAAAGTCGTCAGTCTTGATGTAGAGAAAGCTTTCGACTGGGGGTGGCCCAATCTCTTTTCCATTTTGGAGACACAAGGCTTAGCAAAGACATTTAATAACAGAGTGACTTTACTACATAGTCTTCAATTATCTGCTGTCCTAGCAAATAGCTTAAGATCTGCTTATTTCTGCCAGAGCTGGGGTAAAAGACAGGTGTCCTCTGTCTTCTTTTGCCTTTTACTGCTATAGAGTCTTTAGTGGAGGCTGTTAGACGCATCTTTTCTGTTTCATAAAATGCTCTTGTATGCTGATGACCTCCCATTGTGTCTTAACAATCCAGAGGTCTCAATAGCAGCAGTTCTGGATCTGATATGTTGTTTCAGTCAAATTCTAGGCTAAAAAATAAAGACAGAAGCCCACAGATCTCTACTTTTCAGAGGGCTGACTGACGGAAAAAGAAAGAAAATTGTAAATCTTTTTCTTATTGTCTCACTTGCAAAATGTGCCGTAATGTTTAAGGCTTTTCTTTTGTTGTAATTTTGCACTGTAGTCATAGTAAGTTTTTCACTGATATGATGACAGTCCTGCTCTTGAACTTTATCTGGATAAAAATACAACAATTTACAATATAACATTGATCCTACTATCTATCAAATTTGAACGGTCATTTCCTAAGCTATTCACTAGTTTTGACTGAGCTTTGACTTTGGACTTTGTGTTCAACTCTACTGAGAAAATATTATTATAATAAAACTACTGATGTTGCTTTTTTTGATTGCTGATGTTAGCATTCTCTGTTTCTCAGCTGATGTGTTGCACTCTGTTGCCACTATAGTAGAGCTGAAGGGAGGCATGACACTTAAACAGATGCATTATTGTAAATACCTCAGATCAAAACTCTTAGAGACTTCACACAATATTTACTCATCTTTTGATGAGCATAAAGGCAGGTAAATCAGTGATATCGTGGTTTTAAAGTGAAAAAAAAGGTCTTGTGATTTTTTTTCTCTGATATAATCCCCACATAAAGTCCTGTCAGCACCTGTGAGAGTGGTTGCTTCCCCCCCGCAGCTCAGTGTGGCTCCTTGCTCTTCTTTTCTTACAGGAAGTGCAGGAGAAAAAGGATGTGGGTCAGGGTGCACCACTGCAGGCATGTGTGTTTTTTCCATTACTGAAGTTAAATCTGTCAGTGGATTAACTGTGGCTAGACAGGTATGAACTTTATTTATTTACTACACAATAGATGTGCAAAGGAATTTCAAACTGTGTCATGAACTGGCTACATGTTGTTGTTGTGGAGTAATGGGAGTGCAGGTTTCCAAGTATGTACAGCCTCACAGTCCATTTGTTGTCATACATTAGTGTCAGAGTTTGGCAACAGATTTTACACTCTTGACTTGGTTACCAAGGTAATTCAGGAAATGGCATGCAGGGTGGTGGCTGAGTTTGGGATAAAATCTGGCATCTGTACTGAGTTTGAGTTATTTTCCTGCTGCTGCTCACGTCACTCACGTGTTTTTGCTGAATGAGTGCAACTCTATTTTTTTTTTGTTTATTTGAGGTCATAAAATATGAAAGGAGTGTGTCAGACGTTCAGGCTTGGTTTGACAGATTTTTCACTTTTTCATTTTGGTATGATCCACTCAGTACATGCTGTGTGTCTATATTAAAACTGTTACACTGTTAAACTAGTTACAAACACCCTTTACTGATTGAAACACTAACTACAATAGAAGTTAAAGATCCTTTTTTTGTTTTACAACCATATAATTTATGTTTTATGTAATCAAACTCACCAAGTTACTGTCCAAATAATATTGTGTTACTATCTAATGCTCTTTGGAAGCAGATCAGAATAAGTTCCTTAAGCAGTTTGAAGATGTTTTATTTTGTCTCTTTTTGAAACCTTCCATTATTTTTGTCAAAAGAGAATGCACTGAATGACTGAATAAACAGTCAGAGTGACAAAATTATAGATAGATTTTAGACAATGTAAAATTCTTAATAAAAAAATGGTTATTATTAGAATTATTGATATAACAAGAAGAAGAAGAAGAAGAAGAAAAATGTCTTGCTATATTTAAATCACTGTTGTAACTACATAGATTTCATAGTATGGCAAATTCATTACAAAGGTCTGACAGAACAAGAAACGTACAAAGCTTACATAGCTGACATAGTTAGTGAAATGCGGAATTATTGCTGCAATTTTCACTTTTACTTCCAAATATGCTGTTTAGATCAATTTGATTAACTAATCAACTAGTTCCTTGTGCAGATCGACATTGTTTTACAGAGGCTGAAATGTTACCACATCTCAGCAAACACAATAATGAAAACTATTAGAAACTGCCAGAACTACAAACATAAAATCCATGTTTGGATAAAACTAAATTGTCCTTCAACTTGTTTTAAAGATCTAATAAGATGCACTGTTGGTGCTGCTGATTGATAATGACGGAGTTGGATTTAAATTGTCCAACATTTTTCATCTTAAACAACAAAATCATCCCCACCATATTAACTAATCCTTAAATAGTTTCCAAATCACTGCTGAAGCCTCCTCAGCATGCCCCTCTCTGTCTGAAAGAGGGTTTGACATCATTTTTTTTTTCATTAATTGAATGGAGGGATTAACAGTATCAACAATTAGCAGAGACAAGAGTTAGTTTATCACCACAGTAAAATTCCACATCAGGTCACCTATAGAGCATCACCTGAGGGGCTTCCTGTCATAGGTAGTAAAAGTGACTGGGATGTGTGTGGGGTTGCCCTTTATGGAGCAGGAAATAGTGCAAAGGCCGAGGGGTCAGTCCTTCCAGAGCATACTTCAACTTAAATCACACAACACGTGGGGTGGACCACATTATTTTGTGATGCAATGAAAACATCTGCAGCCTCTTGCATGGTTGACAACAACAAATGAAGCTTAAGTATAAAGCAGCATCTGCCATCATCTCTTGTTTCAGCTAAGCGTCCTTAAGTGACCTGTTAGTTTCACAATACGTCAAATAAAACAATTCTCCTTGAAAACATATTCATGTGCCAGCAGAGACAGACACGCTAACACTTTTGCTCTTTCTGTATTGTTTCCAAGTCCAAGCTTCAACATGCTGTAAATAATCACATGGTAGCTTTGGCAGCGATCGCTGGATTCTTACAATATAAACAGGTGTTAAAGAACGTCATTAATTTATAGTTTATACAACGACCTCACTATCATGTGCTTATTTGTTGGTGTGAAAACAAATTTAATCCCCAGAGAGTAAATAAAAACCTGTACTTTTGGTGTATATAATTGTGAGGTTCCTGTATAAATTTTGGGAATAATAGCTTTGAATAATTTCGCCCAAAAAATTTTGGTTCAGGATGTGGGTGAGAGGACGGTTGCACAAGCTCATAAAACCTCACAGAACGAATTGCTGTTCTGTGATCCCAACTCACACTCATGATTAAACCCTTCATTTGCATCACATCTGCATGAAAATGATGTAATATCCTTCAAGAGTATTCATTATACTCCATTGTATTTGCTGTGTAACCTGCCCTGAACCTCACCCTTCCTTTTGGATGTCTTTTCAAGTTGAGTTTTTGTACGAGCCAGCTTTTAAATTTTATTCATGCGACATGCCTGGACCCATGTTTTTCATTTTGCTGTGATGGTGTGGATGGAGCACAAATTGCAGGCTGTGCTGAGCTCACAGGCGCCAAGGTTTGGCAAGGCAGAGCTTTATAACACTGGAGGCTTTCAAGCCTTTTGGTTCTAATTAAAGCCACTCTCGCCTCAGCAAGACGGACACCACACCAGTTTCTGTCAGAGTTTCTTTGGAGGTAATAAATCATATAGGCCTCAATATCTTTATATCTGTTATATTTTATGCACTGCATACAGATAAAAAGTAGGAAAAAAACACTTTTATTTTTTATTTGTTTTTAAAATAAATAAAAAGTAGAAAAAGGAACCCACATCTTTCTGCTTTTACGACTATGACGAATGTTTGAGCAAATGTTGCAGCATTATATCATTTGGTTTCACTGAACAGCCGTGTGATGACCTGCACTCCTCATGTCAGTGCGTTTACAGCTCTGCCTCCTCTTCCTCAGTCAACACATCCCCCATGTCTCCTGCTGCCGTATGGCTGGAACCCATAAAGCTTTAAAATGCTGTTTTTAAAAGTTGTTTTTATCTGAGAAAATAACATCAGGTGTTTCTACTTAAGGCGTCACGTACGCTCCATGTCGGTGGTCTCTGGTCCAGGGCCCTTTTTAATGTGTTAAAAGTAAAATTGCACTCATCTGTTGTTACGTTATGTAAACTGTTAGTAAAGACAATGAAATTTAATACACTTAAGATAACAAAGGCGGATTTTTGTGCCGGTAACAGAGCCAGGTGGGGCGTGCTCACGTCTACATATGCCTCATCTTTCTCTCTCTCATCACACACAGTGCTGGAAGTAAATGGTAATTTAATTTATGTTGCTCAAATTCTTATCATGTATTGTCTCAAAACAAGTAAAGTAAGAACATTAAATCACACATCTGCGTCATCATGACATGTTTTCCACATTGTTTTGAAATAACTTCTGGAAACCAGACGTTATTTCTCAGAACCAGAAAACTATTCAGGACACATTTTTATTATTAGAAAAAAAGATTAATGCACCATCTTAAACATATGTTTCTATACCTTCATGATGCAAGTAGCAAAGGATAAAGATTAAGGTGTAGTTTGCCAGCGCATGGCATTAAAAACACGTCCATCTCAAACATAATATAAGAAACACAAATTAAATTCGATTACAAAACATGCAAAAATAAGACAAATGATCAAATACCAGTTCAAGCAGGAAGTCATCTATTCACATCTTTAATGCAACTCTTTAAATTTCTGTGCTCATGTGGGATTGTCATTTATAATCCCTCGTGTCAGAGACATGCAGGGGAGAGAGAAGATTCATGCTCCTCTCTGCGCCGTTGCTGGAAATGTAAAAATCTGAGCGAGTTATGCAATGCAATATGTTGAGTTTAAGGGCCAGAAGGAAGGATAATATGTTACTGAACCCACAGCCTTTCATAATAATGAAATGTCTAAACAAAAAGCTACAAAAACACGTTTGTGTTTATACTTCTGTCTCAAAGCTTGTTAAGACAACAAAGTCAAATCTGAGAGTATCGATTAAATCATTCTTTTCCATTGTCATACTTCAGTTTTATTGGCACTGTAGGGAAACCGACTTTAATGACTTGATGTTCGAGATAAAAAGTAAAACCAAGATAGAAATTATTCCCTTGAAACTGACATAAAGATCTCCAGAAAGCCATTAGTAAACTTGGCAGACTTCCCTTCAGTCATTCAATCCGACTTAACTCCTTGCTGATCCTAAAAAAAATAACCTCAGGTATTTCTGTACTTCATGTCCAAGCTTAGTTTTATTTCCTTGGCTTAAGGACACTTTATTGTTCCGGAGCTTAGGGGCAACTTTAGTGCTGCGCCCTCTTGGCTCAGATGTGTTTTCCATGATGTTTTTACCCTCCATGCTTTCAGGCTCCTCCTCCTCATCTTGTAGCATTAGCTCAGTGAGCCTGACCCACGTGAGGCTCCTCATCCTCTGTCAGAAGTTACTCTGTATTTGTCTCGAGTAAGCTAAACTGTTTGATTACACTGACTACAGCTGCTGTTAGTCTGTCAGGATGAGTTGTTTACATGGTGTCTTTAGATTATACAGAAGCTAAATAACGGCTAACTACATGTAAAACTAAATGGGAATTGGCTTAAACATTTCAAAACATCCACTGAGGTCACAGTGTTCAACTGTTACAACAGGTTTATTTCTCAATTTTGGATGTCAGTCCTGAAAAATTGCCCTGTAATTACCACAGATGACTTCCTTCAGTTTTGGTGATTGTAATCACACTTGTGCATCACATAATCAGCTTCCTCATCTGTACTGTAACTTGACAAGCAGTCTGGTGCTCGTCAAAATGAGAATGTTTATCCTAAACTCAACTGTTTTCGAAACAAAGACTTCCAAAAATCAATAAATCCTCCCACATCTTCTGAGAATATTGCCTTGGGAACGTAGCAACCACATCCAGAGAGAGATATATAAAAATGACCATAAAACCATTTTTTAATATGTTTTTCTGTAAACATTTAAACATCCCTTTCCAAAATCATAATAATGGTTTGGATGTAAGACAACTTCTAAACATATTCATCATTTTTCAATTAAAAGAGGGAGTTGCAGTGACAGATGTGATGATGCTTCATTCAAATATGACTTGTTTAGCAAAAATTACCCTTCATAGCACATTTTGTTTGTATACAAAAGTCAGTCAGACAGAGGCTTGGATCTGACTGGCAGGCAGGGCCATTCATTTCTATTGATGGGACAAAGTACTCCTGCTCACTGGTCCCAGCCTGCTTCAAAGAAGCTACTATCGTTCCCCTCCCAAAACAGGCAAACGTCACATGTCTTAACGACTATAGACCTGTGGCACTCACCTCTATTCCTGCCAAATGCCTGGAGAAACTGGTCATTAAATACATCAGAGCTTCCTTACCACCTACACTGGATCCATTCAACTTGCATACAGAGAGAACCGGTCAACAGAGGATGCCATCGCCACGGTGCTGCACACACTGCTGGAGCACCTGGAGCATAAGAATACCTATGCACGGCTCCTCTTTGTGGAGTATAGTTTGGCTTTTAATACCATCCGGCCGTACAAACTCCGGTCCAAACTCTGAGCCCCCTGCTCTACACGCTGTTTACCCATGACTGCTCAGCCTCCTTCGCGTCCAATCTCATCGTCAAGTTTGCCGACGAGCGTTCACATCCCCAGACCTCTGATGGTGAACTTTTACACCTGTGCCATCAGAGGTGTTCTGACTTATGGAATTTTAGTGTGGTTCGCTAGCTGCACTAAGGCTGAGCAGCAGGCACTTCAGCGGGTGGTAAAAGCCGCAGGGAGAATCATTGGAACGACTCTCCCAGAGATCAGCACCATCTACTCCACTCGCTGTTTGAGGAGAGTGCACAACATCCTGCGCGACCAGCACCATCCGGCCCACCACCTTTTCCGTCTGCTGCCCTCAGGAAGAAGGTACAGGTCCATACAGACAAGAACATCCAGACTGACCAACAGCCTGTATCCACAGGCTGTGAGGCTACTGAACTCTGCCCCCTCCCACCACCACCACCACCACACACACACACACACGCACACAGGAAAAACTGCTGTGCTGATGTCAGACGGAGACAAATGTTTACACACCGGGGTATTTATGTATCTATTTATTTATTTATGTGGATTTGCACTTGCTGTATGGATGCTCCAAACGTAATTTCGTTGTTCTTTGTGACAATGACAATAAATAATATTCTAAACAAAGTAACATATCACTCTATTAAACTACAAATTGCCTTTTTTTTACTTTGTTTTTTGCATGGATTTAAAAACTTTGATAAATATGTAAATTATTGACCCTGAGAGGTGCTGGTAGGCAGATTTTTAAAACTTTGGACACAGACAGGCTGGCTGTGTGCACTTATTTCCAGTCTTTATACTAAACTAATCTAATTGCCTCTGGCTCCTGCTTCACATTGAACGGACAGATGTGAAAACGGTATCAATCTTTTTATTTAACCTTGGCAAGAAAGTGAGTAAGGGTATTTCCCAAAATGTCAAACTGTTTCTTTAAGCGGAAGCTGAATTTAGTCTGAAGTAGTCTTTTACCCTGTTACACCCACACAGAATAAAGCAACACGTAGATCTATTGCAGAAATAAAGACCATAATTTCTCAATTCTTCTTAAATTCAGCTAACATTGACATACTAAAATGTTTTCTGCCCATTTCCCGGCCTTGATGCTTACATATACGGTATTTCCCCTCCACTTCATCATGCCTGGCAGCTATCCTTCATATTGTAAAACCTGCTCTGTGGTTTACCATTACTCTGGGATATATCAAAGCTGACATTCTTGGATGAGCTCCACATCCATTATTTTCTACTTGCTCAGCAGTTTGCAGTGTTTGCAGGGAGTGTAATTCTGTGTTATGGGTTGTTAAACCAGCGGTCACTGTTTAGACAAAGATTTGAACTGCAGTATCTCACTTGGGTGCTATGCATTTCTTATCAGCTTATCATAATTGAATAATAACAGAATATTTTATCACAAGAGGGGTTCAACTGGTTTCATCCTTAAAATATTATTTTTTGAACAAATAACAAATCTTCCTCTATGGAAGTTATGGGAAGACTTAATTTCTTAATGTTTTTACTTGTTCAAGTTTGTTTGTTCTCGACTTTGTCTCTCACCATAAAAGCCAAACTAACACTGAGGAAGACAAAAAAAAAAGGTTGAATTTTCTCTTCATGAGGGAAGATTCTCCCATAATTCCATAAGTCTTTGAATCACCTCCATCTGCAGGGAAACAACCAGAGGACTACGCTCGACTGACTGATTGCTGCTGACGGTGATGATTTCAGGCCTCCGTTGCATCTGACATTACTATGTTTCTCACATCCAGATTGTCTCCACATGTGGTTTAACTTCAGAGGGAGAATCCATTTCTGAGAAAGAGATCTGCTCAGTACAGCTGTTCTCATTACAGCTGTGGTCAATATCACCACCAAGCAGAGACGCAGTCAGATGTGGGAGTTGAGATTAATGGGTAGGAGTTAGGTCAGTTACCATCTGAGCTCTGCTCACTTATGTGACCACAGTGCATGTGTGCACTTGGAAGACTTTTCGAAGGACGATGATGAAGATCACCATCCGTCAGCTCTTCTTTCTTAATGTAGTCTTACATACAGATTATTATTATTATTATGGGACTGGGTGTCTGTAATCCACCAGGAGTTGATGTTTATGTATTTATTCACTCCATTTTGTGAGCATTTACTCCTGTGCTAAATCATCCTGATGTCCTACTTCAGTGCACTGTGCTTAAAACCAACCTTCCATGATTGATGGCATTAGTGCTTTTTCAAAAACATCATAAGCTTAATATTAATTATTCACAGGCAGGAGCTCAAGCCTAAGTTTTGCAGGCCTTAAAGCAAAAAAAACTCAACACAACCTGCAACATTTACAGATTCCCGGGTGATGAAAGTTACTCTTTCTAATGAACTCATTGTAATTTACATTTTTAAAGGCCTGCTGGGCTACATTTAGCAAAACCCCTCCTGCTGTTTACAGTCGTTTCCATATGGTTTGAAGTTCCTGCCTTTACACTTTAGCAGACACATAAGCCCTTTTATACAGTCTGTTTGAGGCTGGAGTATTACGCTGTTATTCCATCTCGCTGTTGTGTACAAAGAGCAAAAAGGCGTAATGGGGGTTATTGTTGTTCCACCTCAGAGTCTGCAGCAGAGGGAGTTAAATCACATCTGTGTGAAAAGTTAGGCCAGTGCGTTGCAACAGGGGTGTGACGTTTTGAGGACATGTTGAAGGTCCAATGTGAAGGATTAAGGAAGATCAATGTGCAGAATATGGTAGAAATGCCATACTCTTAAGTATGTTTCAGTGGCATGTAATCAGATGAAATTAAAAACTCGTGTTTTCATCACCGTAGTAATGAATCTATAGCTACAGAGGTTTCTGGTCCTTTTCTACAAAGTCCCCCAGACTGACACCAACATGTTTCTATGGTAGCCCACAATGGACAAACCAAACAGTGGCTCCAAAGAAGACGTGTTATTGGTATATTTCAAAGCCACATTAAGTTCTCCTTCATTCTCAGAAGGGGAGAAGGAGCTGAGGGATGTACAGTCGAGTGCAATCTGCATCTTCACCTCTAGATGCTCCTAAATCCTACACACCGGATATTTCAGCCACCAGTAGTAGATTTAAAATAACCAGGTCAGGGAGCTCCTCACCTGCAATATAACAGTGACGGTAAATGACCAATATCGGCATGTTATGTCATTGTTTTGTTTAGAAAGAGCTGCTTGTAGGATGCGTAAACCATCATACTAGAGGTAGAGAGTGTACTACTACACGTCATGCCACTTTACGTTTCGTAACAGCAGCATACTATTTAAAACTCACACGGGTGGAAGTTGTTAGTCAGACATTGTTTGGTTTGGTGTTAAAATACACAAGCAGCTATGAAAGGACTCCATTGTGTTGTTACTGTAAGACCTTGGTGAAGAAAGGGTCATAGATATAACCTCACTGAAAAAAATGACTAACACTTCAGTTGCTGTAACACAGTGGTTGTTTTTTATTGAAATTCTTCTCCCTGAGCTCATCAGGATATTTGAACTGATATCATCTGTTGATTTTTATATTTGCACAACCCATTGATAGGTTTAATGATTACCTCATTTGTAAGAGCGATACTGTTAAAGCCTTCCAAGTGGTCCACCTGAGTGAGACGTGAAATTTGCATCAAGACATTAAATGGACAAACTTTCATAAAACTTTGCAGGAAAGTCTGTTTTTTCCATCATATTTACTTTAAATGTTTATGAGTTCAACCTGTTGGACCGTTAAACTTCATGCATATGAAAAGGACAGAGTATGCTGCAGATGTCCTAGAATAGTTTTTCTTTTTGAAACCACAAGAGCTTTATTATTTATCTGTGTCACATCCACATTGACAACAGTTACCAAAGACTCTGTGGTCACATCATCTGTGGAGGTGATTTTCTGCTGGGAAGAAGTTTTTGCAGTGTGTCAACAGTTTTTGTGATCTGTATGGGTGTTAGGATGGAAAATACTCCCAATATGGCAGAACAAAGATCCTGAAGAAAAGGGATGTGACTCAGTTTGGTGATTTAGTGGGGAACTCCAGCACATTTACACACCAAAGTCTGTTTACAGGTCAGAGTCATATTGTGGGTATTGTGGACACCAGGTAATGAAAACAGAGATGAATGCATGGGAAAAATAAATGATCTCTCTGACTCTGCTACTCCAGTTTTGATCCCTGTTTTTTAAACCACTAATCACAAGTCTTTCTTAAGAACGCAATGTTAAAGCTCCACATGGAGTTAAAATTACATTCTGTAAATCAGAGGGCTACAGATTCCAAGCTTTATCTGATCATGTATTTTTGACTTTTTTTGCAGAACTTGACTTTCAAACACACTTTAGGCAGTAACTGGCCTGGCGTGTGGGGAAGAAAAACTCATGCAAGGTTTTCACCTCCTCTCAAAGGCCACGTTTGTCATGATATGTAGTTTAAGTTCAGTTACTTCCTTTATTATTTTGTTCAACCTTGTTTATTCCTCTATCATATGCCCATGTCTCAGTTCCCCTTGTTTGGTGATTACCTGCCCCACCTGAATGTGTTTCACCTGTGCTAATCACCTCACCTGTGTCTCATTACTCCCAGTGTGTCTATAGTCTCTGTGTTTTCCCATTCATCTTCTTTTGTTCTGTTGTTGTTCTCTGCCTCTGTCCTCATTTCTCAACCCTGTTTCTGCTACTTGGTTCTGTGTCTTTTTCTCTGTCCTGTCATATTTCCAAACGCTTCCTGATTTGTTGTTTTATTTAAGTTTTTGTGTTTCTTTTTGCTCCCCTGGTTTTTGTTTCCTTTTGCATTTGGGTCCTTTTTTGTTTAAACCGTGACCACGTTTGATTTGGCAGTGCAGCGGGGTTGCCAACACAAGGTTGTTCAGCAAAAACATAATCTGGTTGAACTTATCCACTAGCAATGTAGCAGCATCTGATATCTTCTCAATACAAACACAGATTCTAGGTAGTTTTTTGAGAAATTCTACTGCTAATCCTTCTATAGTCACAGCCCAAGATTAAACAATTATCAACATGATAACCTTCGAGGGTTGTAATATTATGTTATGTTGTAAAAATTAAATAAAAATGTTGTGTAAAATCTTGTTAAGAAAGTTATTTGAGTTAAGTTATTTAAACTGGGCTTCCTGGATCATCCTTTTTCTCACTGATATCTAAAGCAACACCTCCCCACCTCCCCACCAACGGTGTCTTGTGTTTTGCTAACACTAGACTGTTTCCAGCCTGCTAATAGAGACTGTGGGGCAGATAAATAGATGATGGATGGTGAAACTTCCCCCAGACTCAAAAACACCCACGAGCTTAAAAGGCTGTAGCTGTAATTGAGGCTGATAGAGTAAGCCTCCCACATAGAACAAAGATTAAAGGTTGTCAAAAGGTCTATAGAATATCTTTATTGAGGTAATTGAAGGTTTCCCAAAAGAAAAAAAAAATTAAAGGACAACCTGCATAAATACAACATATAGCTGCTGCACCTGCGCTCCACTGTATGAACAGTTGAATAGAAAAACTGAGCTTTAAACACTGTATTTTTTTTTTTCAAAGAGAGCTACTTTTTTGATCCACTGATCTCTTGAATAAAATTTTGTGCTGAGGGCTGTTGGAAGTTATGTGGCTGTTTTTTAGCCTCTTTCAGGAAATCTTTGTAGAAGAGCTACAAAATCTTAACCAGGTCCTTCGAGTGAGCTGCTGTCCAACAATGTTTCTCACACAGTTTTACCACATTCCACCCCCCCATAATTTCATGCCAAGATTTCCATTTTATGTGTCACGCCATTTGTGGGAGTGAATCTCTGCATGTGGAACCAATCTGCTGTGAGCTAAAGAGCTTCACAGGTGGTTAGAGTTGTTGCATGCTACACAGACACCGAATAGTGCAGTTTGGTTGGGGCAACTGATGTTGTTACAGTCAAATTAGGCCTCATGTTAACTGTTGATGACTTCTATTAACAGATTGTATCTTTTCATTGGCAGCGCTCTGACTGCAAGTAGTTGTAACATTTTAATCAGAATTCTGGGTTTTATTCTGGGAATATCTGAGATCATCTGAATACAGGAGAAATATTCTTGTACAGTAATGTACACAAGCGATAAGCTGCTGCTGCCATGCAACTTTTTTGGCTCAAGAAATCTGTGTTACACCACAGCTGTTTGGAGGTCATTGCAAAATAAAATGGATAGCTTTAGTCTAGGGGAAAAAAAAAAGAAATGAAAAGGGGAAAATAGAATAGTCTGTGAATGAGTCACCGGGTGAAGGGTGGAGTGATGTCGGCCCAGTCTTCACAGCTAAGAGAGAGTGTGTCTTCGCAGCAGCATGTGTGTGTGCGTATCTGTGTGTGTGTGTGTGTGTTTGTTGGAGATTGATGGGGGAGGAGGAGGGGCACCGTGAGGATCACTGGGGCCTTCTGGACCCAAGCTGTTGTTCTGAGCACAGACTGACACACATGCAACCACACTCACACTGCACACAAACAATAAATTACACTTCCAACACTTCAGCTGTCCTCAGACTGGGGTCGCTCAGAGCTCAAACAGACAGACACTCTAGTTATTCTTATTCTAATATAATTCTAATATTTTGTAATTACATAATTTTTGTTGTGATGATTATTTTCCGCAAGATCATTCAGGATAAGAGGTACATCTCCACATAAACAGGTTTAACTGTGTGGAAACAAATCATGCTGAGACCTGACAGCCCTGAAACAGAAGCTTAACTGTTACGCTCTCTGTCCCCAATACATGTTTTGCACAGTTTTTCAATCCAAAATAGAGTGGAGGTGGAAAGAGTCTGTAGCAATAACCTGACAAAAGTGAACAGAAGAACATTTGCACAAAATTTTTCTGCTTCATGGTGGGAGGCAACCAGTGTCAGGCTGCATAAGCTCCATTTATTTTGACACAAATGGATGGGAAGGTCTTAAATATTTATATATTGGTGTTATAAACACAATATCAATATTTTATTTATGAATATCATAATTGTCACCAGTATGGGTTATTGTGAACAGTGTGTACTGTCAGTCATGTACCATTTACCCTTAAAAAAAAGTTCTTTTCCCCAGATAGACATTTCTGTTTATGAAGACAGAAAATGTTATTTAGCCAGCAGAAGAGTGAAATGGAACATCCCCATCCAAAACATGTATGTATTACAAGAGGAGAAGATGGCAAATGTGCACAGATCTGCCACTGTAACATGAAATACTTAATTTCTTTAAAAATGTGGCTCTCTTCTTGAAACCAATTATTTTCCACCTTCAAGTATTCAAGGGTTTGTCATAGAAAGATCAGACCAGGTGGAACCGATGACATTAACGATGGCTTGTTAGGAGGCAAACAGTCAAGAAGCAACATTAGCAAACATTTTGAGTCGATTTTATAGCTTCCAAACACATGTTAGTCTAATATTCACTCTTTTTTCTCTCTGGTTTCATCTTTACCAATTCCAGCTAGTTGCTGTTGGTTTTATTTGGTGATGATCAGCTGGTTTATTGGAGCTTTTTTTGGCTGTAAGCTGCCAGCTTCTACTGTTTTGAAATGAAATTGGTGGATGTATCACTAATATCATCCACTAAACCACTAAAGCGGAGCTGCAGTAATTTCATTCAAGTAACTACAAATGTGATAGTGACTGTTACACAAGTGCAGTAGCTGTGAAAATCAAAACTCGGTGCAGCGTAATCTGTGTATGCATGTGTTTTAAACACGTTAAATGTGTTTGTGGAAGATGCCTCTCACTCGGGGCTCATCCTAATTTTTTTAATTTATCTTTTCCAAAGAAGGTTCATGGTTTCAACCTGGTCTCAAAACAATTATGATCTCAGACCGGGACGAGCAGAAGATGTCTTTTTTAATTCTATTCTAAACACATTTAATGTTCATTATTATTTCAAATTTCTTTGAGGAGGGAGCTTCTGGTTCTTATTATGCAGCCTTGATGTGACAATAAACAGAGCCAATGAAGAGTCAAACAGAAGACGAGCAAAATATCTCAAAATTAATAACATATTCATGATCGTAACCATCTGGATAATACTCTTGGACTCATATTAAGCCTTTATCGTGCATTTGCCCTTAGGACTAAAGGGAAAAATCAATTAAATCTGTAATTATCTGCTTTAACATACTCTGAAATACGAAGCTCTACTTAACAATAAAAAGCATTTTACAGGGACATTAGCTACACCACAGTTCAGCTTTTAGAAACCCAATCTGTGGAAACAGGTCAATTAGACAGCTGCCTTTAATAAACTCATGCATGACAGTGTGATTTGGCTGTAATTTACATAGAGAATATTGCACTGTTGAAATCAGTTAATCCAAAAATGACTGATGGCAAAAAGAGCAAACCACAGAACAAATTCAAACCCATCCAAACATCCCGTCGCGGTGGCAGCAGGAGCTTTGTGCCTTTATCTGTGCCACTTTTCAACCTATCAACAACTAAAAGGAAGACAGTAAAAGCAGGATATCCTCCAGGATGGTAATTATGTGCTGTAGGCATAGAGACGACTGCCAAAACAAAATAGCTTGAACATTATCCAGTTTTTATGCTATTGTGGGTTTGAATGGATAATTCATTTTAAGGTCCCACTGCAACTGCAGTCAATGAGTCATTTTTCAAGTGACCCACTTCTCTTAGAGTGTGGTAAGGAACTCTGTAGAGTAACCAGGAACAGTTTGTTTCTACCCACAAAAAGTTGTTTTTGCCCTGTCTAACCCATTTAAGCACTTTGCTCTCCTTCTGCCTAAATCCTCTTGTCATCTTTGAGGGGAAGCCTGGTGACATCCTAATCTCTGTCCCGCCGTTGCTTCTAAATTCCATTTTTGCTCTTCTGCAAATTGCTACAACTTCAACAGTTGTGCAGATTGACCTTCCTCTTCTTCTGAACCCGGCTGTTTGAACCGGTTGCCCTTTTGCAGCACAGCAGCAGAAATCCTCAGACCTGGCTGACACCTTCATTATCATTTATGTGCTTAAAATTAAATTCTTACCTAAATGAGAGACAATGAGACTCTAACAACTATGACTCTACAGTTTTTAAAAAGAATCTGCCTTTGATGGACAAACAGACACAAGTTTTAAAGCTTGTTTGATTTTCTGCCCAATGTAATGTAATCCATGCTGTTATGTCTTGTCTAGCAAATCAAACTGTTTTAAAAGAACTGCCACAAAGTCATTACGTGTGAGGTTCATGCAATTTTCAAATCTTTACTAGCATGTAATTTTATGAGGAAGACACATCAACTATCACCCTGCACCCTCGTAAGATCCCAGCCTTTCCAACAACAGCAGAAATTGAGATGAAGTTGATGATCTCATAACTTGCTGGTTGGACTGTAATGCACCAGCATTTTGTAAAATACTACTAAAGTGTTGCTCCTAAACTAAGGATTTTTAAACAAGGTTAACTAAATCAGGTGGCAGAATCTAAACTCCAGTCATTTAGCTTTTAAATACTTAATTAATGTTCAAATTAGTTGCCAGGAAACACCTGTAGCGCTGTCCAATGGAAACAATTAATATTTCAAACTTTAAATCTCTGTGTCATCAATAACTGCAGCATAATTTCCAAAAATTGCATCAAGAAAGGAAGAAGCTTAAATGATGATTCAGTGTTAAAATTATTTATGCATTTGACATAAGGTGGGAAAAGTCTGGTTATGCTAACCTTGCAAACTTTATGAGGTCATTTGCTTGTTTTGTTTTTTTTACTACATGTTGGGTCACATGGGGCAAGTGTGCAACTTAAAGGGGCATATATTAGCAAGCTAATGTTAGTTTAATCATGTAGTTTATTTAGGTAACCAACATTCAAACACACAGTTACTGATGTAAACTTAGATATTTAAACGTTGTAACTTGGCTATGTTTGAAGATAATACATATTACTCTAACAATCCTCTGTAAAATGCACATTTTTGTTTTTCTTGTTAATATTAAAAGCTTTGGTTTGGATGCATTTGTTCTGGAGCTGCCATGCAAAGCTTCTCTGGCCCTAAAATTTGCACCACATGTATGATTCAAACAAGACACAAACCTATCTTTACTAACATCACAGATTTAAAGCCTTGTCCTCTGTTAAATTGACCTAATTGGCATCTTCTTACTTGCATCTGGATAAGACACTGGACCTGAAACCCCACACAAAGAAGCCAGAGATATCTGTGTGCTCAAAAGGCCCTGAGCTGCTGTGACAGCCATGATGAAGACATCCACATCCGTTTTGCATGCAGCCGAGTCTCCTGGACTGACGCCTTTGGCAGCCGGCAGACAGAGCCTGTGGGTCAGGGCCCTGCAGGGTGTCGAGTGAAGGACACAAAAGAGATGAATACTCTGCCAGACATGTTTGCACTTGATAAGCTGCTCAAACTGGCCTACCCTGTAAAATACACTCCCAAAGGAAACATTGTGCAGCTATTCATCAGCGTCTCTCAGAGGATTTAAAAGTTTCAACGTGATAATTAGACAATCTTTTTTCATGACAGAAGAGTTACTGTGGTGCTTCACACTGATTAAGTCTTGAGGCACAAAGAAAGCGCAAGTTATTGGTGCCTTGTAGCAGATTTATACTGCTATAAGTTTGTGTTTTTCTGAAGCAAGAACTGAGAAAAGCCAAAATTAAAAAGTGAAAATGTTTAAGTGCAGCCATATGTGCATGAACAAGTGAAATTAACAAAGAGTTTTTTTTAGGATGGGACTCAACACCTCTGCTTCAGAAATATATATATATCAATCACATCAGTTTTGATGTTTGGATTCTGGCATAAAAACCTATTCTCACTCTCAACTTGTCACATATGGATGCTTGAATAGAACCCCTTGGCATCAGTGTATAATGCACTGGATACCCCTTTAGCATCTGTGTGCAATGTGCAAAGGCTTCTTGCCAGAGAGCTTTTCTAACATGTGGTTAACCTTGTGAAACAGTCACAGTTTGGTTAGTTTTAGGGATCTAAACTACATGGTCAGATTAAGGAAAAGCTTGTTGATTTTGGGTTTCACTTTGGGTTTCACACGGGAAAAGAACTCTTGTCTCCTGGTAAAAGTTACAGGCACTTTATCGCTATTTCACTTTGTCACTCTTTTTACTACAGTGCATTAAGCATTTGCTATGAGCCTCTATAATTAAAAAAAAATTTTTTAAGAAGAAGTGGTAGTTGAAAGCACAGACACTGAAAAGACACCCAGTGCGTTAAAAAGTGTCAACCAAGAATCCTCATACGTTGAGTTAAAAGTAAGAACAGGTTGAGCCTGACGAACAATAACACACCACATGCTACACAGAGAATCAGTGCAGCAGATCCAATGTATGTGCATCATGTCAGTGCATGAGGTCACCTGTGATGCTGTTTTATTTGACATCACTTGACTCATTCATGCACAGCATCACTGGCTCACTGATGCATCATCTGCTCAGCTACCAGCTCACTAGTAACATCCAGTCACAGTCACACAAGTGTACAAAGCAGTATATATAACTTACAATGACCCCGCTGATTCTCACACAGCTGAAGGAGACAGACTGGCTTTGTTGACCTCCCGGACCACCGTGGTTACTCTGACATCTTAAAAGAACCACATTATTTTCATGAGGTAGGTTACTGCAATCACTCAGCCTGAAGAACCAAAACAATGACATGGGCTTCAATAACTAAACAAAGAGTCCAAACATATGACCTTTTTTTCCAAAGCATCATGGAGCAAGCAGTAGAGCCTGACTGAGACTGGATTTTTTGGGGGGTCAGTGCCTTTATTGGAAACATACCCTAAAAAATTCCTGGTAAAAACCTTATTGGCTAGTATTCTAATATATACACAGAATGTTTACATAAACACACTTTGAATGTTCCTCAAAATCATAATCAAACACAAAATAATTTAATTTAGGCAGGAAATTGTATAGGTCTTACCCTAATAATAATAGCAATAATAGCTAATAGCTATTAAGTAAGCTAATAGTTCTGTGAACAAAATATCAGCTTTAATATCAATGCATATTGGAAAACTTATACACTGATACAGATACAGCGGTAATAGCCCATTGGTTGATTTTATTGGCTATCCAATGAATTTATCAGGCTCTGCAGTCCAGTAAACATCTGCAGTCCAGCACACAATTAGTTACTGACATTTTTACATCAATGAAGTAAAATAAACACTGTATTCTTTCATGCACTGATGTTGTTGCCCTCAGCAGTCAACAGTAACATACAAATGTCACCCCTGAACTTGTGTCTACGTGTTTTAGGGACAAGTCTTAATTTATTACTCAATTTTAGCCACTTGATCAAAAGTTCATTGTAATCAAATTATATTTAATCAGGACAACATGAGGAGGAGACACTAGTCATTGATCACATTGAGTCTGGTTTCTCAGAGCCCCACAATTTAACATTTTGTATCTTCAACTTTAATGAAAGCCAGAGGCATGATTGGACCCAAAGGCAATTAAACTACTTCATTGCATTTCTTAAACCTCTTGTTTTTATTTGTGTGTGTGAAGAGGGCTGAAGCCTCTGGGAGCTTCTGTGCACAATTCAGCTGGTTCAGTGCAAATGCCATATCCTGAGTGCAGTCAAAAACAGGATAAGGCTCCAAACCAGGATGCACATGTTAATGCAATTATAGTCCAGCTTCAGCATTTCAATGGACATTTTTTATAGACAGTTCTACATGAATACTAACAGTCAAATTTTTCATTTTATCAATATTATTATATAACTCTTTGCTCTCTTAACCTTGTCTTTTTTGATCAATAACAAAACAGTTCCTTCAGTTTTGAGGAAAAAAGATTATTAAAATATTTCTGTGGCAAAACAGGAATATTTTTAGACATCTTCTCAAACAAACTTATCTGCTTTTTATCACATGTAAAGCTGACTAAAGGAAAAAAGCTGGTAATAATTTTACATCATTGATCACATATGTTTGAAAAACCAGCACAAAGCACGCTGCATGAAACAATTACATAAGAGGGGTCCAACAACTTAACAAAATATAAAATAAAAAACACTGATACTGTGAAATGATTTGTACAGGTTTCATTCTTGTTGATGGTGTCAGACTGGAATGCAAAGCATTCAGCCGACGCTATATGTTTTAAAGACCTGTCAAAACAGATATATAGACTCCCATATTGAGCTGGTTGACTTGTTTTGAGAGGAAACAAAACAGGTTGTTATTATTGGAAGCAAATCATGTCCATGACGAATAAATTGAAAACAGAAATCAGGAACTGGATGATTTCTTTGGAAAGGCAATTAGTTATAAAACCCACAAGCCATCAAAAATACCAGAATTAATAAAAAGTGAATTAAATCTCTGTTTTGACGCCACAAATCTGATCCCATCTTACATGTTTATATAGTTTCTTCTAACAGAAATAATGATAAATGAATGGAGGTTGTGAGTTGAGGTAGACAAGGCATAATCACTGCTGCTGCATGTGGAACATTAAGCAGTAAAATGGCAGTAATATGAAGATTATAATCTACATGAACCATTCATTTAATCAGTTAAGTTATTAAACTGAAGCTTCAGCATGATTATGCTGCTGTTAACATTAACTTTAGGATAACACTTAGCCATTCAATTAGCATTTTTTTTTTACTTTAATTAATCTCCATTAAATCCTATTTTTAGCAGCATGAAGCCAACCAGAGCTGACCACGGACCAATGAAGACCGAACGCGTCAGATGGGACCAACAGTGAGCAGTTCTTGAAATTTGATGATTTAAGACATTAGTTTCAAAATAATTCTTGCTGAGAAGCAAAATTAGCCTCTTCAATTTAATTTTCCATTTCATACCGAGGAGGTCGAACAGAAGCAGAAGCAGTGATGTTATTTACTGTGAAGAACTTCACGTTTACACAACTTACCTTCATCTGTCAGAGGTAGTGAACCCTGGTTATGACTTACCTAAACAGCTCTGTTTCCACTGTCAGTGTATATTTAGTTTGATTCTGCCTCTGCAGTAAATTAAGTTAATTAAATTAACTTCAAATGTGACTAAAATAAAAAAGCACTTAAGAGCTTTTTATTTTAGTCACATTTAAAGTCACATGGTTGACAGGAAGAGTTCATCCAAATAAATAAAACTTATTTGTTTATGAAGTATTCAGTTAAATTAAACATCTCTATTTTAATCTGTTTTTTCTTTTCATTGTGTACTCTAAGGGATATTAAACAGAGAGGTGTTGGTTAATTCATTAGCAAGAAAGTCTTTTAGTTGTTTGATGAAAACATGGGCAGATGCTGCCAATCCTTCAGACAAAGAAACGTGTTTCTTGATAGAATCCAAAATACTCTTGTAGTCTTGAATCTACAAAGAGCTTGCTGGTCTTTGTGGCAAGCCAGACCATGTAGCTGGAATGTTGTTTATTGGAATTCAACGTCTTCAAGCCATTTCATTCCCCAAAAAACTCTTTCCCAGCCTACTGTGTCAGGACCTTGACCTCAGGGACCATTCCCAGGTTCTCAGCTAAAACATGAACATCAATCATAGTTTATACTGTGAAAAAGAGCGTCATGGATTGAAGGAACTCTGGCTTTAGTTGTGGTTTTCTGACCACCAGACTTTCTTCTCCTGGGACGTTTATCAACCAGAAATGTAGTGACAGCACACAGGGAGACTCGCCAATCCAGGCACAGCTCCAAACCAGAACGTGGCCAGAAGAATTTTTTAATGTTCCTGGGAAGGTCCCACCAACACTCACACACAATATTACATCAGTAATAAATATCACTTCTCAACTCATATATTACAATTGCAATCTGCATTTGGCTTCAGATTCAATTCCCTTTGGATAATGGATTTTTTAATACTGACAGTTCAGATAAGGTTAGAGGAGAGAGATAAGTCTGTCTTTTCATTATTATCCACCCCAGAACAATAAACAGAAATCATCCTCTCCTGTGAGGCTAAAACAGCCAGTTTTGGACCGTGTTCTCACTTCCAGCTTTCGAGCAAGACAAACATTGGAAGACCCAAGGGTTGGGATGTTTCTAGAGGTAAAACAGAACATATGTCTGATATTTTTGTCCAATAGCAACTCACAGTAAAACTCTGCACCCGCAGCGTCTTACCAAATCACCTTTAGAGCTCACCATGTGATGGAGGGATGAAAAGTCTCTTCCCTGCAATCTGTGTTTGCTGTCCAAAGCAACTTTATCCCCATTATTTTTCCCCCAAAAAACAGAGTGACACGCCACAGCTGAGCCCTACTCTCTGTCCTTTTAGTTAAGTTAGTAATGAACAAGCTGTGCAGCCAGAGACCGACAGTTTATTTGTGCTGAAGCTTGTTGAATTATGCCTTTGGTGTTACAGTGCAAATGTTTCTTTCCAAATTTAATAAACTACAGTGTGAAGGAACTGGAAAAATTACAAAACAAAAGAACATGTCAAGCAAGCATTCAATTTCCACATGCAATTTTTGGAATTTTAAGAAGGATGTCATAATTTCAAAAGTTTGGTCAAAAGCTTTCTCTCTGAAAGATTAGTTTAATAAACTGATGGACTTTGATGAGGCTGTGATTACAGACAGATGTTATCAATTGATCATAGTTGTTACAAATATGAACAGGAAGTTGATATAATAACTGAAGCAAAGTGGGCCCAAATACAGAGAGAGCATGTTCAGAAATTGATCATTGTTACGCAGCTGTTTGACAAACCTCTGTTTTCGTAAACAGACAGAACAGCTGTAGTTTGGCTCTTAGTGATGCAGATTTAGTGTGGTTCTGCACAGCCCTTTTACTTTATACTCATGCCTTTTCTAAACCATCTTCAGTGTAACATATACCTTTAATTTCAACAAACCTCTCTAGTAGATGTGATCACATATATCCTTTCCTCACTTAAGTTGGTTTAAGGAAAGCAGTAAAACTTTTAAAAGAGCCAGTCACATGTTGAGCCTGGATACACTGAATAACAGCCTCCAAACTTCATCTCAGACAATGTGTCTCCCTCCAAAAGTCACAAATGAATGGTGGTCCGGCTCAGGTTATTTGTTGTAGCCCACAGATGTTCCCTGTCCACCTCACATTGAGGCTATTGCATAAGAAGAATGAATAAAGAGTGGCGAGAGAGAGAACTTATCACCAGGATAAACTCTTTTGGGCGTTTCTGCCCGACTTAAATGATTAAACTGTTGAACTATCCATAGTTAGCTGGTTAGCAGCAGCATTTTGTTGCAATAGATTTTTAATTTGAAATGAGCTGTTTAGCTGCTCACCTTTGTCTTTATTGTGGCCCAAAAGCTAAAGGCCACATGTTCAGCTGCTACTGTACCTTTGGTAAAGCACGTAGGGTCATTTTTGTGTATTTAAGTTGACAATTTAGAACAGACACGTTTATTATCGTCACTGAAGGGTTTAAGTGTTCGCCTGGATCATCATGGCTGCTTCTGGATGTCACATTTGTTTGGACACTGACATCTGCATGTTGTGCTTTTCGAGTCAACATATGAACCAAATCACAGAAAACTAAACTAAGGAGGATTTATTTACACTTGACTTTTTGTTCCCCTGAATCTCAGATCTCAGAATCTTTTTATCTTGGCACAAGATTGACAACAAGTGTTTTCTTTAAAATCTAGAGTTATACTGACATTCTTTTTTTATCATTTAGGCATGTTTCTTATTTTAAAAAAGTAAGAAATGCATATAGACCTTTTTATAAATCTATTATTTAACACCATCATCTGTTTTTTTTTCTGTTTAACGTTTTACTCTCCAGTATCCCAGCGACACTGATGAATTAAGTGAACCCAGAGAACCAAATGAACCTGTGACACATCCGAGATATCGACACTTTAGATACTAATCCCAGGATCAGCAGCAAGGATTCCTAACGCAGAGAAAGTCATGTGTCAGACATGTGGGACTTTGGGAAAAATCCCTTAAAAGTTAATAAGCCTCATGTGATTTTATGATACCCCATTCTCCTACATCCTGCCGATGTTCCATGCATGAATGTGAACATGTTCCCACGTGAGTCACCACAGATGAGTTTTGGGAGTGTACAAACATGGGGAACTCTTTCCAGTATGTTCTCTGACAATAATTTTTTTAATAAGTAAACAGCCACGCAGGCTGCTTGGCCTCAGGACAATAGCAAATTCTGGCAACAAAAGAAAAGAAAAAACATGATGAATACAAAATCCTAAACTCTGTGATCAGCTCCAACAACATAAAATGTGTGCTTAAATGATGTAAGTTCATGTTTTTGTATTTCAAATGCATATCAGAGATTCAGTTGTCTGTAGAAAAATATCTACTTTTCAAATACTTTGCTTAATAATAAAATCCCTGAAACTAAAAACATTCCCATCAAACTCAACTCTACTTTGGTGTTTGCTGCTAATTGTCAGATGTTAAGGCTTCAGTTCGCTTGGTGCAGAAATCCCCTTTGTGGCTTTTTGTTCACTGTCCACAACAATTTATGTGTGCATAGTTGTGCAAGCTGAACAGCAGAGTCCAGTCATGATGGGATTTGTTAAAGTTTTTAATGGTTGTATGTGACCACTGCTTAGAACATTTGCGGTTTTCCACTTTTATGTTCTTGTGTCCTTCATGAATTAGTTGGTTACCTCATTACTGTTTTTTTCTGCAGTGAGTTAAGTTACTTTCTGTTTATATTTTCCCGTGCCCTGTCAAATTTCCCTCCATTTGTGATCACCTCACCTAATCTGTTTCACCTGTGTTGATTACCCCACCTGTGCCTCATTACTCTCAGTGTACGTGTGTGTGTGTGTGTGTGTGTGTGTGTGTGTGTGTGTGTATGTGTGTATAGTCTCTGTGTTTCTCTTTTGTCAGTTTCTCTGTTGTCGTTCCCTGGCTTTGACTTTGTTCTCCGATCCTGTGTTCGCTCCCTGGTTCTGTGTCCTGGCCTCCATCCTGCCTGTTCACCATGTGCTTCCTTGTTAATTGTTTTTTTTCTAAGTTTTTGTTTTTTCCAAGTTTTTTTGTTTGTATTTTTTTTGTGTGTTTGCGCTTTTGGTCCTGTGATTTTGGCTTTGCAATTAGCTTTTCAATAAAGCTCACATTGTGTTGGTTATTTTGATTTCTTGCTTTTAGTCCTTTCTTAAATCGAATTAACAATATTATGTTAGCATTGCTGCTCACGGTGAGCACTCATCCTGACCTGTATGACTATAAACAATCTGTTGCTGCCAGGCTTTAATTGTTCCAACCTTGCATTCGTCATAATTTAACCTGTTTATAGAAGCATGCAGTCTATTTTCACCATTTCATTTTCATTACTTAAACCTTGTGTTCAACAAAATATATCTTATATTATATGCTATTCATTGCAACATCCATCATTGTCTTATTCTTACCATCTCATTAAATGTGGTAAAACACAAACATGTTTAGGTTTTTTCCAGTTGTAATTTTGAGGGCACCGGCTGTAAAACATGGTGATACATCAGTTATACAGTGTCAGTCTTATGTGCTCTGTTTAGTGATGCATTCTGCAGTGTAACCGCTCTTTGTGACAGCCCTTTGAGCAATAGGCTCATAATGTATAAAGTCTGGGAGCACTATGACGACCCCACAACACAACCTCATCAACATATACGAGAATGACCTACAAACGAACTCAGCTTGCTGTTGTTTTAACCATTAACTCATAGAAAAGTAGGAAAATTGCCATCTTGCAACCCTTTTTTTAATCCCTCTGCCACTCCCAGGCCTCCAAGTTTGTGATTCAGTGTAAAACATATAAAGGTAGAGTTCATAATAATCATGGGATTCCAATTCAATTTGAATTTCTACAAATAACTCAGTTGTCTGATGTCCCTGCCAAGTAAAGACAAAGAATAGTGTATCTAAATCTGTCTGGTAATTAATTTATATTGTTACATGTTCTTTTTCCAAGAGGTTTTTGACTTATGTTTATTATACTTTGTTGTGTTTGTGTCTGTTATTCTCTCTAAATTACGATCCGACAGACCAGCGTGCATGTCATAGTTGCACTTAGCTTGACTTCAGCTTCAGCTTCCATTTGGCTTCATTTGAAAAGAAAAATTCTTTATTATACCAGAAAGTATCCAAAGGTCATTCTCAAATGTTTTCCATTTTAGCTTATATCACTTCAAGAAAAGTCCAAATGTAGTAAAGCACCTGGAACAAGCACCAAACACTTTCCCTTATGAGTCTCTGTGAGTTTGAGATCATTCACAAGACGAGCTGCACAAGTTTTACTGAGGAACAGATGAAAAAAACCTTTGAGCTTTAAAATGTAGAGCTTTATTTGTTGTTAGTTTGTGTTTTTCAAACAGATAATTCATCATGTCAGGGGAAGAAAGTTTTTAAAGGTGTCTTTTATGGGGTTAATGATGAAAATTCTATTGCTTGTGATCTGACTCTTTAGTAGAGCCTAAAACTTTGACAAAAAGCTGCCCTGATTTGAACAGTTATTGTTATTTCTGTTGTTAGAGGTTCTTCAATCAAAGCAATGGAAACAAAGACATGGTTTGACGATGTCACTGTAGTAGCACGGGATCATGGGATTTGTTTATGTCGTTGTTAAACAACAACAACCATTACGGATGAAAATCTATCTGACTGACTCAGGCAGAAATGTTTACAGATGTAGTGAAAATTAAAGCTTTACTCACGTTATGTTCAGTCATGTTTGCTGACTTCCTTCATCACTCTCTGACTGTTGTTATTCTTGGTTTAAGTGACAAGGGACAAAATAATACACATTGTTACCTTAAATTAGATTACAGATTACTCTGAGTTTGAGCATCATTGAGAACATCTGTAATTAAGTAAAAAGTAAGTACTAAACTCAACGACATACAAAGGATCAGTTGTATGTAATTGTGTAAATATGACATTGATCTTTAAGTAATAAGTAAGGTACTATTTGAAAACACATTATATCTATTGTTGATGTAATTATCCTCAACAGTTGTGCATTGGTCAAGTTACTCTTGAGCCAAAGTGCCTCTGTAAAAAACAAACAAACAAACAAATAAACAAAAAAAAACCCCATAAAAATACATTAAACTTCATTTTCCCTTCACCACAAACATTGCTTAAAGTGCCAGTGACTGTAAGACATTTTATTAAATAAAATGTGCA
This sequence comes from Acanthurus tractus, assembly GCA_029783725.1. NCBI lineage: Eukaryota > Metazoa > Chordata > Actinopteri > Acanthuriformes > Acanthuridae > Acanthurus > Acanthurus tractus. Next base: position 9,371,599 of record JAQNCA010000006.1, read on the forward strand.
ATAAGGAAAATAAGAGAGGGGCTGTTATCATTACCATATGTTGTTTTATTCTGTTTTTTATTAACCAAAAGTATATCAATGCTTCCAAAGAGAGTAAGTCAGCGTGTTTTTAGTGTTTTGCCTGGAAAGGTTGGAGAATTACAATGGAAACATTTGTCTTGAATTGCAAATTTTAAAACTGTAACCTCTGAGGAATTCTGACTCCATGACCACTGAGTTTTATTTACCTTCATATCAACTATAATAATCCATTTTGTATTATTTGTTTGTTTTTTGGTACCAGATGCAATTTAAGTATTTGCAGTATTTGGTCTCTCAGCACTCTGTCTCTCAGTCAGTCTATCACTTCTGGAAATTAGGCTTTTTGGTTTAATCACTTCTTCCAAAGTCATGAATGAACCTTGAAACTCAACATGTCTTCAGGAGTTGTAAACATATTACAAACAATTTTAACCAGCAAGTGACTTGTTCATGTGTTAAAAGAATTTATTAATGATTAAACTGTCAGCATTTGTTACTTGTGTGTAAATATATATTATTTGATTGATTGACTGATAAGAGAAATGTTACACTGTTATTAAAAACAAAGTATCTCTTATATATGTTAAAGAAACTTAAAAGGAGATGCTATTTACATTTACTGAAAGATTAATGAACACTTAAAAATGTCCTCAAATCTTCTTAAAGCAGCATTAGTGTGTTTTATAATCAGATTATTCCACTCAATGCACTGAAGCACTCTGCATGTGCAACATTATTAAAAACTTTTATTTCTATGAATATGAAGTTTAAAATGTAAATGTAAAAAAGTAATTTTTCTGAGCTCTTATTTTTGGGGACCAGTGATCATGTACATGTTATTATTTAGTTATGATCACTTATCGGTTGGGTCTGAGACATGGTCATTGGGAGGATGGAAAGGGAGTTGGTAAGAGAAAACCTGCAATGATTATTCATGACTGAAAGACAATATAGTTATTAAAATAACATGAAATAAACATTAGTTCATTTGTTTTTAGTTAAAAGAAACTGTTTATTATAAATGTGGGTGCATTTTTTGTGGACAGTAATAAATAAAAAAGTAAATGGTTACATTATTATTGAGAGTTTCTGTTCTCTCTGCAAAGATGTTCAAATCTGGAGACACATTTTATTCACTTCTGCACTCAGAGACAAAATTACTGTTCTTTTTCAGTTTGGACACATTTTTCTTTAGACTTCAACAAAACAACTAGTAAATTTTCAGTCTTTTAACCAGGGACATAATGTATTTTAGTTAATTCACCATAAATAAATTAATTTATTGTTTGTAAGAAGGGTTCGTCCTCTGATTTGTCTGTAAGTATGATATATTTTTTCTCAGTATGCTTAACAGATTACTGTTTTCCTCCAAGGAAAACAGTGTCAACACATTTCCGACTCAGTGACTTCTAAAAGCTGTATGTCTTTGCTCATTCTGCACAGGGATTTAACGGGGTGAGGCAGGACATGAGACAAATGAATGCAGAAATGAAAGAAATGGAGGACAAGCTGAGGTCTGCAGCCAACTCATGGTCCTGAAGGAGGGGGAGGCCTGGAAAAGTGAGAGACAGCAGCTCCTAAATGACAACAAGAAAATGCAGGAGTGGCTGTCAATCACTGAAGACCAAAACAGAAAGTTGAAGGCCCACCTCCACAAGGCAAGAGAAGAGATCAGAAAAAAAACAAAAGAGCAAGTATCCCTTTTTCGTAAATTCTGTGCTCTGCAGCTGGAATACAACGAACATTTTGCCCGGCAGACGGATTGGATGAAGGATTGTGAGAAGGCGAAGGCAGAAATCAAGAAGAGGGATCAGGAGATTGTGTCTCTTCTGCAGAGGTATGTTAATCAGCAAGAGGAAACGGAGAGGGTGAAAGCCTCTGCTGAGCAGTGGAAACAAGCCAGTCAGGTGAGGACCTCAGAACAGACGTGGCAGCAGGAAATCAGCCAGTTGAAAGAGATCATCAAGGAGAAAGGCCAAGAGATCAGCAGGATCGAGAAAAAGAGAGAAGCTCTGAGTAAAGCCCATCTCGACACCTTGGTCCTGCTGTCTTCCATGGAGTCGGCTCTGAAACAGGGCCAACAAACTTGTGACGCTTTTGAGGAGAAACTCAGAAAGCAGCTGACTGAAAAAGACGAGCGCCACCAGAAAGAGCTGTCAGAGAGAGAGGACAGTTTGAAGAAGAAGCTGTCTGATCAGGTTCAACAACTCAACGCCCTGATCTCTGACAGAGAGATGTATCACAGAAAGGAGCTCTCAGCCCAGGAGCTAAAATTCAAGAAGTTGATTTCTGGTAAAGTCAAGATCATGAGAGAGCAGCTCTGAGAGGAGAAACCTCCAGCAGGAGCTCTTTGACAGAGTGATAACGTCCAGAGAGGAGATGTCTGAACTCTAAGAGTTGGGAAAGGAAAGCCCAGCAGTGGGCGAAAGAAGAGAGAGAGAGCTGGAAGAAATGCTGCTGGTGAAAGAAAATACGGAACTATGAGGAAGCAGAAAGAAGAGAGGAGATTAAATACCTTAAAGAGACAAACGCTAAGCTTCAGGTATGCTAACTAAGCTCATCTTTTTGATTTTTAAATCTTAGATTTAACAGTAAAATGCTTCCACCATCCAGCATCAAAGGGTTGCTGGATCTAAAAGCGATGATGAACTGTGGAGAAAAAAATCTGAGATATTTCTAATTGTGTTGGCAGTGATGATTGTTATATTGGTGATGTTTCTAACAATAATGGGAGTTATAATGGGAAAATTATACATATGACATATTGTCTATTTCATCTGTCTGCCAGAAGTCAAAGATTAGCAAAATCTTTTCCTATCAAAAACAAATTTTCTTGGATAGACTTTAAGACTACATAATTATCACTGGCAAATGTTTGGTTTTCAAAGAAAACACAACGCAGACTTATGCATGTAATTACTGAAAAGAGTTGTAAGTAAATACAGAGGATATAAAATTAAATCATCATGTATTTTTAGATGCATCCAAAGCTTTTAACTGAATAAATCCATTTAAATTGTTTGTAAAACTACACAGTTGAGGGTTCGCTGCATATCTGATAAGGATCTTGAACTTTTGATTTTTGTATCAATGCAAGTTACATGGCAGAAGACTATATTTGCTTCCCTTCTGGTGATCAGTGGGGAAAGACAAGGTGGGACATTGTTATCTGTCCTCTTGTATAAGGATGATCTTTAGCAGAAGTCTAAATAGTGATGACTTGTAGCTTGAGTTTGTCTCATTTGTGGACTGCAGTATTATACTCTTTTAATTCTAAAAAGAAGCTTTTTATGTTTGTTAAATCCAAGTGGGGTAAGAAGCAAACTTTCATTTTCTTTGGCAGCACAAGCACTAAATGTGGTGAACAAAGTGAGATATTTGGGTCACATCATCAGGAAAGATGACGATGACGTTTAGGATCACTGTCTAAACTGTGTGCACAAGCCAATATGCTGGCACACAAACGTCATGTGTATAAAAATAATGTCAAAATAGACGTTTTCATTGCCAAATGTACTCCAGTGATAGTAAAATTAAAATGAAAAAGCCACGGATGACATTTACTGACACATTTAGAATCTTGCTCAAGTTTCAGAGATAGACAAGTGCGGGTCAAACATTCATTACCAAAAATGTTTCCAATCGTCTGTGTTGAGGAAACATATGTAGAAATTTTTTAAACTTATTTCGTATTTCAAAACTTATTTCTTCATTTCAAAAATGTTGATGGTTTTAACAGAGACAACTCAAAGTGACACAAGGCTCACATCTTGGTTTCTGGAAATATGTGAGATGCTTTTAGCTCTGTGCTATTGGTGTTGTTTTTATGTTCACTGATATGAACCCATGTGTCTGAAATAAAGAAACTCTGAATTTTTGCAGGAACCATCAGAATTAAGTTAGATAAAAACATGTTGTCCTTCTCTTTTCAGGGGCTTGTTATGAAAAAGCAATAGCAGCTTCTGGGGCTGGAGTTTCTATACCTGAGGAAAACCTCCACCCTCCATGCTTTGCAAACCAAACCTTCACCCTCACCCTCTCACGCTTCCCTTTACCTCCTTACCTCTTTCTTAAACTTTACCCCACCTGCTTTTTCTTTTTCACCTGCCCCAATGCTCTCCCGTTTCCTTCTTCCTACCTACATTTCCCTTTCACTTCCTGTATTTGTTGTAAACATGTATATTGCTGTAAGTAAAATGTAACAAAAACATTGCAAATACAGCAAATATTAAATTCTGCAAACCAAACACATATGTGTCACCTGTCTTTGTGAGCAGACACAATATGATATAAGATTAGATAAACTTTATTGATCTCATGCAGAGGTGTTGTCACTGCAGCTGCAGTAAGGGAACAGATGTATGGTTAAGTCATGTTTTTACCATTTTAGGCAGCTGGATTTGCAAAACCACATGTTCTCATGATTTGATCACACAAAACCATCTTTCCAGGCTTTAAGTTATGTGTTTGTCTGAACCACAGTGGTTTGGACCAACCTGCGTCCTCCCTACAGGCAGAGTTTGGGTTTTTATGATCAGCGAGAGAAACACCTGTTTTTTTTTTTTTTTAAAACAGCAACAGAAAACAACAATGGCAGCTCTTACAGTGATGAGCAGAGATGTTGCTGTAGCATCACTTTTATCAACTGAAGACTTTTCTAATTGGACAAGATGTGTTTTAGGCTTCTTTCAACTGGCTTCCAGTTTAATCTACCCACTGTTCCTGCTAGTCCATCCCTCCTACTTTGTTATAAAGTTTATCATTCTCATTGGTTAAAGTGGCTTTTTCAAGCATTTTCCATGGTTCTGTGTAACAAATCATCACGAGTCGGGTTAGTCTTTTCAAAGACCTTTTCAAAGAAATAGTCTACTGTATAAATTATAATAACCTATATACACAGAGTTTTAAAAATGTATTAGGAGAAAAATATGCCCATTCATCACTATTTAACAAAATGCTTTGAGACTTTGTTGGCGATTTAGCACTGTCATTGCAAGCATGTCAGCATTTATGTGGCTCAAATCCCTGCTGCACTGAAGTGCAGCCTCTCAGAGCTGCTGGCACAGCTGTAGACTCTTAGTCATAAATAAAATGGATCTCTTTAAGCCATTTAGTTTCAGCAGCGAGGCCCCTTCTCATTTCACCTCTTAGCCAAAGGCTCCCAAGGTCTCTTAAGGATTTACAGAGGTATCACCACCATGCTGTGTTTAAAAAGAGCACATTATCATAATAATAATTTAAGAGATGTGCCATTAAAACTCATTTTGCGCATTTTTTTTCTTAGTTGCATCTTGTGTGCGCCTTCCTCTCTGTCCTGCTGGAAATGAGTATTGACGAGTTGTTTTAAATCTGCCCACCAGCCCTCAGTGTTGGATCCCTAAAGTTTAATAGGAAGCCATGAAAGGAAAACAGACATTATATGTCATCATAATATTAATCATTACTCATGTCGATCTCTTTCAGATTCATAGCTGGATGATGATTTGAGGCTTAAATACCAAAGAAATCAAAGGTGCACCTGATAATAATCTATCAAGTGCAGCGTGTGGTTTGCACTCTTCCAGAAGTCATGGCGCATTTGCAACTGGAAAATAACTTTTTTTTTTTTCAAATGCGTTTTATTTCTTAATACTTCTGACACCCCTTGATGTGGTGGACTACATAAAAAGAGCCTGAGTGCTTTATTTTTTATTAATTTAATTTTTGATGTGACTGCAACTTGATGAAAAAAAGAATAGAACTGAATGAATAATGAGATTGGAAACAGGATGATGCTTGCCATAAACCTTGGCAGAGCATGAGAGAGACCTGCAGGGACATTTGCTATTTATCCCCTACCACGATTAATGACTTCACTGGAGCTGCTTCTCCGACATGAATTCCAGTCCACCCCATGCTGCCAGGGAGAAGCCAGCAGGAAGGATAAGCTGTGCTGTTCTTTTACATTGTGCTGCTGGAAAAGCTCATCCAGTTTTTTTTTCTCTGTGCTCTTATTTTCTTTTTTTTCTGGGCAGGTTTCATGATTAAACATCCACCGGCACATCTGCATGTCATCTTGCCCTGAAAGTCGGGCTTGTGTCAATCACAATTTTAGCTCTAATCAAAGAAATCAAACAATTTTGAATATAATATAAATGCACAAAAACTTTGTCCCTCCTCAGAACTTTTTGAGTCATCATTCAGGAGAAGTTTGCATTCCTTTCTGCATATCATCTCATTAAACAGAGCGTGACTTTGAGTCTGCACCCACTTTTATATTATCCACTCAACAATGTCAGACTTTTGAACAGATATGATGCATTGTTTTACCGTGTTTAAGGGTGTCTTTCCCGCAGCAGGTTTGGATTAGGGGGATTCTGGTTTGCTCCTGTTCATAAATCATGACTTATGATTACGGCTTTCAACTGCTCATTTGGGGATTATAGACTTAAGGTTTGGGCTCGAACTTTTATAATGCCACGTTGTCTGTTGCACATCGACGTCCACGTTTCAATACAGACAGAAACGATAGTAGAATTAAATGGCCTTAGTCCTGCTAAACATTCAGTTTTATGGGTTTCGAGTGCTACATGACTTCATCCTCTAACTTCTCTCTGCAAGATGCTTAGCCAGAGAGAAATGAACTCAGTCTTTGGGGACTGATGGGGCCAGACTGATGTGGCTGAAGTCCAAACAGGACTTTACTTCTCTTCTGGGCCCAGGTTAAAGGCATATCTTGATGTTTGAAATTCAGCAGATTATTGTTTTTGCCAGAAACTTGTCATACTGTAGAAAAACTTGCTATTTCTTGTCCCTAAAACAGCTCGCTAGAATCATTATCATTCCCTGTTGAAATCAGAAGGTGCAGCCAGCGTAGGAGGGGGAAAGTTTGATCATCACTGCTGCAAATGAAACCTTCACCTGACTATGTTTTGCATAAGCAACTCTTTTTTTTAAAATCTCCTGATAAATTACAGACTGCATATATTTACATGAAGGTAACTCTTTGTCACTTTCTGGCGAGCCAACACCAGCTACGTTACGGGCCAGTCAAAAGTTTCTCTGAGTTTAAGTTAAACAAAGGACCCGAAGCAGCCAGACCACCCAAAACATTCATGAGCAAGATTATGAGCAGCCATAGCAGCCAGATTGTGTCGGGCTCCTCCAGTGTTCTGTATACACTCCATGACTTTGATCACTGCGTCGTGATTGATGCCATATTTTTCATTCACGTGGGTTTGTCTTTGTGATCCAAATTATAGTGTGAAGAATAAATGTCAGAACTCTAAAACAACCCCTCCCCTGCCGTTGGGTGCTCATAAAGATGCACATGGTTCTACTCAATCTCGCTTTTCATTCAGGGACCTTAAAAAACCCTCTTGATTAGAGCAAATGAAATATGAAACCCAAGATTTCAGGTTTGAACATTAAATTATTTCTCATTCAGCTGCATTGATGGGATGCTCAGCTGGCTGCTTTACAGCACTTTTTTGAACATTTGCACTGTGGCATCATGACAACAGCTATACTCAAACAAATTACTCAGATTGCCCCCTTAGCCTGAGAAACTATAACTAAGCTGAGCTCATCTATCAGTTCAATGAAGCAGAAATACATCACACGCCAACACTTTTGCAACTCCACTCAACCCGTAACAAAGAGATTAGGACTTGAAAAACAGGTTTCATTGTTAAAAGTTGTACACCTTCCATTGTGAATAAAATGCTGCAGACACTTTAATGTTGTGTATGTACAGCGCAATTCCTCAAAACTCTCATGACTTGAGTGAGACTAAAAAATGTGGTCAAAGCCACTTCAAATCACATAAGCTAGTCTTAATTAATGGGTCACAATATAAAGTACAGAGTTCATAACGTACATCCCATATGGTTTAGTGGTTATGACTCCAGATTTTCACCTGGGTGGCTAAATTTCAGCTCCAACGTGAGAACAGTTTCATGTCTTACTGTTGTCATATATTACACCATCACACACTTGAATACAGCTATGGCACTGTTAAACTATTTTAACCATCAGTCCTTCACATGGAGTACGCTGACTCACAACATAAGAATTGTACTAGTTGTTGTTGAGCTACAAGCACAGTATTGTTGTTTAGTTGCTAAATATGGCACCTTTAATACTGTTTCAGGAGTTCAGCTTCATAAGAACTTGAGAGTTACAGTCAAACTCAGAAATTATAAGCCAGAAAAGCATTTTATGACACTTCTAGGATGTTTAAATGTCTTAGCAATACTATGATGTACCACCATTACAAAAACATGTCTGCATTTGCTCCAACAAAGTCTGTCTTGGAGGGTTTTCAGTGACTGACACATACTTTGAATTAAACTACCTAATAAAAACTGGTACCAATAGCTTATAAAAGATTAATCAAAGTCATCGGTACCCAAAGCTCACAGTGTTAGATCTTAACCATGGTTTCACAGCATAAGCGACATTATTAATAATTTATTATAGTGGTCTGTTCAGCTACTTTTGATTAAAGTATATTTCTTGTGGATGTTTCACAATAAAGGCCTGTGTGATTTATAAATACCCACTTAAATGTGAAATGAATGGTATGTTAACCAAAGGGCTTTTCTCCGAACAGGGGTTTCCACCTGGGGGTCAATTAACGGGAAAGTTGCCTGGAAAAATATAAATAATATTTGTTTATACATTTATTTAATCTTTGCACTTTTTTGGGTAAAAAAAAATTTTTTAACCTCTCTGAACCTATAAAAATAAATGTATTTTAATAAGTGCAACCTATAATAAAATGTCATGTGAAAAAGGTTGGAAAACACTGTTATAAAGCCCCAAAATATACACACACACACACACATATATATATATATATATACACAAGCAAATTAAGGCTTTCTAATATTTTTATGGGATCCCCTCTCCTAAGATTAAGAGAGGATATTTTTTTGGCTGCCTTTTCCCTTCAGGCTGACAGTCAGTCTGAGTCCTGCTGTTTCTTACTGAACCTGCAACTGAAGAGTTGTTGAGAGTGCAAAGACAGCTTTACTTCCCCCATAAATTCCCTAGATAAAAAAAAAAAAAACCCTCCTCCAGTCAGAAACCAATAGTTGTTATGCTGCATTTCTTTTGCTTTGGCAGTACAGGAGGCTGGACAGTCAGAGGTTTCCATTCTCTTATAACAAGCTGACAAATGAAAAAAGATGCTTTCTGTGTGTAATGTAGGTCATGGCTGGAAATGGAGGATGTTATTTAATGGTCCTCCATTCAGCTGGACACTGATAAAGATATGAGGTAGTGTTATACTGTAATATCTCTCTCTTTTATAACAGAATGTCAGTAAATCACGAGATTACGTAGACCAAGATCACTGCACTTTCCATTTAACTGAAAGAAACACACTTTCACACACTTGTCTCAACCAGAAGTCTGGCATCCCATCACACCTGTCTGTTTTCTCCTCCATCGGTGCTTATGAATGTCATTCAACACACTCAATTTGCACACACCTTAAGTCCACACATCTCCTGAAGCTGAACGTAGAGAGTGGTGCCACTGACAGCTTGCTACTGATACCACTTTAGATAATGAAAAATGCCAGTCAACAGCTCTTTCTTTACAATGGCAGACTTATCATCAAAGAAAAAAGGCCCATTCATTCCCACTACAGGTAAAAGGTTGTTGTTTTCTGCGCCGTCTGGTGTCTGTTCTTGCACTGGCCTAATTCCATGAACATGATAGATAAAGTCTAACATGTCTGCTTTCACAGCCACGACACTAAATGTTTGAGCTCAGAAAGTGCTTATCACTCATCTTAAATGCTCTGAGATTTAATAAATATTAAGCTCTGGCCAAAGGATTGTCTTCAGCAAGCTAACACAGACATGCCACACAAACAAGCTCGTACTGAAGTCAAAGCTTTATCTCCTCTTAGATCTCCAAAATGCTCCATGCAGAGGTCTGTTTTCTGTCCTGTCTTATCATTTTTTGCTTTAATTTTGTCTTCAAGAAGTTATTATAAACCAGACATTCAGATTGGGCCCAGGAATGTTCATCTTGGAACATTATTTTCAAACACCAAAGCAGACGATGATGAGAAAAATAGAGCAGATTTTTGAATTTGTGCTTCCTCTGTCCCATTTATCCTCCTCCATGCTTTCCTTTATATAAGGTGAAGAGTGAGCGTTAAAGTGACAGCTGAAGCTGCAATCACATGGAGTTAACTGTTGCTGTAGTTACGAACCAAATGGCTTTCCTGCAAAGTTTCCACAGGATTGCCAACATGTATGAATGCTGACAAAAGCCATAGCTGCGAAGATCTACCAAATGTATCCTTAGTTCTGAAAATTGATATGATCTTTCACTGGCAAAGAGTTGGATGAGAAGAACAATATCGCTTTCATGCTTGTAGAAAAAATATAAAGGCTGTGCTAAAGTTTGTTAGCAGCAGGCATAAAAAAGAAAAGGAGGAAAACATCTAATCTTTAAGTTTAGTTCTATAACAAAAGCTAAACAGCCTGCCAGCACCTTCAAATATTACAAACAAACACAATGCATTTTCTTTAAATCATGATGTGAGATGGGGGTGCAAAAGCTATTTCATGGTCTGTTGCAGTTGTTCAGCAATAAATGTAGACTCTGAACAGTGACAAGTATCCCAGGCAGTCTGTCACATGAGGCCCTCCACATGAAGGGCCAGAGCAAGATCTATTTCCTGTTGACATTCAGAGGCTTTAACATCTGCAACAAGATGCTGCAGATGTTTTACCAGCCTGTGGTGACCAGCACCAGCTTTTATGCTGCTGTGTACTGAGGGTGGATGGTGAAATATGCCAGCCCAGAGGTTGGAAGAGAAGTTAAACTGGACTATGTGGAGGTGTTGATGGACAGAAAGGTGTTGTTAGCACCCTGAACAACCTCTCCCACTCCCTCCTCTTCCTGCCAGTGGCCATCCAACTGTTCAACTCATTCCTGTGTTGTTATAGTGTAGACATCAGAGGCATGGGAGGCAGTTTAGGTTTCACTGGACTTGAAAACTGTTTTACTTGTGTTTTTATACTTTTCACATTTGGTTTTACTCAATTTCTACTAACATATGTGAATAAATAAAGTAGTAAACAGTCATCAGCTACGTGTTTCTGTTTCTGTCTTTGCAACACGCTCAGTTAGCTAGCTCCAGTCTCGTGTTCAGCATGCAAGCAAACGTGGCATTATTTTTATGAACTTTTTCTCTTATTTGTTTTGTTAAGTTCCTACTCAGTTCATCAGGGCAGCAGGGGACTTATGTTGTGTTCAGATGATTGATTTTGGCTTGGAAATAATGTTCACAAAGACACAACCACACAAAACCTCAATGTGTCAAGAAAGTAGCGTGCATTTCAACTCAGCCACACTGAGCTGAATCATTAGAATTGTTTTCCATGAGCAGGGGTCAGCTGTGGATCTGTCATCACCATTGTTTTCAGACAGATCCTCTTCCTGCTGCCGTCAGCAGACCTCCTCCGAGATGCCCCATAATGAGGTTGCTCATTGGACTTGCATGTACACATTCACAATCACATGGACTGTGTACAAAGCTCCTCTTTGAGAGTGGATCTCTTAAATATGGTCTGTGGTGTGCAGTCCATCTGACTCAGCAATTACTGCAAAAGCAAAAATTTGCTGCTGATCAGACAGAAGAAGCCACATAGAAAATTTGTCACAGGGCTCCTCGTCCTGATTGCTTACAGACACTCTCAGGTCTTCACTGGTTTATAATGGTTTCAATAATTAGGGGGTAAGCTTTTCTTGGTAGGGGAACTGGCTTTAATAGGTAGCAAGCATGAAGAGTTGTAAGTTATTTTTTTCAACAGGAAATGCACTGATGCTAGTAAAGACTGCGGCTCTGTGTTGAGCCCTTGCTAAACAAAGTAGGCCTATGGCTTCATCTACTTATTCAGTGGAAATAGTCTGTATGTAGGAGCAGTTAGTGGTTCAGTGTTTTACCCAAAGACAAAAGATAATTCTGATTTTATTAAAACTTGGGCCTCCTTTTCGTGGGTTTGGCTTTTTACCATAGCATTGTGCTCTGTTGTGCACTAAAGAAAATTCTGGGATCTGGAAAAACTGCAAGGCCACCAAAATAAAATCCAAGTGGGCAAAATACCAGAGGCCTTTAAATGATTAGATGAGTGGTAAACAAAGCCAAGTTTAACCAGATTATTTAAACCAATTTATTTGAAGATAAAACTAAAGGGTCTGTGGAAAATTCTTTAATTTAGAGGAAAATTGTGCACACACATAATTACAGTGTGAGGATGGAAAAGGTGGGCCAGGAAGTCAGTCTGTGAAGAGTAACAGATGCATGCCAAGGGCAGTATGGTCAAGAATTCTACAGTATACTTTTGTATTCTCTATATAATGTGAGTATATAACTTTTTGCAAATCAACAGGATAGCAAAGTCGCTAACTTTAACATGAATACATTGTTATCATAACTGATAAAAGTTATTTTAAAAACATCACATGAGACTGGAATGAAATAAACTGGAATTATTTTTATAGGACTAGGATCCAACAATTGTTTTGGGAGATTTATTTCCCAAATGAAAAACTCAACTTAAGAGAAGCCGGTGGGGCCCAACATTCTTTTTGATAAGGGGTCTGTCTCAATTAAAACCATCAAACCCGCAACTAGATATGACTATGAACCCAGGCAAGAGGCAACTAGGGGAACAAATAAATATTTCCATTGGCTTTACTCCAGATTCTCCTCGATCTGCTCTAATGTAGGTCAGACTTCTCAGACTTTTTTGACATATCACTTCCTTCCCAAAAGGTTTTAAAAAATGTCTGACTCAAGACCTCCCATGCTAGACTCTGACCTTTTTTCTAAAATTCCTCAGACACGCATAAGTCATCATATTCAAATTCAAAATTTCCACCTTCTCACACACACACAGCTGCATTCTTGGACTGGTCGCAGACACAGACAGGCAGAATGAGTCCACGTCAACCAGCGGAAAAAGGCTGCAGCTGCATGTCTGAGATGTTAACCATGAAACAAATGCATGGCAAACTCGGGTTTATAGGCTACAGTGAAGTGCTAAAAGGTATGCTTGCCATCCAAATTTACCTATTGACTCACTCCAGCTGCACATGTGACTGCCAGTTATTCGGATATTTGGAGGAGAAGCAGGGACATGGGACACACACTGGCACATGTTTGGTCGTCCACAATTGATCTGCTTCCTCTTTTCTGTTTAATTTAAGTGCTGGCTCAGGCTATTTGTGTGCATTTGCTCAACATGAGCTCTGACATGTTTCTCCTGCAGTATTATATATTTTTGGGGGGAAACAAATATAATTTATTTTAACAGAAAATTTTAGTTCAGGATTTTAGTATTTTTAGATATACTTGTTTATAACAAAAGATAAAAAATACTTAAAATTTATAGAAAGATTAATTGACAGTCATTACTGTCTTGTGCCCAGAAGGCCCAGTAATTCTTAATTTTTGAGGACATAAATGGCTAAATGTCAACATATTTCCTCAAAAAGTAAGTGTGATAAAAATTTTGTTAAATATTTTCCAAGCAATCAAGTGAATGTTCACTATAAAGTTTCAAAAACAGAAAAAAGTTCTCAGTGCTTTTGGTCATTTAGAATTCTTGTTAGCTGTTTAGTTTAGTTTGGTCGTTAATGGGACGGTAAATTCAAAAAGTTAAATACAAGATGTATTTATATCACTGAGTCCTGTCTCATAACTGTACAAACCACCAATCTTTGGTGAAGCAGTTTATACTTCTACTTCTTACTGTCTTCCCAATCTAGCTTCTGACATTCAGCCTGTAAGGTTAAGTATGTGCATGATTTTACCTTTTCCCTTCAAAAAACACAAATAAAGACAATAACAGCATTGGCATGAATTGATCATTGCAGGGAAGATAAAAATGCAGCAAAGGTCTAACTGTTCCTTAATGGCTTTATTTTTGGAATAAATATACTTGAGTCAAAGACAATTACAAATGCCTGTGTAAAAAAAAAATATTTAAAAAGTATTTACATTGTTTTTGAACAGAGCTGAATAAATGTATACATAGTATACAACACAGCCCATGTAGGTCATAGGTTTCTTTTGCTGTACAAAGTGCAAAAGCTAATTAAAAAAAAATACAAATAAAAACAATAACCCACGTAGCACAGAATCCATCCTGTAGTTAGATGTTGGACTGGACTATGTGGCCCCTTTAAGAAAGAAAACAAGAATATAATGGATTACAGGGTTTCATCGAGTGTGCAGAGAGAACAGCTTGGCTCAGGCTGTGGGGCCATGAACAAGGAGATCCAGGAAAACACACATTCTGTACAGCATTACAGAGGGCTTGCCAGGTTTTTTTCCCCTGTCTGTTTTATCGTTTCATTGATAATAAATTATCTGTGGTAACTGTGCCAGACAGGTATGACTTAACATGGCTGAACACTATGAACGGAGAAGACAACAGTGGTCAGAATTAAAAAGGAATAAAGTAAGCGGTCAAACAAGCTGCATGCAGGAGACCGGAATTTAACACAGCATGTGTGTATGTGTGTGTGTGTGTGATATCAGGTTAAGCCCACGCTCAGATGAGCAGTGCAATGTCTGGTGCAGCCTCATGAAATGACTGAGCTGGCGTTACATGGCAGCTGACTAAAAGCAAACCATTAGCCATTGTTCCCTGCCCTGCTTCGTCCAATCAGATTTGTTATTAGATTCACCAATTTGACCTCAGGTTCTTGTTTAAACTGTTTTCATGACTGGTGCCAAGTGAGATCTGCAGAAAATCTTTGTCTATAGCCCCGTGGATTTGTTCCTAGTTTGAAAGAAGAAATGCCGGCTACATCATTATGGTGTGTTTTGGTGAAATTTTTGGGAATAAATATTTAAAATAACAAAGTTGCTGCGTTGTTATTGACTTGCTGTAGCTGTGAACCAATTGGTTGTAAAAGCTGTATTTGAATTGGATAAACAATGCAGCATGAGGGTTGTTAAAACAAGTCTACATCTGTACATCTAATTAAAATAGGTCATCTGTTTAAACAATTTGAGGATTTTAAAACTTTCGGACAAGAAAACAAGACAAGACAGCTGAAGATCACACAATGGTAATGGTAATGGTGTGCAAAATACTGTGCTGCTCACAGGCAGTACGTTTGCATCCTGTTTGTAATAAGCTATGCATGTCAATGATAGTAAATTTGCTTGTTGAAAAATCAATAGGTAATTTTTTGGACAACCAGGGGGCTTCGCTGATCTATTCGTAGAGCTCACATGCAATGAAACCTGCACTGTTCATATACTGTAACATGTAATGGGTTCCAGACTCGTAAGGTAAACTAGATTGATTGCTTGCAAATAGGCATTCTGCATTTGCTGAAAGTAGGCTACAAGGGATTTCAGCTAAATTTTATTTGGCCTTCTATTTTGTCATTTTGCCATCAGAGTTAGACCTGGATTATGTCTTATAAAGTCTGAGTGATGGCAGTGAAAAATATCTTCCAGCATTCATCTGCAACTTTCACTCTTGTTCCAATATTCTTGTTCTTCCAAACAAGTGTCCCATGATGCAGCTGAAAAAAATCTGCACCTGACTGACCAGGTGTGTGTGATGCTTGCAACTGGATTCAGTTCAGTCTATTTAAAACGTAACAAAGATTTGTAGTTTATAGGTTTGAGTCACTAACAAAGCCTCAGGTTACAGAAGTCCAGCTCCTGTGGCTTCCGCAAGCCAGTGCAGTGGTCCCTTGGAAGCAGTTGCCCTGTTTGGGTTTGGCAGTGCAATGCTCGTCTCTTGAAACCTTTCCCACAGGTTCTGGAGCAAGGTGACCACTGCCCAATATGCCACTCAGGACATGGGTCTCCACACACCCTGGTGGCTGAGGGTCTCTGTGAAGGATTGCAGTCGAACCCTGGTTTCCCGTCCGCTTGAAGACACTGCACCAACCTCCTCTGGATCCCACTGCCGCAGGTCACCGAACATTTGTCCCACCCTGCCGATATCCACTTCCCAAGGGTAGATTCCTCCTTGGTATAAGACTCCTTCAGGGTGTCTCCTCCTTTCTCCTTCACACTATCCTCAGCCAGCACACTATTATGGGAGTTTATACGGCCCTCCTTCTTCAGAGTCTTGTCCTCCTTGTTCTGACGGGCCAGGTAGAAGGAGTAGCGGATGCGAGGAGGCGTCATCTGGCCTGCACACAGCACCTCCACAGTCAGGGCTTCACCCAAGGGCTTCACGGCCGTCAGGGTTTCAGAGAGGCCGGCTGTGCCGCTGTAACGCAGCAGGCTGTTCTTCACAATGATGTCCCTCTCACCAGCTGACACAATGTAGTTCCCATTCAGCAGGTAATTGCCCTCACTGTTCTTCACTGCCAGGTAGTTGTCATCACCTGTCATTCCCTTGTAGCCTCGCTGACGGATGTCTATGTTTGCTGCGCCCGCTGGCAGCATGACCACGAAGTTGTAGCCATGCCTGCATGTGAAAAAAAACACATTACAGTCAATAAAAGTTTTTAACAGTGAAGTGAAGCTGCCAGTGCTATCATGTTAAAATAAAGAGGAAAACAGAATGACGTAAACAGTAATCTAGAGAGGTTTTCCCATGATGATGTGGGTTTTACTCACATAGGCTTTGTGAAGAGACCAGACACCTTCTTGCAGCCCTTGCTATCACCACCGCAGATTCCACACTTATCAAACTTCTTGGTTGAGCCAATTTTTCCATCACAGCCGGCCTTAATGCACTTCCCTTGGACACACACTCCTGTGGAGTCTGGGGAGCATGGAGTCCCATCCACGACCTGAGGTTAGGTCAGACTTTAGGTTGGCTTTATGTGTGCAAATACAACAGAGCATCTAACACATACTTCAGTCCACGTAACAACCCATGTCAGCTGAATACATTCATACCAGGTTACTGAAAAAACCCAGAGGAAATTTCTGTTGTTACATGACTGCATCTATTGGGTTTCTGTAAATCTTTCACAACAGTAAACTGGGTAATGTATTCTTAATATTTACTGATCTATTTTTTTAAATCGAAAAAGGCAAGCATGTAAAATTAACAAAATTATTATAAAATATAGTAAATAATAGTCAGTGAACACAGGGGTACAGAGAAAATGTAGTATATAAATGTGAAGAACATTATCTAAGAGTGAGGCTGACAACCAAATCAGATCACTGCTAGTCTGTATGCAAATATGTGGCTGATAAGTTTACATAACGCAGTCGTCAGCACCAACACAGACATTTTTCCATCCTAGCATCATATCTCTAAACTGACACACAAGGCACCAAAATTTCTTAACTAAGCCGTTCACAGAAACTACCCTAAACTCATTTCCAGTGTAAAGTTGTGACTCTGTGGTTAAAGCATCCAGCTGCTCTGTGATTCAGAGCTACGTGTCCTCTGAGAGCCCATATCTACGCCTCCTTCGCTATGATAGAGTGAAGTGTGAACTCTGTTTCACTGCTGCTAAAGCTCACTCTACACCCTGCTATCTGAGAGGGCTAAACTGTGCTCTGCCTCTGCTTCATACTTTCCTTTTACTCTTTGCACTTGGACAAGACGCAGCTGCTTGACACGTATTCACTGTCACACACGTGGACTCATCATTATCATAATCTCTATGAGTCTGGGTAGCGCTACATTTGTATCCTCAAAAATCCCATCATAGTTTATCAAGACTTTTGCCTGATCAACCATCAACTTGTGTTTATATTACTTCAGACAATGCAAACCTGAGGCGTGCTGTTTTACCTTGGGTGCCAGCACGTAGAAGTATCCGGTGCCATTGGCTCTGCAGATGAGTTTACACCTGTCTTCTGCAGACACTCCCGAAAACTTGGGTACCCATACCACAGAGGAGGCGACACGGTTACTGTTGAAATGGTGGCCGCTGGTCTCACACTGCTCTTCACGATATGTCTTACCTACACAGAGGGGAGGGAGGGAGGATACAGAAGGTGAGAGGTGCGAATGCTCCAGGGGAAAAATGTCAGCGGACATAGTTTGTTTTGAACGAGTCGTACCTGTGTCAGGGCAGCGGTTCAGGTTGCAGGAGCGGTATTTGACCCGAACCCCTTGGCAGTATTTACCCCCATTTGACGGAATTGGGTTGTTGCATTCTCTTTTAGACAGCTGGACGCCGCCTCCACATGTGCGTGAACAGGAACCAAACTGGCCCCACTTACCCCAACGGCCGTCCACCTGGAAACAGACCAACCAGTGGCAAATTACTAAAAGTGTACAAACAGAAATCATCCTAAAACACAACACATTTAAGGTATTTTTTGACATTTAGAGCTTTGTAAGCTTTACCTTCACATTTTGGGTCAGTTTGTCAGAACAGACGCCCCGGTCGCAGACCTGTCCCTCCCCACAGTGGGTGCCATCAGCCCAGGGGAAGTGCCGAGTCATACACACCAAGTGGCCATTAGATTTTCCAGTGCACCACAGACGGCCGCATGGTGGTTGCATAAAGGGACAGGGCTTGGAGCCCTCTCCAAAAGCAAGCTCACACTGACGGTCGAGGTTGTAGGACACACCCGGCAGCAGATCAGGAAGGACCAGTGGTTTCTGAGGCTGGTCAAGCAAACATTCGCCTAGAAAAAGGAGACTCAGTAAGCAAAAACACTGGAGCAACATCAACTGGCAAATATGGTTTTATAACTTTTCTTTTCAAGCTATGTATGAGCCTATTTATTAAAGTTACACATTCCAACATTTTAACAAAATATAATCACAAAATCGTGAAAAACTAGGTGTGCATGTCAAGGATTTTTTCGGTAAATACCAAAAACTGATAACTGGACACTGATAAGACGACCAATATGTTACTTTTTTTTGTTAAAAAAGTTCATGACTTGTAGTTTACACACACAAGTGAGGGTAAGAAAGAACAAACATAGTGAGCAAAGATGAATGATTTAATATTCCCCAGCTCTGACCTAACTAAATTTAACTGGCATTTCTCCCTCTATCCATCCATTAGTTGTTCCTGCTAATCCTCTGCAGGGTTGCGGGGGGCTGGAGCCAGCTGACAGTGGGTGAGCATCAGGCTAAATCCTGGACCAGTCGCCAGATTATCACAGGGCTGACATATGAAGACAAACAACCATTCACGCTCACATTCACACCTACGGGCAATTCAGACCTTCACAGGCAATTTAGTCCTGCTTGTCTTTTAACTGAGTCTGTCTTTGAACCCACGCAGACACACAAAGAACATGTGAACCCCCATTAATGTGCTGCTATGTTAAGTCAACAAAAAAAATTGGCTTCATATGAACTTATTTTTCATTAACCAATAAATAACAGAAAATATAAATTTCCCATACCAGCCAATATTTTTTGGCAACAACAAATATGATGCATCCCCATGAAAAAAATACACTGCATACTGTATTTATACAAACACATCAATATTTCCACAATGTTTTTCATTATGTGTGTCTGTTGTCAGTGGGTGGGATTGCGGGTTGGGGGCAGTAAGCAGTCGTCGCCCTTGTAATTTGGGGTCTTTGAAGTTAAAGTACAGCTTGATGCAGTGCATGCAGTGTATACCACATACCACACACAGACAGATCCACATAAACATGAGTGAGCGCCCCACACAAAGCCACCCCCACCCTTGTCTCATCCCTTAACTCTACCTAAAACCCCACAACCTCTTGTTTGATCCCACCCTTGGTGCACAGTTTGTTAGAATAAAACTATACTAGATTAATCTTGAAGTTTTTAAATTTGAGCTTTTGACTTCAGCTCTAAAATCTTTACCAAAGCGACGTGCGGCAAGCAGTTCAAAGGTCAAATGCATGGATTCCTTTTACAATAAATGACACACAGAATCCTTTCCAGAAACAGTCTAAGAATAGGAAGGGTTTGATGAGCAGGTGTCTGGAAACATGAAAGATCGGCGTTACTGGAAGAGAAGGTTTCCAGGAGATGGTTTTTATCACTTAGAAACACACAACTTCTCACCCTCATGGGGAATTTACACATCCAAACAGAGTCATTTGCACCAGGGGAAAAACTGGGTTCACTTACTTTGATCTGTTTATTATGCCGTTTGTGTTGCGGTGAATTCACAACAAATAATAAGGCAGTGGGTGAACAAGCTATAGCTGGTGGCAAATTTGTTTCCTCCCATTTCACCACAAATTTGGCAGAAGTCACACACTAATTAACTTATTGTTCAATACTATATAAACAAGCCACTCAACACTGCCTAAGCTGGGCGGGGGGGGGGGGGGGGGGGGGGCGGGCCGGGGGGCGGCGGGGGGGGGGGGGGGGGGGGG
>JAQNCA010000006.1:9392006-9421663 GCA_029783725.1 Acanthurus tractus
CACAATTCAAAAAAACAGTTGCTCAATACACAACACACTATACATATTTTTCTAAAACACAATAACACCCCACACACTTCCCCCTCTCCCCAACCCCCCCCCCCCCCCCCCCCCTTCCTTCCAACACGCTCTCCAAAGAGCAATCAAGAAAAAAAAACAATAGCTGGTATTTGGTTTGTGCTGAGAAGTGAACAACTTAATTGCCTCAAACATGTGGTAATGCATGTGTGTGTTTTTTCCTCTGCTTTTTGAAGTCTGGATTTATCATCAACGGCCAGTAAAATCCAACTATGAGAATTGTTGGAAATCTCTTCTTTGTTCAAAAGCATTCTTCTTTGTCTTGCTTCTGACCAATTTGCATTCTTTTGTTCTCAGAAAAACCTCTGAAATGGACGCAGAAAAAGAAGAAAAAAAAAGGTTTTTTGTCTATTTGGAGTAAACCTGCATGGGAAACACTGGGCAGATACGCCTCACTGTCCAAACCGCTGTGGTGACTCTCCCCAGAACAAGCCCTCTAATTTGGGACAGATGTGGGGTAGTTTTAAAACAAATATTTAGCATTGCTCCGAGGCCAAGTCCTGTGGTATGGCCTGCTTGGCAAATAATCTGCATCTAACCGAATAAATTTCTTTTTGGCTTTTGCTAGTCTTTTCTATGAGCATGGTACTCTTACTGTAGGAGGTTGGACAGATGTCACATTTGAAGCTACTCAGCCATTTACCCCAAATGATTGTAGTCATATTGCAAATCACGAGGCCGTTAACCCAGAAAATGTCAAGAGAAGAGCCTGCTTCTCTTCAACAACCGCATGGAGGTCATATTTTGATCCACTGACAAACAGAACCGTGAAGAGTCTGATTATGTGAATAATAGAATGAGTGTTTGCTCTCCTAATGCAATCATCACTTAACTTCATCTTTGTTAAAAACTTTTGGCAGCTTCATGGCTCCTTAGGATGAAACTAGAAGTATTTCACCGATTTAGCATTGCATTCCTATAACTCTGTTAGACTTACAATAGAGAAAGAGAAGGAAATTTGATGCAGCAGAGCCAGAAAACCTTTTTTCATTCTGTCCTCCTTGTTAAAATCTGCATCTTGCATCACCCAGAATATAACTCAGAGATTTGAGAGTGTTTTGCTACTGCAGCCTCGAGCTGCAAGCCTCAAGCAGAGATGAGCAGCAGGGTCCAAAAGCTCACTTCTAAATCCACCCCCTCAATTTTTTTCATTTTAAAAAGTTTTTGTGTGCAAACCCAGTTGACACCAACACATGTGACGTTACTTGTGGCAACCGGCATCACTTGAACCCCGTTCAAGGCCACAAAGGGCTTCACATACACAGTAGTAGTTCCCAAGACTTGTAAAGATGCTTTGATGTGTAAAATCAGTGGCCCCTTCAAACACACCATAAGGCTGTTTGCACTCAAACACAGGGGTCAGGGTTCAGGGAGACTCACCATGCCCACTGTCCAGGAATTCAGTGATGATGGCAGCGCTGCAGGGGGACCAGGGGCTGGTGCGGTTGATCTGAATGAGAGTCGGAGACATCATGTGGTTGTCCTGCAGCTTCCCAAACACATCCTCACAGGCCTTCACATTGTCGTGTGGCATGTTGAACACGTGTCCTGTTGAGAGAGAAAAGAGATGTCAGATGTCTTTCATGAAAACGTAGTTACTTTTATCTTTGCCCACATGCACTCAGACCCTGCAGCATCAGTGTGTATTGAATGGTTGACAGGTCTCACCAAGCTCATGAGCGGTTGTGAAGGCTGAAGGCAGGCCGTCGTCTTCGATCACGGAGCAGCTCCTCTTGGGGTCACACATGGTGCCAACATCCGCCATGCCAAGAGTGTCACAGGTGGAAGCTCCACACAGGTCCTAGACACAAGAACAGCATTTGGCATTTGTATGTCTGAGCAGGTCAGAGCTGAAGACATATTAAAGGACTTGGTGCTTAACAATCTCCACTTAATCCAATTTTTTGCCTTTTGTCTTTAATGCCAACTGTTGGTGTAACATTGTAATCCAGCCATTAGTTATTATAAGTGATGTCATTGGGTTTTCTGAGGTCTTTCTACGTCAGATAATCCGACCCAGGCCACACTGTCGGCAAACTGGGCTTCTTTAATTGCCTAGTTATTTGCTGTGATCTGGAAACATGGCAACATGGCATGGACAAAGTCTGATAGGAAAAATTTGATCTTTCAGATAATTACACAACAGTTGGATAATTTAAGTCTGCACTCCAGGAGCATCCATGCATCCAAAGCTGTGTATATGTACAACGGACTGTTTGAGCAAACATCTGGCCTTTGTTTTCCCTCTCTTAGATGTTTGGCTAACCTTTTACATCATTTGTTTTTAGCAATGTCAACTTTTCCAGACCTCAGCAACTTACCTGCTTAATACAGAGCTGATCATACAAACAATAACAATGGCCATACGTATTAAAATAAGGACCACATTGGAACAAACCAGAATATTTATTAAAGTTGTCTTGTTTCAAAATACAGAATCATTTTTTTAGTTTTAAAACACATGGTTGTGTAGGGAAATGTAGTTTGTAGTCACTCCATGCTGTTGCCACAAGTAGAACATACAATTGATTAATAAATACAGATTTCAGACAAATAAAACTACTGGGTGCAGAGGATGAGTTGAAGATTCTAAAATCTTAAGGATATGGATACTTCTGTATCTCTTTTCAGATAGCAGCAGGTTGAACAGGCTGTGGCTGGTGTGGGTGCTTTTATTATCCTCTGGGCTCTGCAGACGGACATCACAACACTGACATCACTGATGCTCAGATGTTCTGGGTGGTTTTAATCACCAGTTGAGTCCGTGCAAATCCCAGCCACTTTGTGATATTTCAAGTAAGAAAGGATTCAATTGCTCCTCTTTAAGTGTAACTTGGCAGGGAATTTTGTTTTTTTTAAGATTTTTTTTTTCTTTATAAGAAATAAAGTCATTTCAGGGTCTTTTTTTCAGGGTGGAGCTTCATCATTTTCATGACAGGTTCTCCCCCTGCTCCACCTCAGCATAATTAATGTTACAGGCGTGTGTGTATCTTTTCCTCCTTTTTTTTTCTAAAATCAACAATTATCTCCTTGGCTTTGCTGACATTGAGAAGTAGGTTGCTGTCTGTGCACCCATTCTCCCATCATAAGAGTATGATTTTCTTTCAAGAGATTGTGCTGAGGATTCAGTAGTGTTAAGCAGAGCTGTTCACCATCCAGTCTTTGAGTGTTTGTTTTAACTGAGCATGTTTGAAGCACACCTTTTTCTATGATGTAATGTAACTGTCCCCAGTCGCAGCATTTCCATGCCAGTGCCGAGTTTCCAGACGACCTATTTCTCCACCACAAGGTTCTAAAATCCAATCTTAGTGAGTATCCATTTGGAACTGAACCTCCTAATCACAGGACAACTTGGTAACCGCTGCAGAGAACCGCCCATCTGCCTGGCCCATAAACAGAACCGTCTCTACACACTCAGAAGGACAGAAAACCAATGGCATTCAGCCATTACAGATAAAGCACATTACTGGTCTAATGCCACACAACTCCTACAATCCTCTGCTGAACTAAACATACACATAAAAAACACAGTGCCAAGGGAAGACCTTGTGCGCTGTGACAAATCATTGCTAGAATAAACCCCAAAACCACACTTGTTGGCCTCTGCAAATCTAGTCCAGATGTGCTCTTGTATGACATCTGCACGTTTTGGCCATTTATGAGCAAAAACGAAACAAAGAAACAGCAGTGTCAATGAGTTTGTTCTCTGCTATGACCTACTTCCCACATCTTTCATCTTTCCTGGCAGTTTCTGCGTGTCTGCAACAATATAAAAGTTATCTCAGTCAAGAAATATTTTTCGTTTTAGTTTGTGTGCACATTTCAACTCTTTAACTCTTAGTACCATTTAGCCTTACAAATTCTTTTAAAGGTGCAATATTTCAAATATTATGTTGCTCAGAGTTTCAGTCAGTACTTTTTCAATTAAAGACTTCGAGGAGTGGAAAATAGCCCTGATATGGCAGAATCCCAGACAGTTTATGACATCCAGACATTTTTGGGTGTACTCTTTTTCTTCAAAACCCACTATCTATCATGTAGGCTAAATAAAGGCAAACATGCTGTGCGTTACAGTACAACCAGCCTCTCCCTCCCACGGGAAGCATAAATACATCAGATTTACAGTTAGATTCAGTCTTTTGGAGACTGGCCGTTGACACACAATGAACTTTGTGTGTAATTTAATGAACTGAGTTAACATTCTTTACACAACAATTATGTTGGCTAGAGAGTTTATAATCAACCACAGTTGCCTCTGGACAACACTGAGTTGGTCTTCATAAAAACCTACAAATTACACTGTGGGCTGGTAAACAGCAGACAATGGGCATGCCTTACATGCCCCTTGAAAGTCATGGTGAACCAAAACAATGCCACTGACTAAACCCACTGAGTCATCAGGTCATGAATCAGATCAGAAGGAGGACAGATGTCTGAATTTTTCCACCTTTGCTAATATACTGAGCAGAATGCTGTATTTTAAATGAACATGTGTGCAGACACCTCGATTAATATCTAAATTTGCAATATATTCTACTGTATCTTGAGTCTGGTAGGGCCTAATTTGTTTATTTGCATGTTAGGAGCCTAAATGGCAAAAGGCTTGGCAACAAAACATGTCAATAAGATTTAAAAAAACAGGGCTTACTGCAACATCATCATCATATTAACAAGGCTAGTATGTAGTATCCTAGAGCACTTAGTATTTGAAGTGTTGACATCCTGCATGTTTCCCACATTATGTTAGTGAGGCCAAACGATCATGAGTATTGCTTTATAAAAGTTTTTTTCCATCTAAAATACATTTTTGATGGATTGAATACTATGTTTATTCATAGATAAATATGATTATTCTTTGTATGGAGGCAAAAGTGAAGTGTTAATCCAGGCAAATATGCTGTAGGTTCCTAATGTTGAACATAAACAGAAGCTTGATTCGATGGATGGTGATAAAGACAGTATGTACATTTACAATCTTTGTTTGTAGTACACTTAGTGCTGCCCTCTGCACTTGTACTGTGACAAAATTTACCCATTTATTACCATTAAGTGTTTCTTACACATTCGAGGCAAGAAATTCCATTAGCATGAATCTGTTTTTCATAGATAAGAGTAAGAGCCACTTATAAGAGATTTTCTTTGTTTGACCAATCCTGGTAGACGCAGCTGCCTCTTAAATACAGCACGTGTAACAGTACATAAAAACCTCTGATCAAAGCGGTGCAGGTTACTCATTCAGTCCAAACAGTGACTGAATCCCTTGACGAGTGTCTTTCTGCTTTGTAAAGCAATTTACAGCCACATGGCTCGCTTTCTGTGGGTCGGTCCAGTGCAGTTAAAATGAGGTCATTTAAACTGGCCGCAGAGTTTTAAACATCAACCAAAACCTGGTAACACCCTGTGTGTTGCTTCAGAAATACGGAAATATGGAAAATACACGCTCAGCTTTGAAGCATCATGACCTAAACAGGAAGGGCATACTGTATGCCACAGAGCAGAAACAGTGAGTGAGACAGAAAGTGTCTGACGGAATGAAGAATGTGTTGTAAAGATGCAACAGTGCAGGCCGACTGCAGCTGTGCACAACTGCCCATCTGCAGCAGCTTGTTTCATACTTGAGGCGAGCAGGTGGGGCAGAAACATGGAGGGATGTGACATCTCTGAATACTCAGAGGAACCTCCGCCCCCTCCTACATCCACCCATCATCTCTCCCTTCAGGGGCTTGTTTAATGAGGAGCAGGCAAGGTGGAGGGTAGGGCTGAAAAACCCACAGCTGGAGGAAGAATGGGAACAGCGGAGAGAAACGAGACACTTCCGAAAAGTGAATCCCTGAGGGTATCCTGGGTCCTTGCATTTAGTTACAAATAAAAGAAGCATTTGTTTGTTTGTTTCTAATACAACCATGTGTCATGTCATGTTAGTGACTTTGGCAAATGTCAATAACATGACATGACCTCATTATGTTACTTTGGATTGTTTTTCCTCAGTAATTAAATATGCATCTGGTTCATAAGTCAACTTTATTCCAGGATGTCAAGTTCATAATGCAGACAGTTCATCGGAGATCAGCACACTGACAAAAGCATGTTAGCAATGACTTCATCCCTGACCCTGTTTCATCTGCCAAATATTTAAGAGTGCACTCTAAGGAGGGTTCCAAGTCTATAAAACTACCCTCTGAGGATCCCTAAAGCGCAGTCTATACAATTGTTCTGTTCAGCTCAAGTAATTTCCTAAGAGCCCCTGCCTCAGTGTCAGAGCTGTGATGTTATTGGTGGACTGGATATTTACTAAGTTCCTGCTCTCTGAGTGCACCAGAGGTGCAGTGTGTTTTGAAAGCAAACCAATTAACTGACACAGCAGGAACACTTGAGGGGGAAGCCTGTCATGTAAAATCTACAACATTTGGTGAACCAAGTTAATCTCTTGTCAAACATAAACATGCATCAAATACAAATGATGATTACTGTATGATTTTTTTTAAATTATAATTATGGCTGTCGTCATTAATTGCTGAGAAAAGAATCAGATTTACGCATTTCTGTGCGTAATTACGCTCACTCTGTTACCTCAGATCCTATGCTGTGAACTAAAATATATATTTTTTTAATTCTTACCTGTCTGGTAAAAAGGATTGCTGTATCCCAGTAATCTGGATGTTTGTCGTTGTTTTTGTTCATCTTTTTTTGCCACGTGCAGAAGTTTCGCAGCGTCATGGCTGCATTCCCGGACACCTTCAGCCCTTTGTCCTCCTCGGTTAGAACCACGATCTTCACCACTACGATGCTGATGGAGTTGAGAATACTCGGGTGTTTGTAGAGCCTCGCTGCCACTGACATCAGTGTCAGGAGGTAGTGTTTTAGGTCATCTCCATGGAACTGCGCCATGGATTCGTCCGCCACAATTAGCGTCTCCACGTATCTGTGGACTGACGCGAACCTTTTGGATCTCCCCATCCTCCTAAGCATCGTTTCGGTCACATTGTTGTAATCTATTAGTCGCTTGTACTTCTCCAACGATTGTGCAAGTTGGAGACTGATGTCACTGTCCACTGCGCATCTAGAGGTTGAATTGAGTTTCAGGTTGTTGCTGGTTCGGCGCCGGATGATGTGCGCACTCTCTGCGCTTGTGGTGTCATTTTGCACCGGGCTAATGAAATATTCCCACCCTTGGAAGCCGAATGCACCTTGTAAACCCTTGCAGAAGCTCAGAGCAACATAAGAATGGAGGTCAGCATTCACATATCCTGAGTAAAAACACCGGCTCAGGTCAACGGTGGCATCGGCGTTGGAAAGCCAGAATGCGTCTTGATTAGAGATGGACGGGGCAATGAAACTAGAGTCCTGGTGTAAGTCGAGCACTAGTTCCTGCTGGAAAACTCGTATTTTTATGACACGTTTCTCATTGTGGTTTTCCACGTCGTTGTCAAAATCCCTCCTGTCATGGTTGTGGTTATCCAAACTGATCGGGAAGCAAAGTTCACTTTCCATACAACGAACAAGTTTTGAGAGTGAGACCACAAAGGAGACGAAAAAAGTTGTTCTGATAAACATGACGATGCTTGCATTCAGTAAAGAATGCAATGACCAGCAGAGAACACAAATCGATACTGAATCTGCAAGCTCAGTGAAAGCGGTTAGGGGCACAGATCAGGATGAGGAGCATAATCCAACGCGCAGGACTCTAAAACAATGAAGGTCGTACAAGTCCATTCAGATTTAACTCCTCCTGTCATGACCCATTCTCCACCTGTGTATGCTGAGTCGACTGCTGCCTTCTGTGGACTTTATGCATTTTCGTCATGTGTAAGAATAAGGAAACCCAATCTCTCCTTTGGAGGGGGGCAGTCTTTGGAAGAGCTCATTGGATGCACTTTTTTTTCTGTGGCTACTTGAAGCTCTCATGTGAAGAGCAAACTTATCATCATGTCCCAACTCACGGCGGTGAACTGTCATATCTTCTGCTTCCAGTGCTTTGTGTACAGAGATTGACTCCTCATTGTCAGCTAAATAAGGTCATTTCCAAGCTGAAAAATTCTGGCCACATTTTATAAATAATTCAATTTATCAAATTTATTTTCATAATTTTATTTCTTCAAGAACAGCAGGCTATACCAGCGGAAATATGTAACCTTTAATTTCAATATATAATTAAAGGAGGTGCTTCAATAACTTAAACACATTGCATCTTAAATGGGACATCTTTTTTATGAATTAAACTGAGACAATACTTAAATAAACAAGGCACAAGTCGCCATAATATTGCATTTTAAGTGTCTCAGAGGTTTACTTTGCTGATTCTTAATTAGCTGGTTGAGTCTATTTCTTTGCTTAAGTCGCTCACGACATCTAGTGGGCAACAAAGGAACCGATCCTTCAGTTTAAAGATGAAGAGAAGCATATGAAGACATGAGTATGAGATAACAAAGAAGATTTACTGAGGTGTTGTCCTTTATCACAACTCACTTGAGGATTTAAATTTTAAACAACTTTATATTTCAACCCTACTAAATTTCAAAGGAAATTTTCACTCCGCGACATCCACTAATTACTTTAAAGATTTGTTTTACTGCACAATATAGCCTAAAACCAGCCCACTGATGTGTTACAGGCTACACTGCCCCTTTGTGGAATAAAGTTCAGATGAGCTTTACCTCAATCAACTTGTCCAGTAAAATGCAGTTTGTAAAGCAGTTTCCTCTCTCATCAGACCGTTTATTATCCTATGGGGGTTAATCAAGTCTCATCATCGAGGCTAAACAATCTGTCATAATAATCAATAATAAAATACGAATCATATTTATGATCTAACATGGCAAATGGGGCTATTCTGAAATAATGGGTAGGCTACTTTTGTATTAATTAGACCAAAAAACATATCTTTGGAGATACTTTTATTATTTTATTTAACATAATTTTACACTGTGGCAGGCCTATAGACACTTAAAGCCTGTACTTGAGTAGAGGCTCTACCTTTACCTCCACTGCTGGGGCAGAGACACGCATTTGGATGGAGGCAAATGGTGGTGGAGATTGAGAGAGACAAAAAAGGAAAGAGAGAAGGGTAGAGAAAGCCACTCTAAAAGAGATGTAGCTTAAATAATCAACCAAGGCTTTATATCTGACATAAATGGAAAACAGTTAAACCCGTAGAAAACACTGGGGACATAGACATGCACGTAGAGCGTCATACCGTGATAGAAAATAAGTTATTTATCCAGGGTGTGGCGCCCTCCCCACACTTTCCTCCAGTGCGCAGCCTGCTTTGTTTTCCTTCTTAGCTCGTTGCCAGAGACGCAAAAGTGGTTGCTATGCTAAGGACCCCCAAGATGCGTGTTGTCCTCAGAGGAGCCTGTTTTGACTTTTAAAATAAATGTATTTAAAAATATATAAAGACATTTTTTAACGCTTCGTTTTTAAAATACTTTTGAATGACCATTTATAAGAACACTGAATATATGTGTGAGACAACCCAGACTTTAACGTTTCTTTATTAACTTTTGTGATACGGCAGTTAGACTTCCACTCTAGCGTGTATCATTTGTTGTTACCATAAAAACGAAAAGTGATGCAGAACTGTGAGCTGGACAGCTAACTAAACCAACTTTAGCGTCTGTACAGGGCTACTAGCCATAACTTTTGGCTTGTGAAGATAAAGTTTTGACTCCAAGTGTACAATTGTCCCTTTTTTGCACAAAAAGAATGCCGCGTGTCTCTTTGCCGAACAGATAACTTGTTAAATGTTCACTTTGTGTCAGTTAAACGTTAGACGTTTACGTTAGCCTTCCGCCGTCGACATGAATTCATATCACGTATTGGAGCTGGTGGGAGAGGGCTCTTTTGGTCGAGTTTACAAGGGAAGGAAGAGATTTACTGGACAAGTAAGTGTCAAGAGTTTAAATAGGAAGTTAAACTGCTCATATGTTTATTAAACCACACAGTTCCACCCCCATTTTTACCTGTGTCCATTAGGTTGTGGCTCTGAAGTTCATGCCAAAGGTGGATCGTTCTGAAAAGGAGCTGCGGAGTCTTAAGAGGGAGATTGAGATCATGAGGGATCTTCAACATCCCAATATTGTCCAACTGTTTGACAGCTTTGAGACCGACACTGAGGTACATTTACTGCAATACACGCAGAGTGTATCATCACTTAGTTAAAAAAAAAGTTGGAGTTTACAATGCCATGACTGTAATCTCATATACGTTTGTGAC
This sequence comes from Acanthurus tractus, assembly GCA_029783725.1. Taxonomy (NCBI): domain Eukaryota; kingdom Metazoa; phylum Chordata; class Actinopteri; order Acanthuriformes; family Acanthuridae; genus Acanthurus; species Acanthurus tractus. Next base: position 9,402,297 of record JAQNCA010000006.1, read on the forward strand.
AGGTTGTGGTTGTAACTGAGTATGCAGAGGGTCAGTTATTCCAGATTCTTGAGGATGATGGGAATTTACCAGAGAGTCAGGTATACACATTAACAATGCCCAAAGTTGTGACAGATTATACTCTTTGAATTATTTCACGATCACCATTGTCTCTTTCTTCCAAGGTGCGTGAGATTGCCTGCCAGCTCGTCTCAGCTCTGTATTATTTACACTCCCATCGCATTCTCCATCGTGACATGAAACCACAAAATATACTGTTGGGAAAAAGTGGGGTGGTGAAACTGTGTGACTTTGGGTAGGTAGATGCTGGTTATTTCCAAAGAAACATGTCTGTTTATCATTTCCACAAAGAGAAACTATATGTGATGCAATCTTGCTCTAGGTTTGCAAGAGCCATGAGTGTCTCCACCTTGGTGCTGACTTCTATCAAGGGAACACCACTGTACATGTCCCCTGAGCTGGTGGAGGAGAAGCCATATGACCACACTGCTGATCTCTGGTCTCTGGGTTGCATCCTCTATGAACTCCACACGGGGGCGCCTCCGTTCTACACTAACTCTATCTTCCAGCTGGTGCAGCTTATAGTGAGAGACCCAGTCAAATGGCCAGACACTATGAGCGACGCCTGCATGGTACAGTACAGCTACTGTCTAGTCATGCCTTGTCATGTTTTGGCTAGTATGTGCACTGTATAAATATGGGACGCCATTCTTGTTGAGTGGTTTAAAAAGACCGAAATTTTGTCTCCCCCAAAAGTAACATTTGGATCCTTTGATGTTAAAAATTCATCAAGTGCAACTTTCTGTTATAGTAGTTAAACTACACTTCATGTGACTTAAAACTTAGGGGAAAAAAACACTGTATTCTCAGCAATAGATATAGAGCTGCTTTTATTTTCCTTACAGAGTTTCCTGAAAGGTTTGCTGACGAAAGACCCGCAGAAGCGATTGTCGTGGCCAGACCTCCTGCATCATCCCTTTGTTGCTGATGGTGTTCTAGGTGACGCTAAAAACTTTTGATTTTTATGGAAAAATCTCAAATATTCATGACATTTGTCTGCTTCTTCAGATGATTCTGGTGTCTGATTTAACCTGTTTCATTCCCACATTTCTACATTGGCTCAGTGCTGTCAGACACAAGTGTTCCCAGCCCTCTGACAGTCACACCCAGTCCGGACATGCTGGCGCTGAAACTTGAGCAAGTGGCGGCAAAGACGGTGCCAATTTCTGGAGAGAGCAGATTATTGCGAAAGGCCAGGGAACAGAAGGACAACAGCAACAGAGGGAAACCAGTAGGCAGCGATGGTGTGAAAGTGAGTCACAAATTGATTTCTCATTCTTAGATTCATGTGGAAATTCATGGAGGAGCTTTAAGCTGTTCTCTGTATATTAACAGAAAAAGAAGGATGGAGTTGGAAATGAAAGGACCAACACTGCAACCGCAGCAGCATCCCCTAGAGGGAGACCCCCCTCCAGTGATGTCTCTGTTGCTTCAGGTCCCCCTGTAACGACAGCTGCTTATCAAAACCTTAACCCAAAGAATCAAGTCCTTGTGGGATTAAAACACAGGTAAGTGAAGAAGCTCGGAATAAAGATGCAAATATACTAACCAGACAGGTTGACTTGTGTGTGTGTTTATGATAAGAATTATAATTATAAGAATTTCCTCTGCAGGGGTCAAATCAGCAGGGACTATGAACAGGAATTCCCCTCTGTAGAGGTTGGACCAAGACAAGTGCGAAGATATCATGAGGACATTCCCACCAAACTGCACAGACAGGTTGGTTTCAACTACTCTACTAAGTGATAAAAAGATATTTATCATTTAGAAAATGTTTTGAGTTCCAGTGGGTTTCAAAGCAGGATCCTTAAGGGAGATCCAGTGGGACCCAAGTGAAAAAAAATAAATAAATAAAAAGGAATAATTTATTAAATAACACTGGCCTTGGACAAAAATTTTAATGAACCGAAGGCAGGAGAGGGATTTTTTAAACTGATGCCAGAAAGTAAGGAATTTCAGTAGCATTTATGGCTACTTTTAAAGGCATATATAACAGTTTCCAGATGTTTGGTAGAAAAAAATGGTCTGTGAAATTTTTCTGAGATGTGAGAAGCGGAATTCAACCGATAATTTAACACGTTTGTCTAAACTGACATTTTAACTTATTTTTACACAAAGACTTTTTAATGCTGAGTTGCAGAATTGGAAGAAGAACAAGACTGTTTGATAATTATGCACATGCACCATCATCCCTTATAACCAAGTACTTCTCTGTGCTGTGAAAAAGTCTTAGAAGAACATAAAAATGTCTTGCTCTTTAGGATGCTGACAGTGAGGACTACTGGGAGAAAATGGTCCAAGAATCAGATCCGAACAGGCAGCAGAAAGAATCTTTACACCACAGTGCCATCATACCTCAACTTCAATCTAAGATCCTGGCATTTAAAGCTCAGGTAATCAGGTACAATTTTCTACTTAGCATAAATTGATTCTACCTCCAAATCGTTTTGCATTTAGTTTATTTTTTTGTGTCATCAGCTGACAGGTGGCACAGTAAAGAAAGTGTGGCAGATTGACCAACCGATGAACGTACTGCGCAACTTGCTTCTGACCTCTGACCCCGAGAAGTCTTACCAAATCGGCCGGGAACTTGGATTACCCCATGTCCTTTTTGACCTAATCCATGATACTCTTGTAAACTCAAAGTTCATCAAGGTTACTGCTCGGCAATAAAACCATATTCAGCAGTGTGTTTTCCTGTGCAACAGTATATAATGACATTTGTATGCTTTTTGTACTTTTTTCCTGCTCAGCAACCATGGAGTGTGCCAACACTTGGACAAATTCTACTTGTGCTTGTGATCTACTGGGAAAAGCACTGTGACTGGGTGCAAGAAGAGCCGAGGTTCAATAATTCCTTTTTTTCACTGAAGCTGTTTTTGCTAATTTATATAAATCTGTATGCCTATGAATAACTGTCATACTTCACAGCCATTCAGCTGTTACAGCTCATCATCTGCTCTCTTAATGTAGATTGGAACAATTCACCAAGCCCTTCACCATAATTCTCGGTCAACCAGACCTCACTCCCTTGGCAGTGAGTACGCAAATGAATTTGTCTATTTACAGCATAAATAGTTTTGCAGACCACTTGCTAGTTCAGTTACACACTTGAATCTGTAATCTCCTCTTTAGCCTCTGGCAGCCTCTGTTCTGTCTCTGTTTATACAACATGATGTTGATGTTGAAGCTGATATGGACATTCTGAACTTCTTGCTGAAATCCCTGCTTTTGGACTCATATGAGGTACATAACCTGTGAGAGGTCATTTGTTTATTTTGCAATAATTTGACTGCCATTTGCGCAGGTTTTAAGTAATCAGTCATTGTCTCCTCTGCCCTGTCAGCACCAGCCTGCTCTTCTCTCCGGTCTCTCTGGCTGTGGACTCTGTGATGGCCTTCTGTCTGTACTGCTACACACTCTCTCTGAGGTCAGACAGTTACTATCATGTGTTAGACATTAACCATTTGACATAGTGCTGCATATTTTTATAACGTTTTTTTTCTTTTAATAGCATGAAAATGGCTCTGGATCTCCATCTTTAGATCCAGTGCTCTTTCTGGATCTTTGGAAAAAGATTGGTACTTCACTAGCTCAGACACCTCCAGACACACTCTTCTTTTCAGCAAATGGTACCTGTTTCCTATAAAGCCCTCAATGTCATTTATTTTATTTTATTTTTTTCTTTATTACTCATTTCTACTTACTTTTACATTTTCTTCTCACACCAGGGCTGTATTCCTTTCTTTCCACTGCACTGTTTGTGTTCACCAAGGATCCACACTCATGCATTCCTCTGTATTCTGACTGCAAATCAAAATGTTTGTTCACTCTTGGTCGGCTGCTGGGAACTGACTGGTTAGTGTTCAGATTTCCTCATTAAATTAATTGCTCTATTTTCATGCCACCAGTTTTAAAAGAGCACAGCCACCATGCCTGGAGCTAACAACATCTTTTATGCCCTACAGTCTTCATTTGTTTGCTGCAGGCAGTCCTGAGGGACTCAGGGTGGATATAAGTCAGGACAGCTTGTCCATGTTGAGCTGCCACTTGTTGTGCTTTCCGTTTGCTCTGGACCTGCCATCACACACCATGTCCACCATCTTGCAGTTGTACGACAGCTGTGATATTGTTGCAAGCCTCCTGCAGGTTAGGGCCTTCCCATGATAAAGACCTCGCTGACAAACATAATTCTCTGATGCAACATGGAATAACTTTTGCAACAGGCTCACATCAGGCACACACTACTGTACATCTTATTGTCTCTTGTGAGAGCATTGTCTTGTTTGTTGTCAGCTGTTTGATCTGTGATGACTTGTCTGGAAGATTTAGTTTTTTCTTGCTCTGGCAGGTAATTCAAATTCTTCCTCCTGTGCTGCTGGAGCTGCCTCTCTCCCTGCTGAGCCGTTTGCTCCTGTGTGACCCGGGGCGCTCTGTTCCCCGCCTCAGAAACGTTGCTTGTGGTTTTTTTGTGCCACCCATGAACAGCCAGCTCACTGCCTCTAAACAACAGACTCTTGAAACCAGAACTGCCAGTTCTCTGCTCTCAGAGTTGCTGCAGCTGGATGTGCTGTGGGATTCTGCTGTGGAGCTCCTGACTCTGTTGTCCCATGTAGCCCGTTGTTCCCCTCAGCCCGCCTGCCTTCAGCTTCATGTGGGAGCCTCAGTGCTGCACCAGGCGCTGGTTCACTCGTATGACCAGATCAGGACTGCCACATGCAGACTTTTGGGAAATTTAGATCCATTTAGGCATCCTGCACTGCAAACCCTGCAACCTGACATTTTCAAAAGCATGATAGACTGTCTTCGTGATTCCTGCATGCCTGTCAGGAGGATGGCTTGCAGGGCAGTTGGGAACTGGTTGGGATATATTGCGGCAGGGGCAGGGTTTAAAAACGGAAAAAGTAGTGACACTACAGGTTGTGACAGAGAGAAGGAACAAAATAAATACAAATGCTCACACAGTAAGACAGCAGGAGAATTGGCTACAATAGAAGAACAAGGAGTGGACAATGAGAAAGGGCGCAGGTGGACAGAGGAAGCCAGGAGGACAGCGGCCAAGCTGGCGTCTCTGATCACTGACCCCGATGCCCTCACACGTCGTCACTGTTGTGTAGCCCTGGGGAACCTGGTAAATGTTGATGGCGCAGTGCCCTTGTTGTTGGAGGAAGACGTGTCCAGCTTACTTCTGAGAGCTGCATGCACAGATTCCCATCAAGCAGTGAGACAAGCTGCCGTAGCAACCCTGTGCCTGTACAGCGGGCAGGACTCAATACGTCAGGTAATAAAATGAACAGGTCAAAGGAAGGCAGATGTCACAATTACAAGTAGTCCGTTTGTGTTTTTAAAATTTGCTTAGAAGGACCTTTTTGTAATTTGTACGTTTTTTTATACAAGATATTAACTATGAGAGTGTATTTAGTTTTTTTTATGGAAACAAACGATGAGCACTTTGCTTGTATGTCCTCAAGACTTACATCGTAATCAGCAACATTGCTTTGAGCTCCTCAATACTTTTTAATAGATGTATTTACTGGTCCTGTTTCATTACATATATTCTTTCATGAGTTCCAAATGTTTTTCATTAATCAGTCAAATTTCAGTACATGTGTTGGGACTTCAAATATTTTTTAAGTTAATCAGATTTTTTTGCATTTATTTGCAGGTCCTGATATCTCTTGATGCCAGTGAGAAACTTCTTCAGGCTTCACTTTGTGCGCATCCACAGTGTGACTATCAGCAACTCATTGGTCAGCTGTGAGTCCAGCTCACACAGAAGGATGTGCAGATTTAAATGACATTTGGAAATAATTCTTCTTTTCCTAACTTTTGCGGTTGTGTGATACAGGACTGCAGACAAAAGTTGTATCACCTGTTTATTTTGTTACTAAAGATTGTCTTTTAAAAAAAAGATTGATTGAGCATTATATATTGAATGAAAATGGTGCAAAAAGAAAGGTCACTTACATTAATGACGTTGTAATGCTGTAGTTATGCCTGCAGAAATAAAACAGTCTCTCCTCACTGCTATTTGATGTTTCAGTCATTGACCAGTTGCCCAGATTTCTTAACAAAAACATGCAGCTGGAAATTTTGCAGATGACAGAGTTTCTTTTTAATAAATGAAAGAAGTTTTACTTTAAAAAAAAACGAGAGAAACAAAAAAGTAGAGTAATCCAGTTCTATATCAGAAATGTTCTCCTGTCGCAGCAGAGGTTGCTTTGGTGGTTCTAATACATCTTGTTGCGCACAGGACACTGATTGTCCGACGGACAGACGCCTTCCTTTTATGAATCGACCATATAAAAATAAATCGTATCATTTTATACAGACTTTGTGGTTTTAGGGTTAGGGTTAAAAGTAGTAATTTTGGGGGTTTTGTTTGATTTTTTTTATTCTTGACCACTTTTACGACATTGACTTGATTTATCGAACTGTCGGGCCACTAGAACATTATTCTTTGGATGTCCGAACGTTAACAAGGCCCAATGCCATCCTTTTTATTCTTATTAAAACATCATTTAGAGGAAAAAAACACAAAGGGTTCAATAAGTAGCGCAAAAAATAAAAATGCAAGTTTTCTTTTCTCCGAAGTGTGTGTGCCGCACTGTCGGATCAGAATAGAGCGCTTCTCTGCGGCCGTTAGGCCTGAAGGTCTGAGCTTTGTTCGGTCATTTAAAAAAAAAAAAAGTCATCCCACTCAAAAAGGTTGATATTGTTTTTAACCAGGGAGCAAATTGCATTTTTTTGTCGTTATTTTTGACTTGGTGCAGGAAATTCAAGTCAAGTCTCCAAACTTATGAAACACACACACACTCACACACACACACATCGGACTAAGTTAATGACACACTTTATTTTTTTAAGGAAAAAAAATGACTTCACACAAAAGAAATGTGCATATATGATTAAATTAACTTAAATTACAAATCGCTATAATTTTCTTTCATTACACATTTTTGGTTTGAACAATCGGAGCTCTTGATTGACGCCCGCAGAGGGTCAAACAATGTGACAATTTTTTTTTCAAAAAAACTGAGCAAACTTTATAAATAAATGTCTAGCGCTCATATCCAAGATTGTCTTAAAATAAGTATGCATAGAAAAAAATCCCATCATTTGTATAGGCATATGTAAAAGTAGCCTGTCAGTATTGATTATTTGCTTAGCAATAAATTAATTGAAAAATAATTCAGACAGTATCCTTTTACACCGATGCTAAAACTGCAAAAGCCTCAACAAATATTCTAATGAATTTTTTTAGTTAATGTTCTACAAAGAAAACACTAACACACTCCACTCCCTGAACATACAAAAGTTGTTAGAAATTAGTGCAGATCAGCCTGAGGCCTATAAAACTTATTGCCTTAATAAGCAGTTTAGAGAAAGAGTCCCGACTTGTTTCTCAAATCCTACATCTTCTATTCAGAGAGAGAGCGAGTACATTAATGGAAAAACATGCAAAGGGAGGCTGCTAAAACTCCACTAGTTACAATATTTGTACAACAAGGAAGACCTGTTTTTACATCAGGAAAACCTTAAATGAATTGCAGTGAAATCTTTAAAGTGAAGGGCAGAAGTCTGTCATCTCCAACCACGAAGCATCCACTCACATTTGTAGGACTGAAGGACAAATTGCATATCCTGAGCTGCAAAACAGATTGTAGAATTTGCAATGTGCAAAAGAAGTTTTAAAATATGCATTTCACAAAATTGTCACAAACGCAATAAAAGGTAAGTTACCACCTTTAAAACAGTGCAAATGACAAATTTGTCCTTTTTGGTCACAGAATGTATAATTTGGACATTATTTGTAATCAGTGCTGTATGATAGGTGACTTGTTACACTGAAACCAAATGCAAACATCAGAAAATAAAACAAATGTAAGTACAGCAGATAAAATAACATTTCTTATAACAGGGTAAAGTATAAATGTATGACCTTTAGTAAAGGTAGAAAGGAAGAAAAAGGAATGACATACTCAAAGCATACAGTTCCCACTGATGAATATTGCGGATCAAAAGCTTTTTAAAAAAACAACAACAAACAAAAAAACAATTGAAATGGTTAGAATGGAACATTATTGCGAAGACTGAGGTTGAAAAGTTTGTTACTTCTCTATATATCAGCGGTTCTTCCCAACACTGTAAAAGTAAACTTTCACCGCAATTCTTATATTTTAAAATATTCATAATATTTGAAATATCAATCGCTGATCAAGGGAGGCCAGAAATTAACCAGAGAAGAATTTGGTTTGAAAGATGTGTTCAAAATGAAATGACGCTGTTCCACATAATGACACCAATAAGATATTTGACAACTTCAACTATTTAAAAGGGTGATACAAACAAAAATAAAAAATAGAAATAAATTCTATTGCCGACATCAATTCCAGTGTAAGGCTATTAAAAATATTGAACCTGCATAATGAAAAACATTACCTCATCAGAAATAACCCTATTTCTGTAAGTAGATTCACGCAGTGCGAGATCTTTTAAAAATGATTGTCATTTATAGCATTGCAATGCCACAGTGCAGGCTCAAGTGATTAGAGTGCGAAAGCAATGGAAGCATTGAATAGAGTGTTGAATTAAAATGTTAAAATAATTCATATTAGCAAAGCATGCATTTGTCCCGCCTGCCATGAAAAAAAAACTCGAACAATCTTAAAAACACAAACGTTTTCCCTGTTACTCCCTCCTTAAATGTACTTGCAGGAGTTTGGTGTTACGCTGTTGTGTCCTGCTTGTGCCTTTGGCTACGGGCCTTGTAAACTTCAATCAGCAGGTCTTTGACATATTGGATTTCACGTTCTACTGATTCTGCCTTGTCTCGCAGCTCCCGGTTCCTTCCTTCAAGGCAATGCAGCTGTTCCTCTAAAGAATCTAGCTCCGCCCTTTTTCGCTGGCGATACCTGCATGAGGTAAAACACATATTAAATTAAGATCTTTATGGGTCAAAACAGGTAAAAAGTAATATTTTACCAAAAAAGAAATAAAAAAATTTACCTATGAGCGGCAGTTTTGTTCTGATCTCTCTTCTTTTGTTTTCGCTCGCCGCCCTCAGCGGGAATGATGTCCACTTCGTATTTTAAAGCACAGTGGTCTTCCTTCAGCCTGCATGCTTGTCTGTGCCCTGAAGACTCTAAGCTCAAACTCTCCCTATTCATTAAAAGACACTCTGGGCCCTGATCCTCCAGGAAATTACAGTGTAAATCATGTTGCCCTATCTGTAGACTCTCTGATTTCACCTGCTCGTTGATGTTACCTATGAAGCCATGATAGGCCTCAGACTGTGGTGTTGATGGAAGATAGCAACCTTCGCCGCTCTCTGATTTCCAAGACACACTGGCTTTTGTCACCTCCACACTAGTTTTGATGCTATTCAACACCTGGTTGTTACCATTACCTCCGCTGATCTCCCTCATGCTATACATCAGCAGATCCTCTTTCTTATGTGGAACATCAAGTGATCCACCAAAGCCAAATCCACCACCAACAACCTTTGCACCACCTATGACATCTTGACTGAAACAGCAGTTTTTCTCTTCCTTTGGTAGAACAGCACATCTTCTTACCTCAACTGCACTGCCTAGACAGTAGCTTTTCCCTACCAGCTGCTCGTCCCCTACACAGCCAAAGTTGCTTGTAAGGGTCACTGCTGAGTTACCTGAGTTACTTCCTTTGGAACTCGACAAACTGTTATCATAGCCTTCACTGAACCTCACACCATCAGGGACTCTTTTCCTACCACACCCATTGGGGCGACTGCAGCTGTACGGGGCGTGTCTTGGAATTTTGGATCGCCCAATGGGCCCGCCACAGATACTCAGCAGGTCCAGTTCTCCCGTTGCCAGGGTAACAAGAAGTGGGCTGGATTCCGATTGGTTTGATGCAGAGTATGATGCGTATGGCAGCTGACTGAACGGCTGAGGACCCGCCGGCAGTGGACCTCTGTCGCATTTTCCCAGCCTCGGCCCTTTCTCTGGCAGTGGTTCAGACAGGAAGTAGTCCTCTAGTTGGGCGAGTTCCTCTTGCAGCAGAGAGGTCATGACCTCCAAGTCAGAGGGCACCTGGATATCATTCTGAAGGGGTGAAGGGGGAAGGGAGGCATTGGTGGAGGAGGGAGGGGAAGGAGGGTTTGGGAGGTACGAGGAGAAATCCACTTCTTCCGTCATCCAGTCACTGAGACCATCACCTGTTGAGGAGTGAAAATGAAAGCAATCGTTACATGCTGTATGCTAGAGGAAACCGTTACAGCTTAATAAAAACATTCATGCAAACCTCAAAAAAATATCAGTCGTGCAACGTTGCACGTAACAGTTTTCTGAAGGCATCATCTGATCGACGATAGTAAATGCATGCAAGAGTTTTCTAAATATAGTTGCAGCGTATCAGTATTGTAGACGTAGCTAGTTTATTACTTACTGTTCAAGAAGGACGAATGTGCTGCAGTGCCGAGCCCACCTGAAATGGGGAAAAATATAAAAAAGCGTACTCGCTGCAACTCACCAATTAAGTGCTGACTCTCCTCTGACACCTCCCCCCTGCACCCCTGTGATTGGCTGTGGTTAGCCTGTGGGTGAGAGAGAGCGAGGGGGTCTGCCGGGCAGACACGAAGAGTCTTCCAAACAGGAGCTGATGTTGCCATCATTTTGTCTGTTGGTGCTTTGATTCACTCCAAGTCCAAACATATGCTGAGAGCAATCAGGGTCTGACAGATGGGCCACAGAGAGCAGGGCTGGGTGAGCATAATGAAACCTAGAGGGTAAACAGAAACAATGCTGCTAAAAAGATGCAACTTATTCAGTCGACCGATGAGATCTGGAATATCCCTCTTGCTGCATTCAGCAAGTTTCTCAACATCAGTCTGTGGATGTAAGGATGACAGCGAAGAACACACCTGCAAGTTATCATAGAAGAATCATGGGGTTTTGAGCAATACGCATTTACCTTCTAAACATGCACCTTTAAAAATACACCAATGTATAATACAAATAGCAGTTCTTTAAAATCAGATTTAAAAATAATCTATTTTTAACAAACAACCTTAAGACTTGGTAAAGCCAGTGTTTTAGCAGTGAGTGCTGTGTCCTTTGGGCTTTGACCTGCCTCAAAGCAAAACGCACTTGACGTCCACAAAACACGTGGGACCTGGTGACGCTGTCAACGGCCCAACTGTTGTCAAGAAGCTCCAGAGAAACTCAAGAGACGCCCAGATCATGTAATCAGATTAACGCAGATCAACAGCCTCTATACCATGTTCTCCTTAAGATTACCTTATGCCTTTTAAAGTAATCACCTCTGTTTGATCACCTAGGCAGTTTAGGTGAAAATAATGTGGCACTAAGCCTACAGAAAACTTGGCAAAACACACAAGTAAAAGTGACAGAAACGTGATACTGTATCCTTAGTTTACTTAACATAAACTGGTGGCTATACACTTATTTGTTAACAAGTCAACAACATACTATCACATACACAATACAACTCTGATATTAACCTACCACGCACTGCCATAAAAGACAAAAACCGTCAAAACCACGGAAAGACTCCATGAAGCATACAACATTTAGTCGAATTGTCCAACCTATATGAAGTAACTTAAATAAAAGAAATAGAGGAAACTGAATATCCAGCCAAAAAACGTACCACTGCGCAGCTGTTATCACTTGTGACAAGCAAGCAGAAACAACAAACTGCAACAAATGCAACAACAACACAGTGACAAACTTCACACAGCAGTATGGATAGAGAGAGTTTGACTTACTCCATTTTTGCCGAGAAAATGTAGAGCACTACGGGGTGCGTTGCCAAAGCAAAGCACGACTTCTTTTCGGGTCCAATAACTTCACGAGTTTAAAGAGCCATATTTAGCTCGGAATATCCTGGGCAGCGCAAAAAGGACGAGTTGTTGCTTTGTTGTGGTCGACCTGTAAACTGAAGAGCTACTTAATTGTGAGAAAGCATCAGTTCATTCACACCTAGCAACCAACTGCGTCATCAGGACAAACCGTGCTGCTGAGTGTAAGTCCCTCCGCCTCCACGCGCCGCGTCTCACCGAAGGACGTCCTACAAAGTAATTGTCTTCGACATAAAAGTAGAGTAACTCGTTCCTTGATGTGTCTTTCACAAGTAATACTACAACTCCATGATGATACTTTTTGCTAACTTTTAATTTCTTGCGTTTTTGCTCTTTAACAGCCACAAAATGGCGATCTTCTTCAATCAATAATACAAACTTTTTGCTGCTTGTTAAAAAAGAAAGATTACAAAATAAGAAAATAGAAAAGTAAGAAAAAAAACAATAACAAAATTAATTTATATGTATTGATATATGCTATTTTTTTTATACGTGTTGAAATTACTGTGTACAATAGTATGTCTTTATCTGAAATAAAAACTCTTACTTCAGAGAACTAATTACACTGATGGTGGGTAGCCTAAGTGAATAGTTTTTAAGAAATTTTACAACGGAAGTAAAATAACAAGTTTTTTGGACTCGTTTTAGTTGTTTATATCTCTAGCTGTAGTAATCCTAAAAGTAGTCGCAATACTGTAACGCATTACGTCATTGTTTTCTTGATAGACCGTTGTTGCTATAGAGACGGGACTGTGCCGCTAGTTTTTGGGCTCAACGGCGTAAACCGCTCCTTTGAATAACTGTCGATAACTGCTGATAATATTGATTGTACGCCAACATATCTCCTAAATACATAGCGGTTCAGGTCAAGGTCTGTATTCCAGCCTAACTTTGTGGCATGGTTTTATTTTTGAGGGGTACTATTTGATTTACTACGCACTTTGTTGTTCAGGAGAACTCTTGCATCTCCGTTGCATCAGTGGTCCACACTCAGTGCGATTGGCTGTCCGTGCTCAGACTGCCGCTTTCCTATTGGTCGGAATCGGCTGCATGTAAAATTTGATTGGTTGATGGTAGGCAAGGAAAAGCATCACTGTGTTGTTATCTTTTTTTCCTGCACTGCATACTGCACATGTTTCAAGTAAACAAACCGGGCGTGGATATCAGTGCTGCAGTTTTTCAGGCTTAGGCATTTTTTGTTACAGTTAAACCAAACTCATTAGTTATTGTGAAAACAGAACAGCTTGTCGTAATTAAGTCTTTTGAGAAAAAACTGTCTTATTAGAATGCTGCGGGAACTAAATGAAAGTATTATATCATTTATTACTAGCCTTAAAAAAAGCCTTCTTTATGAGCCCTAATTGTCATCACAGGCCTACATTCTTCATAATTATTACTCTAGAGTTGAAAGATGTCATGATTAAGTTTTCAGTTTTTCACCTATTTACTTGACAGTTCAGGCATTAAGTTCACCAGGGTATTATCTGATGAAGCGACAGAGTTAGTGAATAAGGGGAGATGAAATAGGCATATTCCCCCCTTGTTGTTGACTGTGATCCTAATACACTTTGAGAATATTTCATAGTAACTCATTTAGTGAGACACATGCTGTCGGAAACCCAGCGAATTTACTGGGAAAGACTGTCAATAACAATTAAGTGAGGAGTAAAGCTTTTTGTTTTTCTTCTTTCAGCAAATCCCATCGCTGAGTGAATGTGCTGTTCTCCTGTTGCTATAGTAATAGCGGACACTGCCCCCTATTTTAGACTTGTTTTTTGGTTGCTGTTGCCATGGGATTTGCATCCCTCTTTCTCTCTCTCTCTCTCCCTCTCTCTCTGTCTCTCTCTCCCTCTCTCTTCCCTTCTGTCTGCCTGTCTCTCTCTCTCTCTCTCTCTCTGTCTCTCTCTCTCTTCCCTCTCTCTCTTTCCATACCTGCTGTTTTCTTTTTACCTCACCTCTGTTTCTGCACCCCTCCTTGCTCAACCATTCCTCCCTCTGATTTGCTGAGTTGCATCTCTGTGAAATGATCATTTTTGGCAAAACCAATGGGCTTGTTTCCAACTCTGCTGAATTTGCATATTGATGGGGCACAACTGTCTAACCTCTTATAGATTTGAGCATCACGCCTATACATTCATTGTAAGTTAGGAAACATCCAAGTAGCATTGATTGCACATAATCACATTATCCAGATATAGCTAGAGAGTAGTAGTTTCCACACAAAAGGAAACATGTCTTTGGGTAGACTTGAGCTGTACAAGCTCTATCTGAGATTATACTGAATTTGTGTGTAATGTTCTGTCTAACATACACAAATCCATCTGTGTTAATCTGAGTCATTTAAAGGGACAGCCCCGTTACAGAGGAGCAATTCAGCAAAATGCCCACTAAGTGGTCGCTACCTGAATGTAACTTTGAGAGATTTGTAGAAAGGCAACCTGATGCAATCTAGATAAATGTGGTTGTAATGGAGACTTAGATTGAGATAGTAGCAAGTGAAGTTGGAGGGTCTCCCAGGAAATCGCTGACTGCTCTCTCTGTCTGTGTTAATTGGTCCATAGAGGGCCTTATGTTTTTGCATCATGAGAGAAATCCAAGGTGTTCATGACAGCGCTTGTGCATTTCCCCATCGTCTCTATCTTTAAGTACAATTTCCTTTGTCATTATTTAAGAAAAGGTGTAAAATGTGTGAATCAAGCTGCAAAATACCTAAATTTCTCCCTTCTGCTTTAGATAATTTACTCTGGATAATCTAAATTTCTAGATTGTCAAAGCAACACAACCAAACTTAACAATAAGTGAGTAAGGTGAGAAAAGTTAAACTTTGGATCAAACTGGACTCCAGAAATATTTGAGATCTTTATTACCATTTTAACAAGACATGGCGGGTCACCAATTGATATCCACATTCATTGTCTGAATATTGTGTATGAGCCCAGAAGTCAGAAAAGTCGATGATGCATGCCAAGTGCACGTATGGCACGTTAGTAGGGGTTACACCATCATTTCATCATCATCTCTCTCAGAATTTATTGTCCTCAACTTTTGCCCCTCTTTGAACATACGATGAAAACATGGAATTCAGTTACAACTTGTGAATGGAAGCCTCTCAGGGGGGATTTGTGGATGTTTTCGTGTGTGTTCAGCCTACAAATCATTTCCATTTGTTTCTGTGTTTGGCATGAAAACATTTAATCAAGTCTCAAAAAAGTGACAAGCATAATAAGATTTCCATTCATGAATGATATCTGGGCTAACTGAATTTGCATTAAGCCATGACAGATCTGAACCAGGCAGACTTAGAGTTATGTTTATTTACTAGTCCGCAAGGACTTTATGGTAAATTAGAGGTGTTTGATGTATGTCTGTTTTGTCCTCCTTTGGGTTGTCACAGCTCCTAACTAGCTCTAACTCCCGACGGCACCTTAAATTAAGGCTGCATGTCACACAAAGCTCAACCTACTGACCTTAAAAAAAAAAAAATTAAAATGCATATTGTAAAAATTACTTTAGTATCATAAGTCAAGAGATGGGCTCATATTGTAAAATAAAAATTTAAAGTCTTGAAGGAAAAACTCATGACATTTACAGGTTATTGATGGAATGAAGACAAACACACTAATAACAGTGACAACAAAATAACCAAAGGAGGGAAACATTATCATGGGTCACAGATTTTTACTTCAACTTACTGCTCTTGCATCACTTGTGTTCTTCTTCAGAATTTTAGCTCTTTAAGCCAACAAGTCCCAAATGGTCCCTCGGTGTCATTCGCAGCACTCAGGCTGTGTCATGCCGCCCTGCAGGGCCTTTTAAACCCCACAGGCTCCACGTCTATCACCTCTGAGCTTTCCACAGCCGATCAATCAGGCCATATGCTTCATGCTCAGAGCAAAATTCATACTGTTCATTCATCTGAGATTAATTTAACAACCACTCAAGTTTATTTCAAATTGAAACACTACGTACTCAATGTTAATTTATCTGTTCAAGTTGTACATTACAAACATCTGGCTTTGCTGCAGACATGCTTTATATTTGTCAGCATTCCTCACTGAGTTAGGTCCAGTCAGCAACGCTTATATTCAGTATTCAGAATGGCTCAATATCAGTTTAAATGTAAGTCTGAATGCCAGTTCACTGAAAACTACAAGCAAACAAAAAGACTGTACTCAGAGCAAAGGTCAAGACCAATTATCATGTAACAAACGAGCTAAAATCAAGATTTATTAATGACAGTCATTTCTGACGGAGTAACTTTATTTAATACGCACTTTAAAATGCAGACTAGGACTCAACTGGTTCAGTATAAAACTAACATCTAGTTTGAAAACTGCCGTGATATTGTGAGGTACTTTGAATTCATGGCTGATAAAGGAGGATAATATTCCACAGTGGGCTGCTGCAGTGTTACTCACAGTCTGTGTCTTTGTTGGCCCGTCTGGGTCTGGTGCTCTTCCTTATTTCCCCCCTCTGGATATTTTTCAGATACCATTGTTGTGCTTGCCATGAAATCCAAAAACATGACACTTGTATTGTAATTTAATGATTTGTATATATTGTGTACCCTATTTTGAATTAACGACTGTCACATTAAATTGCCTTCAAAGGGAGCGAAGATGATTTGTTCAAAGCCGTAAACATTAGGAGAGGAACTTTCGCTGGTGCATCAGATGCATTTAGTGAAAGCTTCTTTCATCTGCTGTCTGATTGTGTGTGTGTGTGTGTGTGTGTGTGTGCAGGTCGGGGGGGGCATGTTTAGGGTTGGGCAGGAGATTTTTCTCTTTAATCTCTGTAATTACTCTGAACTCACATGTGGATATGAAAACTTATAAATTACAAATGTCTAGCACTGAAATGTTATGAAGCCTGTGTGAGTGAAAGTCTTTGACAGGTGATGCTATAAACTTGCCTTCTCGGCCGAAAGATATCTCCATTTCGTCAGAATTTTCTTAGGCTACTTTCAGACAAGGTTAATGTCTCCCGTTAATGTTGACAAAATTCATGTGAGACGTGTTGTAATTCGCAGCCTGACTGTCTTATTTGTGCTCTAAAGGCTTGGGGAAAGGCCGGTCTGCTCGTGAGGGGAGATCACCCTTGGCTCATTAATATTTCACCAACAATAAGGCTGGGTGTCACTCATGCTCTTCACCGCGGTAATGAGCTCTCACTGCCCTCTTAAAAAATCTGTTTATTATTCAGCCGGGCGCACCAGAGACTGAAAGATACTGAATGGCATGATGTGTGAAAATCTCTTCCAAGGTCAGTGAAATGCAAATGGTGTGAATGTTGTCAATGAATCTGCAGACGGAGTCCTCTCCAGTGTCCGAGCTATAAAAAGAGCCTTTACCTGTACTGACCTGACGGAGGATGTTCATTTTAATACATATCAATAAACAACATGTACTTTACTTCTCACCTTTCGAGTGCTTAACCTAATCAATACCGTCAGGGCAGAGGTGTGTTTTTGTGATAACCAGTATTTTTGTTTAATACTCCACTGATCCCTGTAATGAATTACCTCACAACCAAGCCATATATTATCACCAAACCAGGAGCCACACTTTTTGAATACATAATTATAGAGGAATCATAATTATTAAGAACTTGTTCATGGGAAATTTCTGAGAGGTTTCCTCTCCATTAAGTTTTTTTTTCCTTTACATGATTTTGAATTACTCGATGTTGAATCATACATGTTCAGTTGCATGTAATTTCACTACATGTTTTTGTTATTTTCATGTGGCCCACCTAGTGCAGGCTAAGCCATAAATTAATTATACTGTGTCAGAATTGCATAAATGGGATATGATTTCAATTCTTCTGAAGCAGCTTCTGTATATAACCTGACTTAACGAGCCAATTAACTGATTAAAGCACCTGACTGTTCTTATGTAAATAAAAAGGGGTCTTAAAGGGGATCACCTATTGTTTTCTCTAAT
Organism: Acanthurus tractus; assembly: GCA_029783725.1. Lineage (NCBI taxonomy): Eukaryota > Metazoa > Chordata > Actinopteri > Acanthuriformes > Acanthuridae > Acanthurus > Acanthurus tractus. The sequence goes on from JAQNCA010000006.1 coordinate 9,420,162, forward strand.
TTAAATGAAAATGCCAGCAGCTCATTTAAAGAAAGCTGGTGATTAATGACTTGTTTGTGAGAAACACTAATTAGGGAAGCAAGAACCGGTTTGTAAGCGAATGTTCTCAGTTTAACCAATTTGTTAGCAACAAACCAGCATATAAGACAAACAAACCCATGAATGAATCTCATATATTTATTTATTAGATGTACATAGTAGTTTTACAGTATCATTATAGGGCTATAATTTATGAATTCTGTAATTAAAATGTCACTAAAAGATTTTCTTTGACATATTTATGTAAAATACAAACACGTAAATGCTGCTGTTATTTGCCTGAATAAAAATCCCTTTAACAATATAAAGAGTAATATAACCATTTGTATTATAAAAATCTGACAAAACATCACATAAAGAATTTGGCACCGAGTGATGTTTCACTGAATAAGTAACATATGCCTCTTTTTAACATAGTTTTTAATATTTGCTAATAAAATCTGTTTACCTCTTTTAGTGTTTTAAAAAGTTAAAAGGTTACATTATCATCAGAAAAAAGTTAAACTCAAGGGAAAAAAGTACAAATGTATCAAAAGAAAAAAAAAGGCATTTGTTAAAGTGATAACACTGCATGCATGGATCCGGAACAGTTTGAGCTTATATGATGTAAGTGTTCCTTCTGACACCTGTAAAATTATATTGTAATTACCAACATTTGGGTAACAGAATGTGTTGATTTATTTGGAAGCTCTCTCATGGATCACTGGCAGGTTGCTCAAACTGTTTTCCTTCTCACAGCGGCTGAAAGAAAAATATAACTCAAAGATTCTTTCAATTGCACCTCCGTTACTACTTGACCCTCATTTGCTCGAAGGCATCAGGCTTTTCGCGAGAGCCCAAGATTATTCATCTCTTCAAATGTCCATCCGTTCCACACACCATCAGGCCGTGTGTCGTCGACTGCAGCTCCGGCAGGGAGCAGCTCAGGTCGGCTCGCAGGTGTCCGGGTGCTCGCTGCATCCCTGTCGTCCTCTGAATCTGCCACCCAGTGGTCCCTCAGCTCATGAACTGTGTGTAGCCCTCGGCACCCGTTACTATGACATCCATCCAGATCCTCATGGCCTCTGGGGATGGGGCCACCATGTAGTAAAGGCGGTCGTGGGTTTTCACACAGAAGGTCAGAGATGGGTTGGGGCTCTAGAGGATCACAGCGAGAGGGGGAGACGTTTTAGACCACAAGCTGCAAGCTGCACCTGTTGCATCTTTTCCCTCAGAGACACTGTTGTCAAAACAACAGGATATACTCTACAGCAGTGTTTAAAATCAAGAAAGAACATAACAACTTGATTTTTTTTTCTTTTAAAATAGCTCCTAATTTTACACAACACAGACCAAAATTCAGACTAAATTCAGCAGCTGGACAATTAAAATGTTCTTCAGGTGTTAAACTACTACTCGCAAAACAGATAAACTATCCCCATGTAATGTGAGTCATTGTTCAAATGTTGCTTCATTCTAAAATG
>JAQNCA010000006.1:9421763-9473635 GCA_029783725.1 Acanthurus tractus
AACTACTACTCGCAAAACAGATAAACTATCCCCATGTAATGTGAGTCATTGTTCAAATGTTGCTTCATTCTAAAATGAGAATGTCTGTTCAAATGCAGAATTTTACATTAATTTTACATAAAATAAGTTGAGTTATTTGCTTGTTTTTATTTTCAAATATCGAGCACATTCTCCTAATATGAACAGCAGCATTTTAGAATCAAACCTTTTGAATTTTATGGTTCTTGATACATTTAAAGATGAAAAACATCCAAGCAAAACACCTTAAAAATGCAGATGAAGTTCTGAATATTGAGTAGTGATAAAAAGGATCATTGGTTACCTTGGTGGCACTGCGCAGGTGATCGTAGTAAACCTCTTCAATCGCCTGAAAGTAAATGAGTCCTTTCAGCTTGGTCTCATGCTTGTCTGAGAGGAGAAAAAGAAAAAAAAACATATTAAGATACATTACATTATGTCTTGTACTGATGCAAGACCTCTGTCAGCCCAGGCAGTAGACACTACAATCAGCCAGCGATGAGAGGAACATTTCATGTTGTTTTTGGTCACATATAAGTAGGAATTACTTCTTTCTTAATATTGCTGGACTCAGGGTCACTCCTGCAGAGAAATACAGTAAATAGATGGTTACAAGTAATTTTAAAAAACATTTCCTGTCTTTAAAGAAGTGACTCGTTATCTTTTAAGGTAGTTTTACTCTAAAATAAGGAAGACATTTATTAATATGACACAAGAAAATAAAATTTAAATGTCTTTAGGCTAAATTCCTAAATTTCTAAATTATAAGGAATGAAGTTTAAAGAAAGAGAAAAAAGGCTGATGCAAAAATATTTTTAGTGGTGCAGCACAGATAGAAAATGTCAACACTGCTTAATAAACAGATAAATCACTTGCAATGACATTGATGGGATCCTACAGCACGTCAATGAGTCTCAGCAGAAATCCAGACGGATAAACGATCGGCGGAAGTTGGAGCTGCACAACAAGGAAACTTATCCATAAAACTAATTAATAAACAAACCACACGGACAAAATGTTGCATTTTTGCCAGCAGTTTGTTGAAATAAAGTCAGCGGCAAGTTGATGTAACTGATTTTATTTCAGCCCTCTGAGACTCATTTCAATGAAAAGGTGTAATTCACTCTAATTTTATTTTAAATATTGTCCTGAAGACAAACATTTTTACTTTTGGACAAACATCCCTCTGCCTCTTCGAACAGCTAAATTATGAATAGCAGATAAATTTGATGAAAATGATTTGTTTGTGCTTAATTTGATTATTTTAAAGGGGAAATTTGAGTCTTTATAAAATGATCGATTTTCTAAACCAAGTTCAGATCCTGATGTAAAAGTGTTTTTTTTTGCAGCAAAATTAAAACAGGGAAAAAACTTAAATCCAGATGGAAAAGCCTGACACAAAAACAAGGAAAAAGGTGTTAACTCTTTTTTCCCAGCAACACATAACCCATGAATAGGTATGAGCAGCTCTGTATCAGAGGAAAAGTTAATTAAAAGTGCAAGTCTATTTCGAGCTATGCCTGAAGTCTTCACCATCCTATTAATTTGACTTGTTTTCCTCACTCGTACTTTTCTGGATCGTCTTTGTGGTTTTTCAGCCTTTTCCCTGCTGGCGAGGTTCACTTCTTGAGATTTTTTTTTTTTTTATCTTAAAAAGAAACGCCTCTCTTTTGTTTATCAGATTTGATGTTTCAGTTTTTACATTTCCCCTCCAGCAGGTCGGAGCTTTTGTCCGGTCCTTTGAATCTCTCTTCTCTTCTCACAGAGCAACTTTAAGCATTTTAAAGTCACTCCATACAGACGCGTTTGGTAGTTTGTTTCAGGGAAACCTGATGAAGCTCATTGGATTAATGGATTTATCTAGTTTGGGGCTAAACTTTAGGCATTTAAGTATGAAGGGGACTTTTCTCACATCTAAGATCAATTTTCTTCAAATAAAATCAGCTTAAAGAGTTTCCTCTATTGTTCAAATAAACAGGGGCCGTCTTGTCTCTTCGGTGCACACTGGGGGGGCCTCAGCTAAGAAACAAACATCCAGCAACAATTAAGGGCAATCTTTTGAAATACGTCCGACACTTTCTCTTGCTTTTCCTTTTCCATAAGTCAAATCTGCTTAGTAATGAGATAAATGTTTTTGAAATGTGAGTTTCGTTTTATTAGTCACGAACAAGCCAGGAGCCTAGCCTCCTCCCCAAGAAAAACACATACAGAGAAAGTATTGCATCTTATTTCATCACCATCATCACCATCATCTTCGTCAGGAGTAAGGGGGTGAAAAGGCTATACAAGTGAGTGGAGAGAGAGAGAGGAGCAAAGAGAACAGGGGCGACAGAAATGAAAATATCCCTAGATTCTATTTTGGACTTGATTGGAAAATAATGTCTCAAAAACACGCTCGTGAATTATTCAGAAAACTAACTGTTCCTGTTTCAAATACAGAGGGAAGTCTGATAGACGGGACTGACTTCAGCTTTAACACGCAAGAACAAGGCAGAAAAAAAATTCCACTTAGTGCAGCTTTAATTAGTGTTTGGTTCCAGCTGGTTGGGACAGAAGTTGGGTTTTCCTGAAAAAAAAACGCGGCATTCTTCAGAAGAGCTTCAGCACTGCTCTCGGCTGAACTGAATAAATCAGGTTTGGGCCTGCTGAACAGGAACTTTTCCACATGAAGTTCTGAGTTCATGAATTCAGCGTGTGAGCAGGTACCTATGTGAGCAAACTGTTTTGATCACTGTCATGAGAAACCCCTGAAGCTTCAAACTGGACAAGCCAACAGAATCCTTTATAGTAAATCAAAAAGACTTAATACAAATATCTGCTATTTGTCCTTCACCACGGCAAGTCCTGTTGGTGCAGAGGACACTGTGAAGTCTAAAAAAGAGGCTCTATCCAGAGTTTCTTTGAGGCTTCAAAGGCACAAGGGAAGTTTTAACTGAAGTTGCTCTTTATGTACAAAATTGTTAATTCTAAAATGGACTTGATGGAAACCCAAACTTTTTTTCTTTTTCGTGGGACGAGTCTGAAGAGCCCAGGCAGCTGCTTCGAAAAAATTTAAAACACATAGTGACGAGAGGTCTATGTGCTACGTGCACTGATGCATCATAGTAATCAGGCTAAACACATGAAAAATTTCAAAAATAAAAAAACAAAATTTAATTAGGATGTTCTCAGGAGTAAAAGAGTTTTTTTTTCCAAACTCCTCAGAATATCCTGCAGGCATGCCTTTATAAATGCCTGCAGGATATAAATTTATAAATAATAAAATGTCTAATCATTGTCCAACATACTGCAGAAAACGTGTTCCCAGACTTAAAGAAGTACAACTTTCAAAAATTAACAATTCATCACCACGTTTGTAAAGTATCCGCTCACTGGTTCCTGTGGATGTTTTTATTCTGAGCGCACCAAAGAACAGCTGAAGGACAGAGTGAGTGACTGATGTCTTGTGGAGGTTTGAATGAGGAAATAGATTTTTATTCATATTTTTATGAGCATAAACGTAACCTTTTTTAGTTACACAGGACTTTATCATTCACAGTGATTTGTTTTATATGGTCAGGATAAAAATATTAGGACCTCATAGTGAGGGTTGTGCTTTTTTTAATTTGTTGGCTTCTTTAATTATTTGATGCAACATTATTTAATGAGCAAAAGCTGTATTCAGTCTTTTTTTTTTTTTTTTTTTTTTTACTATTTCTGCACCTATGCAGACGCTCTATGGGTGAGCCCTGTTTGGCGGTTTTAGCCAATGTCATCTTAATAAAACTCTTCGCCTTGTTTTGCTCTGAAGAGGCATAAAAATATTTTCATTTGTTTGGTTAGTTTATTTATTTATTAATTTATTTATTTTGAAGAAACCTTAAAGTTTCCTGGATTTGGCTTGTTAAACTGAGCAGGAACTTGGTCTCTGCATATTTCTGAGTTTTCTCAAATATTTAACTTTACAAATTTTTTCCTTACCAGATGCACACCTAAGTTCGAATTCTACAGTGAAACACCAGTCATCGAGTAAATAGGAGAACTAAGTCCAAGGACAAAAACTAAGGCACCAGATCACAGGCCAGGGTCACTTTGAGAGCTCTTCACTGCAACTCTGAACTGGTTCTGTGTGAATGAATCCAGTCAGTTCGCACATTTAATCTTTAGTTCTCTCTTGCAAAACAGATCTTGGTATTAGGGACACTTTCTGCATAAAGAAAGCTTAAATTAAAAAAAAAAAAGCTATGATAGTTACACAAACAAACCCTCTGATTTCATACCAAATGTAACTGTTTTCTCACCCACGTAATAAGAGAAGTTCCTCTTGAGACGGTCAAAAACGAACCAGCGTTTCTTCCACGATTTGATTTTGCCCCCCATCTTCACCAGGTGGCCCTTGCACATCTTCTCAGTGAGGATGACGAAGGGACAGGTGTCGATGCTGTGGCCCGAGGACTCCACGTGGGCTCGCAGGTCAAACTCCTCCTTGCGGTTTGGCAGATAGCGTGTCATTGGACGGGCCTGTGAAGAAAGTGTTTTTTTTACTGCTCAGTGATGTAAAAAGGAAAAGAGTTTTTCAGTTGTAGCTGTATTTTTTAACATGGAGCCCTTGTGAGGCCAACTTGACACTGTCTTATTTATTTTTATTGTTCTTGGATTTAAACAATTCAAAACTTGAAACTATTTTCCAGTCTGATGGGAAAGATTTTCACATTAAAAAGTCAAAAATCGACTACATCTTTGCAAATATTTTGTTGAGTTTTGTATTTTGTGTTTCAAATGTTTCCTACAATGTTCAAACTCTGAAAATCTGTTTTTTAATCAAGGTGATGTCTGGTGTCACCTGTCACAAACTTCCAAGGTAACAGAAGTCAGTGAATGTGACTGAACCTTTAAAACATGACTCATCAATCAGTCAGATAAATGTTTATCTGTAGTGGTGTGTGTCTGCTTTGCAATGAAATAAACAAATCCCATGATAAAACTCCCATTTAAACCACGTCTACTGCTTGTATTGTTTTGATTGAGCACAATCAAGTTCAAGTCAAGTCTAAAGTCCTAATTTTATTACACAAGTCTGCATTAATGATTTTTTTTGGCCACATGGGGTCAGTGCATACAAGTTGTAAATACAATGCTTTCATATTATGTTGAAATGTGGAATTTGTAAGCAAACAGTTGAGTATTTTAAATCGTGACAAAGAGCAACATCAGCATTGGTTGGATCTTGGTTCTTGGTTCTGTTTACCAGATAAAAATCAGCCCAATATTCACTCAACTTTTTAGCTCTCCTTTGATTGCCTTAAACTTTTGAGGGAAATTTTGTCTCATTAGGGCATTTAATGCTCCACTAGGTTTCTCTCATGGTGTCCTTTTGCTGTTTTGTGCTGAGCAGGTGGGTCGATCGGGTTTATTGGAGCTCTTTAGCAGAAAACAGCTGTCTGTTGCGGTTGAAAACGATGCTAATGAGCAGTGAGAGTGAACCGAAACAGTGAATTAAAGCTGTGTCCATAAAACCAGATTACGAAGATTACACACAGTGATTTCTTTTATTGTCAAGACACTGTAAATTGATTTTAGCAGCTTCAACTTTGAGCTTTAAAACAAAGACAGCTGACAATAAGTGGAACAAGTTTCCTGTCTGTCTTTAATTTGAGGATGTTTGTTTACTTGCAGCACTCACACCACAAACAACTGGCAATTAAACACACTCTGTCAAGATTAAAGCTTTAATTATGTGTACATTATTTTTATTTTGTGCACCCCCCATTCACTTTTTTTCTCTGTTCTTCCTCTCACACTCTCCACCCCGCATCCTATTCTCTCCCCTTTCTCTCCCTTCCCTGACAATCTTTGATCCTCCCGTATACCCAGCTTCTCTTTACTGTCTCGCCTCTCATCCTCTCCCCCAAGTCTCCCGTCCCTCCTTTCCCTCCTCTCTCCTCTCTCCTTCTCCCGCTGCCCGTCTCCTCCCGCTGCTCCACTGACCTGGGAGAAGTGTTTCTCTCTCATCTTCACCTCCTCCTCCACCAGCCTCTGCCTGTGGGCCGTCTCATCCAGAAGCCTCCTCTCGGCCTCCTCTCGCCTCCTCCGCTCCTCCTCCAACATCTGCCGCCGAGCCTGCACCTCCCTCTCCTGGGAGCGTCGGGAGAGGAGACAGAGGGAACAGATGGAGAAAAGAGAGGAAAATATAACAAGGGGGGAAGAGGGAGACGGGGACAGTATGTAAATTTTAGGCAAATATTGCAATACAAAGTGAGCTACTATCAGAAGAGGCACATGAGAATACAAGTCCCAATCCAGGGTTTTGTAAAATATATCCCTTAAGTCTGTATATGGAAGGCTAAGCTTTGCTGATGTAAAATGATCCTTTGCAGCTTTCAGATACTTACATACAGGTCTGCTTTGTTTCAACATGTCGAAATAATTCAAAGGTAAACAAACGACTTATAACTTCATTTCACCACACCCTGAGCTGATGGATCACTGGGAGATGTACTGGGGGTTTTTTTTCTCTTAAACAAGAGAAACATGAGACTCTTGTAGTAATTCAAAGTTAAAGTACATTTACTATGAAGGAAAGTTGTAGTTTAGGTGAAAGTGTGATATTTCATGATATTGGTTCACAAATTGCTAATCTGATTAACTGAAATAATGATTTCATTCAAAAAGTAATTAAAAATCTGTAAAATTTATAAAATCAGATAATAACTTTTATTAATCTGTGTTCCAATATTTATCAATTTCTTTTCCTGATTTAATATTGGGAAGAGATTACATATTTTTTTCTGTAAGCAACATCCATTATCATTCAGGTCTTGATAAACTGTAGTCAATCACTGATCTACCAATTCAACTCTGAAATGAATAAGAAATTGTTTTGGTTGTAAGAACTAGAATTTAATGAGAGTTTTCTATTATTAAGTCCCACGGTCAATGAAGATGTGCTTCCCAGTCAAAAATCTGAATATATTCAATTTACTGTTTTATTTGACACAGAAATGCAGCAAATCTTCACATTGGTAAAAGCTGGAACTATCACTTTCTGAACATGTTTGTGGGAGTAACACTCTTGATGGGGGTCCAGAGGGACCAAGATGTCAGTAAAGATCAATTAATTGTGGTGCTTAAGCAAAAGAAGGGAGAGGGGTTTTTTTTTCTGAAGGACTTTTTTTCCCTTTTTTATTGGAAAAACAACTAAAATATATGAATAGCATATCAGAAATTGTTGCACATTAAATTTCTAAATTAAATTTGAGTAAAGGACCTATCAGTGCAACTATGGTTAAAACTTGAAATGAGGTAATGGGATAACTGGTGAAAACTGGTGTCCACTTATGTCAAACCTCTGGAGCACAAAAGCTGTGAACTCACTCTGTTCTCAATCAGCCTGGCTTTCTCCTGCTGCGCCTCCTTTAGCATCTTCTCCATCTCCTCTATCCTGTGAGCTTCTGACCCACAGGCACTACAATACACAGAGGAAACGAGTGTGTGATGACACGTCTACGACAAGTCTTGGGGTGAGAAAAGTAAACAGACATGCCTGGAAACCAAACACTGAGAGCTGAAGGAGGAAACGGAGACAAAGGTTTCCTCATGAGCAGCAGTAAACTGAGTCTTTGAACTCCTGGCTTCAACTTGAGGAGGTTGGCATGGCAACAGATGGAGCAGACATGTAACAAAACATGTTGTCACGGGAACAAAGTGCAGTGACCCCTCTCCTGGGAGATGGGGCAGACTTGCGTGTTCCCATGGAAACAGCGCCCGTCTCTCACCTTTCCGGGGTACAGGCGGAGTTGCCGGTGGAGACGCTGGTCTCCATGCTATCTGAGCTCTCCAGACTCAGGGTGTCGTATGCTTGGTTGCCACTCGGTGGCGACTGATGGTGCAGGATGGAGTGATGAACTGTGGGAGATAGATCTGTGAAGGCAGAGAGGGAGCAGAGACAGCTGTCACAGATCTACAGTGCCCTCTACTGATAATAACAAGACATTGCAGGTAGATGATTATGATCAGATTCAGAACATGTTAAACAAAGCAGAGCTGACACACTCTTCACTCTTCCCATAGACAATAAAGAGAAAGAGGGTTTAGTCTCTCTACCTGTTGCAGACTAAATGACCACAGCTTCCTCTGTAGTTATCAAGTATACTACACAGATAAAACAGGACTGAGGGACTCACATACCTTTGTTCTGCAGTACCAACTGCCTCCTGGGGTCCATGTCCAATGGGTTGGACATCTCACTCAGCAGTAACTGTAACCCCTAAAGCACACACACACAAGACACAAGCACAAAGCATCAAATAGTGAACTACTTGTAAAGTTGTTTTTTCTACAATTTACAGTTGTTCAGTTGATGTGCTCACCTTGGTGGATGCATTTTTCTCATAAGCAGAATCACTGGTGTGTGGCAGAGCTGCGGCGCTACATGATGCTGCCTGTCCAACCTCACCATCAGATTTGGACTTTAATAGCTGAAATAATAAAAGACGGACCATTCTGAGGTTATTTTACATTTTAGGAGGAACTGCAAATGTATTTGCTTAAAAAAAATTCTTACCACTTCTGAACTCTTTTCCTAATCTGGAGGATTCTCTCAAAAGACTGAAAATGATTAAACCTAGAAATGATCTTAGTGTGTGTTTTTGACTTTGACATTTACTGCTACCTCATACTAGTACTCTGCCATATTTATTTGTCAACATTAACTACAAGTAAATCTCATAACCAATGAGTAAGTATTATTCCAAATATAGAAAATGAATACATTTATTGGTCCCAGGAATTGTAGCTTTGTAGTTATAATGTACACGTTTGGTACTGGTGCCTTTTCATGTTAATATGTGATAGTATTTCAAAGCTATGTTATTGCTACTTTTACTTAAGTAAAATATCTGAGTACTTCTGCCAAATCTGTATCTGAAGTGCACAGTGCCTGATCCTGAAAACTACTTTATCTAAACAAATTAACCAGATAACATTTGTCTTTTCAGTTTTCTGTAACAGAGTTAGACTTTATTCTTATGTCAGCTGTGACATTTACTATTTCTCCTTTCAGGATGTCAAAATAAAAGAATTATGTTAAATGTCATGTACTCCTTGAATCTCAGCACTGAGGAGCCACAACAGTAACATGTACATTTAACCGTTTTAGTAGGACTTCTTTATCCAGCTCAAAAGGTTTTTTGTAGTATCAAGTATTCAGCTGGAGATTAGACTTATATCAGCATCTTTAATATGTAATACTAAATTAAAAAATCAAAGTTTAAAAAACAAAGTTCCTTACGACTTTTTTTTCAATTTTGTCTTATCATAATTTTTTTTTTTGGAGGGAAAGATTCAGAGACCACCCTGCTAGTTTTGTCCACTAGAGGGCGTCCTAGTCATAGGAATAATGATAGCAGTGTGATTGGAAAGATCATTTAGATTCAGGAGATGGTATGCTGGCATTGCATCTGGTCTGCTTTTGGCACCTTGTAGCAAAACACTGGATTCAACACACTGAAAACTAACTACCAAGAGTGCATGAAGCAGAGAGTGGAGTGTTTACCTGCCCGTGTCTGCGTGCAGAAAAAGACTTTGCAGGCAGCGGTGGAGGACATAACTGAGGCTCTCCAGCAGCCATGATGTCCTGGTACCAGCGCTCGAGGTTAATAGGAGGCATTACATTCCTGCTCAGCTCAGGCTGGCTCTGAGGTGATGAAAAGCATCCAGCCAGGAGAGAGGGAAGCAGTAGAGACAAACTTTTATTGTGGCAATATCAAGCTGAGATAGATGCTTCAGAAGTAGCTATTGTTTGGTGGAACGAAACAATGGCATGGTGTTGTCCGTTATCAAAACTGGACCCCACCAATGAGGAAAGAGTGACAAACCTGTGCAGAGAGAAAGGAGGAAGGGCCACGTGCAGTTGAGTGGCATGAGAAGGAGGATTCAGAGGAGGCAAGTTGGAATGATGGAATAGAAGAGGAAGAGGTTGGATCGATTCTTTGTATCCCAAAGATCTGGCTAAGCTGACTGACTGTGATGTACTCCTTCACACAGACAACCAGCCAGAACAGATACACACAGACACAAACAGAGCACAGAGGGGGAAAAAAAAGAGAAGTAAGTGAAAAAAAAAAGGTGCTAAGAAACTGTCAGAGAAACATGTGAGCATGGCAGAGAGCAGGCAGGGTTTCTACCTCACATGGCAGAGCTGGAGCTACAGCGAAGGAGAGGCAGTGGAGAGCGGCAGGAGAAGAAGAGCGAGTTGGCATAGAAGCATTTCCATACATCTTATAGACATCAGAGAGCCTGAGGTACTCCTGCATCGACAGCCAAAACACAGGGATGAGAGGGCTGAAGACAGCAAGTCAACGCCTCGAAAAGTCATGCAAGGACTCACAAAGGATCACAACTCACAAGGTCTACATATCGAAATATGGATGGTGATCTTTTGACAGCTAAAACTTCACTAAAATCACAGTCTTAGGGTTAGGGTAGTCAAGTTTTTTTTTTGCATAATCTATTTTATGAACAACTGCCTGTAAGTTATGCAATTCTAGATGGTGTAACTATACTATTGCAAGATTCTACAACCTCAAACAAACAAAAAATATCAGGCTAAAACTTGACCTATCAACATTCTCACTGCAAGCTTTCTGTTGTTGGTCAGTGACTGCTGACACACCATCATGCCCGTTTTTTTTTATAGTGGAAAATGCAAAGCAGGCATTTAGACTTCTTTAGGTTTTTTAGTATTTTTTAGAGTTACCTCTTGTAGCCTAACAGGACATAGTTCAGGGGAGGGGATGTGAGAGGAGGAGAAGGAGGCAGAGGAGGGACAGGGGCTATGAGGAGGACCGTCCCCATAAACAAGGTCAGGCTCGCTGATGTGTAGAAAGTCCTGTTCAAAAAGTTTGTCTAAGTTAAGAATAAACCCACTTGGAAGAGGGGACTTTTTGGTGACTTTTTTTACTGCAGTGCTTCTCTTCCTGCCGTGATACCTTGTCTCCCGTGTTACTCCTCACCTCCTTCATGCTGCCGTTGGGCTTTGGGAAGCTTTTCCCTCCCGTCAAGCTGTGGTACCTCTTCTCAAGGGCACACAACCTGTCTTGCTCCTGAAAAGGCAGAACCAGCGAGGGCTTACTTTCCATGACCATCTGCATGCCATGCATCGCTATTATAAATTAAACACATGTCTACCGTATCGGCAGGTATGACCGGCAGTGAAAGGCTGACCTTGTGTAACAGCTGCAGAGTCAAGGTCCTGTCTTTAGCCATCCTCTCACAGTCACGAGCTGCCTGTAAGCCCAGCTGCTTCACCTGAGCCTCCAGAGCGCCCATCTTCTCCTGCAAATCAACACATCCAGTTTCCAGATGTCATACTGATATATGGATTTTAAGCACACATATATTCATGTTTTCTGCTATCCCCACCTTCCTCTGGGCCACACTGCAGTGATAATCGGCTCGCTCTTGGAGGAGCTGCGAGCTCTGAGTCTCCTTCTTCTCCTCCAGACTGCTCTCCTCCTCCAGCTGACAAAACTCCAGCTCCTCAAACTGCTTGGTCCCAATTTCCAAAGCTTCAGCTTTCTGTCCACATACGCACACACATGCAGGTTATTCACATAGTTTGGAAATCAATCATAGAGAGGTATTAAAGGAAAAGGCTGGCAATAGTCTAGATTTCTCATATTAAAAACAAAACCCTGTGAAAGACCATATTATGGCATCTTTTTTCTCCCATGTTCTTCTTTGCTCATGATAAACACAGAAACAGCTGGTGTAAATACTTCTTTGCATATAGTAATCCGCAATGGAGAATAGCCCTCAACAATGATTTAAGATTTTATGATTTTTTTCTTATTATTAAGATATTAGTATTACTATATTAGCAGATTTTGAGGAGACCCAACAAATAAAAGCAACGTTAACTTGTTTTAAGAGTGAAATTTGCCATAAACTCATAAAGATACTCACAAAAAAAAAAATACTAAGCCTTTTGAAAAAAAAAAAAGAAAAGCATCCTTAATAACATCTCATGTTTCCAAAGACAAGGTGGGAAGCTCTGAAATAGATGTACTAATACACTCATGATTCTGGTGTTTTCATTGAATTTTTCCATTATAAATAATTAGACAAAAACAGCAGCCTTATCCTTTAATGTTAAAAGGTTGTTAAAATACCATAATATCAAATCTGACAGGGCTCTACCTTTAAACATTAAATGTGCATGTGTGACTTGAATTATTTGTGGAAAAAAAGGCATGCAAATTTTTAGAGCAAAGCTGTTAATGACATTATTATGTTTTACTAATTGCAGTTGAAGTTTCAAGCGTCCAGAATGAGGGAACAGCAGAGATTAAGCAGTTGTTTGAAAATCGCTGCTGAAGTGTTGCGAACTGTTAAGTTACACTTACAAATGACACTGACATTATGATCCTTACATGTTTAGATAGTGAAGGGCGACAGCAGAAAAAGAGGAAATGCACAGTCTGCAGGTCTATAAGTAGCTCTGAGTGTTTCAAAACAGAGTCAGTGTTAACGTCTGCGGCCGTTTCTCTGCATTTCATACAGTACTGTGGTATTTGGTATATTATAACTCACTGTTGCCAGCCAGTGGGCTGCGTGAGAACACTGACCCTGCTGAGCTGCTCCTGCAACTGTTCCCTTAGAGACAAGGGGCACTTATCAAACTGCCTCTTCAGCTCATTGTACTCATTCCTCTGCTTTTCCAGGGCCTTCCGCTCAGCCGACACATTAGCCCTCCCCTAAAAACACATAGAAACACACACACACATACAAATGGGTCCACATTCACACACACACACACACACACACACATACATCACACACACACACCACCCCAGGGAGAAACAAAACAAAAAAAAATCACAGATAACTCAAATCCATGCAGCCAAGCTTTAAAGTTAAGAGGTCAAGGCAGTTAAAGTGTTAGCATTGAAGCAGAGGTTAGGTTTGCAAGGAAGTTAGGTGTTGCATTGCTTCACACACTTAGAAGTAAAATTAAATTGTATATGCACATCTGAATCAACATTTGGTGGTGGTCACATCCAGTTATAAGTTTTTTCTGTCTTTTCAAACACAAGAACTGACGGGCACTTTAGAGAAAAGATGCTTCATGTTTTAAGACAAACAAGCAGTGCAAGTCAGTTGACATCTGTGGATCTACACCGGTTGCACAAACGGGGGAAGGAGTGAGTTTTTATATATTCAAACACAGCAACATGTCTGACATTCACGTGCAGTGGCTTTGAGCAGACTGACAGTGTTTCCTTCATCACATTGTGTTGTCCTGGGTGCCCACCTTGTCCTTTTCTTTCTGGGTGGCCTTGTCCAGCTGGCTGAGTTTGAGCTGCAGCTGAGAAATGATTTCACTCTCAGCCTCCACCTGCTCCTGTTCTGCCCGCCTCTCCGCCTGCAGCAGGGCCTGCTCCATCTCCATCTAGAGACAAATATGGAGTCAGAGTCTGTAAATAAGTGCTGCTGAGCTAAATTACTGCTGACAGGTGAAACACGGCGAGCGTAGAAGGGAAAAATGCCATATTTTATCAGCATAGTTTTCTGTCTTTGTGTGTTGACCTCCTGTTTGGTTTCTTGTAGCTGCTGTTCCAGTTCACTGACTCTGTGCTTCAAGTCATCAACCTGGGCCAAGATCCTGTTTCTCTCCCCCTCCAGGTAGACCTGCTCCTGACCGGCTAACAGCTCTTCACACTGAGGAAAAATGTATATATTAAAAAGCTTTCAAAACACATTCCTAATCAGAGGAAAAACTGATTAGATCAAATACATCGGAGACGTCTTTTTCACTACACTTGCATGCCTACACAAACACATTTCTTACCTCTTGATGTGTGCTCTCTGTGCTGCTGGACTCCTCTCTTTGGGTCTCCTCATCGTTCTCTCTCAGCCTCTGAGGTCTGTCGACTCCCTGAAGGAAAATCCCTCCCTCTGTGTTGGAGCAGGTTCCTGTGGCGCCCCCCAGCAGCCCACTCCTCACCACCTCGGCCAGCTCCACAGCATTGTCCTCATGTTTATACTCTGCACACAGGTTGAGGATGGTCTCCAACCTCTGTCGCTCCTAAACAAGAGATGTGAGACATAAATGTGCTGTGGTACATTAAAGAGTGTGTTTGCAGATCAGCTTCTAGTGTCCTTGTGTGACATTGTCCCATTTAGTCAGCTGTCCCTCAGCCACCAGCACGGGACCACTGTAACCTGATATCAGGGGGGGCCAAAGCTGATGTAGTGTGTCTCTCAGGGGGGGTCCATAGTAAAACATGTCAGAGGTTCAGTATTTTATGAAAACAGATCCAACAAACTGTGATAACTGTAAGATAAATAAATATTTCAGTTGCTTACTGAATGTATCTCAGATTACAACCCAGCTGTGGTCATCCAGTTTTTACTCTCTGATCTGAGCTAAATATTGCTCTTCTAGATTCTTCTTTCGTTTTTTCTTCATTGTGTCATGTATTTGTTTGATATGCCACATGGTTCTAGTTTGCGGCATGTGTTTTAAATTCATCTCTCCAAATGATTGGATGCTTGCTATAATTTACTTAAATAACAGTGCAGACAGTGGAACAATAATCAGGAATTTGGCAGGACTTTAGAGGGAGGACAATGTTGCCTGAAATGCTTCCTGCTGCTGTGTTGTTGCTGCTACAACCACCAGCCCACTTCTGTCTGGTATTTAAATTATTCAGGCTGTTAAAATAACAACATCAACTCTGCCATGGGCATTGACTTTAACTGCAAGATTTATGCCTTAGACAGATGTTGTTGACAGTTGTTTAGGCTGTTTGCACAGTTGATTCCTTGAAGGTAAATTAGGAATATTATTATGTAAAACCATAGTGAACTGAATTTGTTAACTATAAACTGTCAGGATCAGTAAAATATGGACATTAGACAGAAATATAAAGCTATAATTAACCCAATTACATGGTGAAAGAGTTCAAAGCAAAGGTTTATAATTTTGAGAAATATGCAGGTTTGCTTTCTTGCCAAGAATCAGATGAGAAGGTCAGCCACTCTCACATACTTGTGCTAAATTTAAGGCTACAGCAGTCAGCTTAGCACAAAGACTGGAAACAGCTCGCCTGGTTCAGTCCAAAGGTAACAAAATCTGTCTGTCAGCACTTCTAAAGCTCACTAATTAACACGTCATATTAGGCTATGGTATGTTATGTCAAGCGGGTTTTGTAACAGACATGAAAATCAACTTTTCATCCGTCTGCGAGAAAGTGAAACAGCAGATTTAGAAATTTTACTTTAACTGGAGTCATTTGGAGAAGCAGCATGGTGCAAAACGGAAATGTTGCATTTCAATGGCAATTAAAAAATAGTTTTGCTTCATGCATCACCATAGAAATCATCTTAATTAACAAGAACTCCCTCAAAAAAAGAAATACTTGGACAGTGTTGCAAACCAGCAGTTTGGCCTCTTCCCGGCAGAAATGAAGCTAAAATTAACTTTTCTATTACATCTCTTCCTCTCTTGCTATGACCTTTACTTTAGCAGTGAGATAAAGTGCAGCAGGGGTTTTTAAAGCGCAGAAATATCCTCCTATGTAGGTTAAGTTTAGTAAAGTGAGACAAAAAAGAAAAAAACCCTGCATCGCTGTGCCAACTGTGCCAAGAGAAAGTAGTGTGCCACATGTAGTGCATTCATACACTGACAGGAAATCCTCTCTTTGTCTCACTCATCTATAGGTCTACACTTTATCTTTTCCTTGTTCTTCTTTCAAGGTTGCAATCCAAATATGCTGAGAGCCTAGTCCAGGGCCCTGAACTTATTTTTCAATGCAAGCCAGCTGGTTTGTCGTAGCATTTATTTTGGATGGGAATATGTACCATTTCAGCAAAACTGCAACGGATAAAACAGTTAGCTCTGGCCCTATAATATGATGGAACTGAAAGACTTACAATGCAGACCTTCCCTTATGAAGAATAGCAATAGATATAATGCAGGAAACATGTTCATCAGCTGCTTATTTCAGAGTTGGATGACAGGACTAACACCACTAACACTGTCTCTATGCTAAATGGGAAGCTAGCAACCCATTGCATATCATTACATAAGAGTAAACTTGGTAAACATCTAAGCACATCTAATGCTAATTAATTAACACTATATACATATAAACATTTGTTTAATCCATAGTCCAGGTGTTACACTTTGAAATTTGTTTGATATTCCCAATCTTTCAGCTCTGCTAAGCTGAGAAACCTGCCTCTTCAGTGTTGATGATGATGATGAACTTAAGTTTCATGTGAAGATTAAATAAATGAGATTTAATGGTACTGGTTAACTTTTTTGTTTTTTAATCTTTTGCCAATTGCCAGGTTGCCTTTTTGCATCCGTTTCCAATTGTTTTGCTGAGCTGTTTCTTTAACAAGGATCCTTTATTATTATTATCATGTCTGGCTAGTTTGGCATCTAGATAACATGATCAGTGTGACTGTAATGTGTCATAGAGGGACACTTTTACACAGTAGTTATCTACATTTAGTATGTGTCTGTCCTGTGTAAATGGACATATTTTAATGTAAATGGCCTTGGATAACCCTTATTATTACCATTATAAATTTGCCATGTTCTAGGAACATAACACAACAAAGCCAGAATTAACTGAAAACCAGGAAATGAACATTAAAAAATGTTAAATTTCAGCTTACAGCTAGTTAATCATTTGTTTGTGTGTAGCAAATCTACCATGGTTGATGGAGGAAATTCCATATATGAATCACAAGCAAGAACACTGATAAACATGATCTATGTGTGAATAAATATTTGTTCTTTATCTGTTAACATATTTGAAGAGGTTATGGTTCACATTGTCTATATAAACATGCAACCTAAAGATGGACATACTGTTTCCTCAGCAGTCAAACTCCTATTGGTCCAACTCAAATGCATGTTGCCAGTAACCCTCTTATTTGTTATCAGAAACCTTTTGGTTCCTGAAATAGTCTGTGGACATGGAGGGCACAGGAGTTACCCCACCCCCTCCCCCGTCTATCGTCCCCTCAGCTGTCAGAGGCAAGCTGGGTAGGGGGCTGAAGGGTGGTGGGGTTCTGGTGGGTGTGGACTGAGGATGGATAACAAGTATGCAGTGTAAGATCTAGTGTGAGTACAAGTAAGAAAGAGTCTTCAGTCAAGCAGGGGCAGCTTCCAAAGTATAAACCACTTGTCCTTTTGGTAAATATAGTGTTGAGCAATAGGCAGCCACGCCCTCCGCTCTGAACCTTAAGACTTGTGGAAGAAGAATGTTCACCCCGTACTGCTTGAACCACATGGGCTGACGATGCCAGTTATGCTCTGTGGAGATGAGCCGGTGGCTGTCGGCCAGGAGATTTAAACAAGATATCTGAATGCAGACATGGTGTGTGCCATGCCAACAGTCTCATCGCCTTCTCAATTTAACTGGATTCATGTCCTTCAAAATCATGATGCTTGTTCACATTATAGCTCGGCTGTGTTTTCCTTAACGCTGTAACCAATTATACTTTTTCACATTCTGTTCCCAAATAACCAACCGTACCAACAACCATATAAAATAAGCAACTGGCCGGCAACAAAAATCATTTAAATAATTGTCTATATTATCAAGAATCAATGTTTTCAGATAGTTTGACGTAGGAGAAATACTTCTTTTTGCTTTTTTGCAAAGACTTTTGACACCATTCTCTTTGTCAATTAAATATGAAGCCTCAGCCCTGGGATTGCTAGCTTAGCTTAGCATGAAGACTGGAAAAAGGGGGAAAAAGCAGGCCTGTCTCTGTCCATAAGTAAAAAAGTTCCTATTGGCACCTCAAAAGCTCACTTACAGTACCAAGTTGTAAACTGTGTAAACATTAAAAAATGTCATGTGAATAATAAACAAGGGGAGACAAAGCTTAGCATGAAGACCTATAAAAAAACCAAAAACTGAAAATGTAAACTTGTGGTTTCTTCTGACAAAGCCAGATTGCATTTTTCCCCTTGTTTTTGACCACAGAGTGTCTTGTAAACATGATCACATGGGGTAATTTTAGAGATATTTTAAGAGAGATCAAAACACAGCTGAGAAAAAAGAGTAAACATTGGACTTAAACTTGACAGGTCGTCAGA
Organism: Acanthurus tractus; assembly: GCA_029783725.1. NCBI lineage: Eukaryota > Metazoa > Chordata > Actinopteri > Acanthuriformes > Acanthuridae > Acanthurus > Acanthurus tractus. Next base: position 9,439,885 of record JAQNCA010000006.1, read on the forward strand.
AACATGACTCCAAATGAACACTAATGTTGATCCATGTCTGCTGGATGTTTAAATAGATGATTTTTGCTAACAGTATATATACTGGACACAGCTGTGGTTATGCACCTGTCAGTTTGTTTTGATGTTTTTGTCCTAATTGGCAAAAAATTGACTTTTGTAGACTGAAAGTATACACAAATTCCACCCACACACAATATAGACTAAACAAACAGGAAAAACCAGAACAGTAAATGTTTTCTTTATGGCTTCCTGAGCAAAGTTCACACCAACATTCACAAATCAACTTTAAATTCTACTGTTAAGTCATAAAAGCTGATCTCTTACCAGTTTCTCCATTTCCTGCTCGCGCAGTCTCTCCTCCCTCTGCCAGCGGTGATACTCCAGCAAATCGTCCTCATTGTCACTGATCTCAGAGATGCTGTTTTTGCGTTCCCGGGTATATGGTTTTATAAGACTCTGCTCCTTGCTGGAAGCTCCTGTCATGGCCGTGCAGGGGGTCTTTCTTTGGCTATGTGGGCTAGCCAAAGGAGACATGCCAGACAGAGAGGCCAAGCCTGACATGTTGGCACAGCCTGGACCAGGTCTTAACTGCCTGCCTCCAGTCTCCCTGTCCAACCCAGATTGAGATGATTGACTCGGGCCATGCAGCGCCCTTGTGGCCTCTCCTTTTGAAGGAGCCATGGGTTTGCGAGGGTTTTGAGGGCTCTCTGGAACAGGTTTAGCACTGAAGCCCTGAGAGGAGAGGGAGGAGGCCAAGCCCTGTGATCCTGATGTCCCTTTCTGAGACATGTAAGGGCTCAAAGGGGGAACTTCTTTCAGGGTGGTGGACCCGGTCTGCTCTGGAGTCCTGAGTCTTGGAGGGACATCTACATGAGACAGGTGCTGGTCCCTCATAGGACTGGGAGATCTTTTCTGTAGTGAAGAACCTATGACTCGAGGGCTGGATGGAGCTGTTGGGGAAAATATGGATGGTTTGTTAGTCTGGCTAGAGTTTTCTGTGGTCGATCCGGGCCCCGTACTAGGGGCTTTGAGGCTTGATGTAGCTTCCGCTTTTACATTCCTAAGAAACTTTGGGCTCCCCTGGGCCCTCAGTCCACCACCAGTACCGCTTGAGGCCACAGAGAGTAAGGTCCGTGGATGAGGGACAGGAGCTTGGCCGGTGTGAGCAGACCGGGCAGGTACTGGAGGGGTTTTGTTGCCGAGGTTCTGACCCACAAAGCTGCTGCTGTTTTCATAAATGGAGTCCTTTGTCACTGAGCCGTTTCTCCCATTGAGCATGTTTGGTGAAGAGGTGCGATGAACAGACTGTTTACCAGATCCTGATGAAGATGACACCTTCAGGACCAAAGAGTCCTGGAGGTTCTTTGCTATGTTGTCAACTTTGGAGTTGCCGTTGCTTGAAAAGGACTGATGGTTCCCGTTCAGGACACTGTGGGAGTCTGTGAAGTGAGACAAAAACACTTGTGCATGAACACTCCTGTTGAATAAAAGAAGGGGACACTTGAAAAGACAGTTGCAAAAACAAACTTAAACAAACACAGTGGGAGGGATCTGCATTGTGTCATCTTTGTTCTGACATCCACCAACCTCAGGTCAGCACTGTAGGACAAGGGCGGCAACACATAAGAGGAAAAATACACATGCCTGAACATGTCTTTGCATACATGGCGTAAATGTGTGACTCTGTGGTTCATTTTAAATAGTGATAAATGTCTCTGTGCCCACATTCCCCTGTGCGTGGGATGTTGTGCTCCTCAGTTGTGTTGTAATCCTACAGGGATCTGGAGCTGCTAAATATAAAAGCTGCAGCCGTGTACCTCATTCAGAGCTGATGAAATCAGGGCTTGCTCAGGAAAGAGAGGGCCATACACACTGGGCAGGGTGTGGTGCCTCCTACTGTACTGTTCAGGCTCAGCCAAACCAATAAGGTCAGAGGAGAATGGACTCTAAATATCATCGACAGTACGAGGCAGACACAGCGAGCACTAAGCCGGAATGATATAACATTATCTAAATGTTACTGCTAAAAAAGAAAGACTGCAGCAGTTCTTTGTCACAATGGGGTTACACCATGAGTAAAAACACAGATTAAAATGAACTAGATCACAATGTAGGCCACAGATAATTAGTCCTAAACTAGCTATTTCTGCATCCAGACAAGAGTATGGCCAATATTTTAGTCAAACTTCAAGCCTGCGCTGAAGGTATGAAAATTGAGAGCTAATAAATTTGGTGTCAGTCATGAAAAGTACATTACAAATACACTTTTTATATTTAGCATAAAAAAGTCAATTTTTAGATCAAAAGTAATTAAATCGAGAGTTTTACATGAAACTTATTTACCAGTTATGTAATACAGGTTTCTTTTATACTGTTCAGCCTCGTGTCTGTCATCTCAGCAACATTTCTTCAGACATAAGCCAAAAAATACATGATAATTCCATACAACATCATGATGTGATTTCAATTGCAATGTGTCATCCTAGCAAGATACGAAGTCTTGCGGTTCTCTGAAACAGATGTTTGATTGCTGTCCAGCATTACCAGTAACATACGCAACTTCTTGAATTTTACAATATGGTATTAGGAGCCCAACTGTGACTAAATGTCTATCAGCCTAAAGCATTTGCTCTGCCCAGAATAGCTCCTGAGGAAACTGTACAGCCTTCATACGCACAGTTGTCACTAACATGCGTTTTTTCTGTATCTCCTATAAATTATAATGTTGCTTACATAAACTGAGTATTTTTTTTACAGCAACTGGATCACAGGATTTGTTCAATCTGAGGTGTTGTAAAATTATCAAAGCAGAGTATTTACCAGTTGGATGTGATCTTGTGGTGCTCAGTCCTCCTGGCAGCATGCTCTTCATCCGCAGGGCCTCCTCTGGATGGTTGAACCGGAAAAAGGCAGACTGGCCAAAACACAGCATGCACCCTGCCAGGAGACATTATTTCTGATTAAGTGCTGTTTTCTTCAGAGTTATCTCCAAGTAATTTCAGCTATTTAACTGATTCTAATTAAAATGTGGCATAAAATTACCCTTTTAATGGCTAACTTATTCAATAAGTCTGTAATGGCTGCGGCCTCTTTGTAGTTTTTACAGTTCACAGTACATGTGCTGTTTTTTTGCAAACAGGTTCATGATGCTCTTCTCTTTAAGAGCTTTAATTAATAACACAATAAGAGGGGGGACATGTGGCAATGTAAGAGAGTGTTAGCAGCTAAAAGTCCATCACAAGCCAACTAACAGGAACCCTCAGATGTGACACAGACTGAGCAGAAAGCTCAACATATAAGCTTTTAATTATTAGTGATGACAGTGAAGTCATCCTTCAAAACAATGGGGAGGGTATTGATTGTTATTCACGAATAAACACACTGACTAGTTAAACTCACGTGTAATTAATCAGTAAGTGAAATCAACTCCCTCTCCTTTCCCTGCATTTCCAGATGCTTTCAAGAGCGGCTGATACACTCCCTGAGTCACACGCTGAAGTTTGGTTTCCAGTTATTGATATTCCACAGGGAGGCTGATATTTGTTTAGTCCTTTAGGATTAAAGTCAAATGTCCATGTGGCTGCGGCATTACTCTTTATGAAACGAATTAAGTAGTTTTTTCCATTCCTGAGTTGTTTTTATCAAGATTTCAGGAGTCCTCTGAATGAAGCTCAGCCTGAAGTATTCTTGTTTAGCAGCTGCTGCCTCTCCACACACACCGGCTGATCACCAGGCTTCAAATGACATTCTGGTGTAGCTGCTGGCTTGGATCCCATGGAGAGGGGAGTGATAGGGGAGGGACTGTTATGCCCTTTTTAATGGCAAGTATGCAAGTTACTGGAAGGCCTGTTTTGTTGTCTGTTTTGTTTTTGTGAAGCTAGCTCGTCTTGCTGTCCTCCTTGCCTCTGCTATATAAAAACACTCAGCAGAAGCCAGGCCAGGTTAGTGTGATAACTCTGCCATGAATTTACTATTTTAATAAGATGTCTAAGTGTACATCACTGATATTTGAAAATAATGGGGTGTTAATCAAGGGTCTATCGCCATGCTAGCAGCTCAGCAATACACATCAATACTTTGAGCTACATGGTAATATCAACATGATAGCAGGCTAAAAATGACAATGCTAACGAGCTGATGCCCAAGTGTAATTTTTACTACGATTAATCTAAGAACATCATGTTAGCATGCTAACATTTGTGAATTAGCACCATACAGTTTATATACTAAACATAAAACACAGCTGAGGCTGAAAGGATTGTCATTAGTTTGGTAGATATTTAGGCAAAAACTAAGCTAATTCAGCTTAAGTGGTGGACGGTTTCTGTCCTACCGATGGCTCTGGATGAAAAGTTAAGGAAGTAAAAAGTTATTAACAGTCATTTCAGGGGGAATTTTTTTTTTGTGATTTCAATATTTTTTTTCCTTTTAGTTTAACTTAAACCTACAAATGTCTGCCTCTCATTATGGCAACTCAGGGGATCACTAAAGTCAAAAGGGTTCATCCTCTAATAGCCATGGCTGACTGTGCCAAATTTCACGCTAAAATATTCCTGTGGAAAGGTCAAAAAACTTTGACATGCATGCCAAAATTGCTCAAACTGAAAGGAAAGGGGATCACCAGGGTCAAAGGGTTCATCCTATGGACACCAGGGATATTTTCACAAAAAGTAATGGTGATCCATCAAAATCATTGTTGAGATAATTCAGTCAGGAGCCATTTGGCGAACCATACATTTGACAGATCAGTGTCATTAGTGACATTCCAACTAACATAGCAAATATATGCTGCACTGTCCTATTTAGATATGAATATTTGGCGTCTATTATTAATAAGAACGTTATGCAAATGAGCTGGCCTACAAAATACAAGAAGAAAACAACTTTTACAACAACAGCCTCTGAAATTGCTACCTTGTGTCAGGCGGTAGGGTTTGGTGATAGGAAGGCCATCTACAGAGCACTGGTTTCCACATGGGTACAAGGTGATGCTGCCTGCTTTGTTTTCAATGTAGCAGTGCAGAGTTGCGATACCGTTGCCCTGCAGAGGGATGTCTGTCCCCTCACTGCCCAACGTGGTTCTCCCTGCAACAAGAGAAAACAGCGTCAGAACACTCGTGTGGACCCGTGAATAACTTTTGTGAAGTAGTTTAAGGTTGCAGTTCAAAGCCAGAGGCGACGAGTGACATCTCAGAGGTCAAAGCCACGTGGGTGGAGTCACAAATGGAGTCAGCACGTGACGGAAATTGAGCAACAGGTGTCAGTCTCATTAGATGTATTTAGCTCGACAGATGAAAGGGATCCTGTCAGAAGGAATTAATACAGCCACCTACTATTTAATGTGTTATAATCTGATCACAGTTATATATATATATATATATATATATGGATGTCAGAGCTCAAGAGACTTAACCAAATACAAACACAATTTATTCTTATGTGATAGCACAGACAGAGGAAGCACAAGGGAAAAACCCAGAGGACTTTTCTCTGAGGCATTAATATCACACCCTCTCTTCCTCTGGAGTGTCTGAGCTCAATGAAAAACAAATGGTGCAAGAAAATCCACGTACAAGGGTGTTATTGTAACTGTGGCAAAGTATGAGTAACAACATATGGTTAGGAGGTAATGTGTCATCAGTTTCTGTCATTTTATCACTTATACTGTGCCTCTTGCTTATTAAAGAACGACTGACTTATTTTGCTTATTGTGCCTATTGAAATGTCTAGACCTACAGACAATAACACAGACAGATATGATAGCCAGTATAATGATGTCTTGTGCACGTTGTTTATGTTATATTTATTGGTATTTTTTGCTCCTTTTATTATGATAATCACCTCACAAAGAAATAGTCTTGTATGATAAGACAACACTGCATATTTAACGAGCTGTCAATGATGTTTCAAAGACACCGCTTGACAAGGACATAAAAGAATCGATAAAGTCTGCAGTTAGAGTGCATAACTTTTGTGGGTTATCATCATTTGGAATTAGCGCCCTGTGATTAGCACAGATACACTTAAAACACACACACTCACTCACGCACACACACACACACACACACAAATATGCACAAACACACACAAACACGCATCCTCACCTTCAGGCAGTGGCAGCAAGGTGATGGCTGTGCTCAAACGTCCACTTCCCAAACTAACCAGGTGGGGGCGCTCTGCCTGGACTTTAAGAGACTTGCCTGTCTCGATCAAGTCTAAAGCAGTGCTCTGTCAAAACAAAACCAAAAGAAACATCACGACATAATGCAAAGACCATTAAAGGTTCAAACTTTTTTGAAGTGAGGGTTCATGAATTTTTTATCAATAGTTTGTCAGTTACCAAGTATTAATGGTGATCAGCACTCTGCTAGTTTGGAAAATCAGCAAGGGCACTGATGTAGAAAGATATGTGTAATTGTATAGTCAAAAATATTCTCCATTTTTCTTGCCAAACAGCTCTGGTTATGGTAACAGTTCCTATGGTAGACTAACGCCATTATAACCATCTATGCTCTCTTCACCACCACAGAAATCCTTTGACAAAAATAGTAATTTTACCTCACAGAACACCGGAGCTGCTGGCAAAGCACTGCCTTGATTGGTTAGTTTGTTTGTCTTGTGTACATGTTAACTCTGATCCAAACTATTCAGTTTAACACAAACTAACATAGACAGCAATGGATAAGTAATTCCCTTTCTCTGCAAGGTAAAATTACTTTTTGTCAAGGGATTCTGATGGTTTTAAAGAGAGCAATATAACTGCTTTAATTCCCATTTAAAAAGCTTGTCTGACAGCAATTTAGAGCTGTGAACATTTCTAAATATAATGTACTTGAGTGGTCTGAGTATGTTTTCCATAACTTTTGCTCAACATTTCAAAAAATCTGAACAAAAAAACATTAACATCAAAATATCCAAAAATGAAGAATAATACACATACTTGATTGAAAATCATTCTGAAATCTTTTTTTTTCATAATTGTATAAAATAACACTAATAAGGAAAATTTCAAAGACACGGTTATTAGTGACACAACACTGTTTTGGAGGGGCATGTGCTGAAAATATTAAGACTATGAAGATTTAGTACAGCTGTTTGTGAGCTACTGCGCTTGTAAATACAGTTGCTGTTCACCATCTATACAGACAACATTTTGTGATCCAGGAAACAGCCTTCTGCACAACCAAGATGTCTGTCTGTGGCTGGAAGACTAAACATGGTATGGTTTTTAACGCATCATTTAGCATTTGATTCAAAGTCAGACAACCAGACGATATCAAAGAGACGGATCATAGAAAAAAAACTTAAATTTGGACAAAATTAATCCTTTGTCTGTTTGGTTGAACAACACTGACTCACAGCAGATGGTGTGATAGCTGTGAAGTCAGTTCCACATGGTTTAGCGTCCATGTTGTATCAGCTGTAAATGGTGCCTGACCCAGAGGAGGTGACTCACCTGCAGGACCTGGTGCGTCTGTCGCCCATGTTCCCCTTTATTCCTACTCATGTGCTCCATGTCGGCTGGACTGTCAGACTTATCTGACGCGTGAAGATCCTGAAGCAAACACACATGTACACGAAGAGAGAGAGAGAGGGAGAAGCAGGGCATGAATGGGAGCGCTGGGAATACTGATACTACAGTTGTACTACAATGGGAACAGTGCTTCCCTTAGAAACCTTGTGCCCCACTTCTCAGCCCATGTGACTAAACCATTATACTGGGTAATTGTCTCTCCAGAGCTGGCAGGACAAAAACGATCCATCAAGAAAGCTGGCACTGATTGATGCCTCAATCTAAGATTACTGATTTTACACATTTGATAACAGGCATTTTTCATTTTCAATCACTAACGAACTTCAAAGATGCAGCAGGAGGTGTGAATGAGGTTTGCAGGTGTGCTGCACATCAGGGGTCACATGCCTATTTCCCCCCCGGAAGAGAATGACTCAACTGTGAGTCATAGACAGATCTTCCAAACACACACACTACATGTTTGCAGACAGATGCAGCAGATTAGATACAGCTGTGTGCTCATCTGGGCTCACATTAGACGAGAGGGAAACAGCAACCCACTAGGACCAGACAGATTTCAAACAATCGCACACAGACACATAAGCAGCACAGATGACTCACCATATTTTCGGCTTAAAGCTGGTATCCACGTCTTTCACTATCACCCACATGAGTCGCTCTTGCCAGCGACGCAGTATCAGCACAGCATTCCAAGAAAAAACCCAAACAGACATTACTACCTATTGTGTAGTGTTTGTTTTGTCTACCATAGATCTAACTTTAATTACTATATGTCACATTTGAGTGTTAAAATGTGTGTTTTAAATCAGATCTCTTTATTTTATGGTCTGAGTCCAGATGTGATAACCAGCTTTAACATGGGCATTGTTTTTGGCATCTAAAAACTTTGCTGCCAGGATTAAACCCGGTTTCCCCCAAGATATGCCCTGAATTGGTAAATTCTATGGTGTTTCACAGAGCTTTTACACAGTCTGTCTGTCAGTACAAGTAAATTGCTGCTTAATTGCATAAAGATACAGCGACTTTGAAGGCAACAGCATATTATGATTATCCTCCTCATGAAGCCATGCAATAACAACCCTTGACCTGTGTTTCTCATTTACTCTGTTCTTCCTTTAATTTCTCATCAGTCTGTATGTCAGAAAATCTCCACATCTGCCCACTTCCCACACCAACACATGACTGCTGCATCAAAAAGAAACTCTCGAGCTCTTTGTCGCTGCATGCTGAAATCACTACATATTTAGATTTCTTGTAAAACTAGCCAAAAACCATCCACAGCTGCTTGTGCTCCAAGTTTAGCCCAGGCTAAGACAACAGGCCGTTCTATCTGCGTCTGATGTCACTCCAGACGAGGCCTCTGGGTGAAACCACGCATATCTGACAATCACGTCCAGTGTGTGTGCCTTAGAGGACCCAGTGACACGGAGAACAGACCGTCCCCTCTGTTCAGCGCTGACACTGGACCCCTTACGCCTCTGCTGTCAGCCCACTGGCTGTCAACACTGGCCCTCTTTGAGCCACACACTCAGACACAGGACAGGAGAGTGGGCAGGGTAATGTGTCTCTGGCTGCCATATTCACTCAGACACACACACACACACATATGCGCACACATGCTCCTGCTCCCACAAGCCACAGTGATTTAACGTACACACCCAGGCCGGAGAACAGTTTTAAAGCTCACAAATGCAGGGCCTTCCACTGTAACCTGTCATTATGGGGGCAGTTATGCCCTTCAGAGTGGCCATGAGCTTCTGAAAATAGACACCAGCAGCCACACAGTCTGAGCTGCTACATTTAAAGAGAAATGATTTCTGCTGAGACTGAGTGTTGACAAGGCAGAGAAAGACAGAAGAAAATGTGAATTCACAACGCTAAATAAAATAAAACACAGAAATTAAACAAGCTAGCACACGGAAAAAGTCTCAGTTTGTGTATCTATAAGCAGAAAGCCATTTAGAAACATGGCAGTGTTGGCAGACACAGTCAGCAGTTTTTTTTACTTTACTAACACATGCAGCTCTTACCATTTCTCTACTCTTACAGAGTCCAGACAACAGCTACATCCATGAGTTTGTCTGAAGTTCGTCAGTCCATAGAGCAGTGTCCACATTGTTGTTTATGTCTTTCTCCTAGCTTTTTTCATTCACTCACTGGGCTCCTCTGCTATTTCCCTCCTCCCAACCCCTTCTCCTCCCCATCCCGGTGCAGAGTTACATCCCCGGCTCATAGCAGAGGGGGACCCTGCACCGGCACTGCCCTCCTGAAATGTGTTCCTACCGCTGACTTGTAAACATCTTTTTTATTGACTTCCTTTTGCTTAAAGGCAAATGAATCATAGTCTTTTACTCTAGTATCAAAAATGCCAGGTCAAATATTGGATCCTCCTCTGAAAGAGATGTATTTCATCAAACAAGGTTTCCACTGATTGAAAGATCAGATGGACCACACCAGATGATCAGAGGACTGTTGTGAGTCTCCTCGGCATTGTCTATTGGTAAAGCAGGTGTTAACAGGCTGATCCTGGGAGGAAACGGAGCGTGGTGTAGGAGTAGGAGGTGGAACTTCCTGCTCTGAGCTCCATGCCACTGATGTAACAAACTTGCAGACAGGGTATTTCCACTTTGGAAAACTGTTGAATAACAATTTATGAGAATGTGACCAAACACAGTGGATTATAATGCATCCACTGTGTTTGATATATTAGTGAAGATTGGATAGAGAAGTACTATGCTCCACAGGAAGTGAGCGAACACATGTGGGCCGTTTTTTTAGATGTCTCACCGGGACGATTTGGCCCGGAGTCAGAGATAGAGAGAGTGGAAAAGAGTGGGAGAAAGACTCCACTATTGATCTCTCAGGCTTTTCCCATGGTCGGGGGCCAGAGAGGAGATGGAGGAAATGAAGCAGATGATGGCTCACTGAGGAAAATAAAAAACAAACAAACAGAGGCAGCTAAGTAACCAGATGGACTCAGAGGCAAAGTCTGCAGAGAGGGTCGATGCTCTGAGCCAGTCGCCCTCTCAGTGATGATGTGACAGTTACAGCTGAGGGGATTAAAATTTACAAAAAGTCCTTTTAAATTGTGACTTTTAATGTAAGTTAGCCACTCCAGCTAAAGCCCACAAGGCGACACAGTGGAGGAAAGCAATGATAATCCCGATTAATGAACAGACTGTCATAGCAAATGAGTCACACCACGGCTTCTTAGTTTGGATTTCTTTTATTTCTCTGTTCACTCCCTGTTTTATTTTGTAAACACTTGTCTCATCTCTTCCAGATCCACATGTCCTGTAAGGTTTCCCTACTTAATAATCACTTGCCCCGCCCTTATGTGTTTCACCTGTGTTTATTGCCCCACCTGTGTCTAATTACTCTCAGAGTATATAATCTCTGTGTTTCCCCTTTTTCTGTTTCAGGTAGCCTGTTTCAGCTTTCTGATCCTGTCTCTGCTTCCCTGTGCTTCCTTGCATCATTCCAGTTTGTCGTTTTATTCAGTGTTTGTATTTTTTTTGTTTATTTCCTGTTGTTGCTCCCTAAGTTTTAGCAACTTATTGGCTTTTTTAAACAGAGCTTGCTTTTATTCTTTCATTCCTTGAGTTAGTGTTTTAACTTCGGGGTTCTTTTTTTTGTTTAAACCTGTCAATATAACAAGCTACATGAGCACATCATTAAAACAATTGACCACTGGATCAAATACAAAAGCATCTATGCTATGAAAAGTATTGAAAGTTCTTATTTTGTCTTGGAGTTTAAGCACATTAGTCTGGACAGTCTACCTTTAATTATATTAAGCACTCTATCCAGATGGATTTATTATTAAAACTGTCTAATTTCTTTTTGCCTCTGAGTGATTATCACTGTCTCTATATAAAGTCTGGGTTGTAAGCCTGACCTGACAGCAGAGATGCCTCAGCATTCAAACAGGCTATGGGCGCTGTGGGAGTATGATAAAAGTTCCCCACTACTGGAAGATTTGCCAGCTGGCATGAGGATATCTTCCAGGTCTTAAATTATGCGTCTGGTGGAAGGTTCAGATTGTGCACTGTGTGTTTAGACTTAAGGAGCAGATGTATTCAGATCTCTGCAGGATGTCTGGACATGACATGACAGCAGACAGGTGGAAGAATGTAAAAGTACAGCCAGGTAGAAAATGCTTGAGTGGGGAGTCACAGAGGTAGACGCAGCTTACAATCATGCAGTTGGGAGTCGATAAGAGACATCTCTCACCTTCCTACTTGTATGAATTCAGGTGCTGAACCCAGTTGGTACTTTCTCTCGTGCTGCTAAGTCTGATAGGCTTAAATGTGACCTCTGCCCCCACCTCGACCACAAGTTCACCTTTTGTGGTGAGTGGTGGAGCCTGTTGAAGGAGGAATGCTGCTTGAGAGACTCAAATCATGACAAGACAGACCCTCATCCTGAGGCACAAATGATAAAAGACTGATTCACAGATGGGTTACAGAGATAATCACCATCTAGAGCGAAGACGTAAACAGTTGCAGGACATTGTGTCTCATTTTTGCGACATTGTCTTTCATATAAATTAACTGGTGCACACATGAATCACATTTTCAGTCTTCTGAGTCGCTCTGCTTTACATGACACCCTCATTCTCATATATTGCAACAATTATCACACAGTACATAAAGTACTGGCTCACATCATGTGATCAGCCAAATGCTACTCTGATAAGGCACGACCCCAGACGAACCAGAAAGTACGAAAAAAGAACAACAACAGGAAGCAGCCAATATTCCCAAAACCTTCCCTTTGAGTCCTTCACCAACCAGATGTGCTGTGTCCTTTGCAAAATGTGCCCACATTTCCCTTGCAGCTAATCCATATGTTCAAGACAATAGCCTACATGAAGGAGTGAATACATATCTATAAGCAAACCGGTTGTAATCAGTCTATTTTATTGGTTTTCCCCTGTCACGCAGTTTTTAAAGCTAAAAATATACTCACTCAGACACATGTGCACCTCACGCTTCTGTCAGGGAAATACTTCATCAGCCTGCAATCCCACCAAAGTGCATAACTAGCCGCATGAGCCCCAAAGGCAGCCTGATCCCACACACATACGCACACACATAAAAGTGTCCATTCACAGATGATGGCTGGGTTTGGCTCCTATTCTCTCTCCCACTGAAACCAGATGACTTCCACCTGCTCTGGCTACTCGGTATCATTTAAGCCCTCAATGGACACAAAAGACAATAAAGAATTATTTCAGAAATTATCTTTAAAGTACTTAAAGTCTCTCACATGTTGTGCACTGTGAGTGAGAAATAACTGGGTCATGTTAGGCTGTACACCATGAGTGCAAAGTGCCACAATAGCCCTATTATTGCTTGTCTCCCTCAGCTTTTCTCACAACACACACACACAGCATCAAGCAAATATTTTTGTTTCTCATTACCAGAGCTGGCTAGGAGCATCTCCTTGTCTGTGAAGTGATTGAGTCCAAAGATAAAAACCATCTTCCCAACATTTAATGAGAAAATACTTCCAGTTTTCTTCTCAGGGATGAAAATTTGCTGCCTGTCCTTCATTGCTGTTGTTATAATTTTAAAGTGAAACCATTGGTGCATCCACATGCATCTTTCTGCTGGATCCTCCCCTCTTTCCGGCCCATTTTCTCTTGCCACTTATCATTCCTTTTCTGCATATGTATCTCTGTATCTCTACATTGCTGTGATTTTCCCAAGACAGATTTGTTCTCTAGATCTCTAGATTTTCCAGCAAGTACAGACAAAATCCAGTGCATAAGGATCGTTTCTTTAGTATTCTCACACTGACTTTAAATCTTTTTTGTTCCATTCACTATTTTACAGAGCTGTAATTTACAAATATGGGACAAAAATGTCTTGAGGATGAGATCACTTCAAGCTCATGGAGGATTATAGGACAACCAATGTTTGCTTACACTTTGAGAAAAGGACAAGTGACATGTCACAGTTATACTTTTCTTTAAGGCATCAATTATTGTGGCTTTACATCTCAGCTTCATGGATAAAACTGCATAAACACTGTGAAGCCACAGAAAAAGCAGAGGTAAATTAAGAAACACAGAGTCTGCTCAGCTGTTTGCTTTGCTTTTACAGGAACAGCTGAGTAGAACATCACTGGTAAATTTAGAGCCTCTGACAGTGAAATTCAGTAAAGTATAGTTATCACAGCCAGTGGATATTCAGGTTTTTCCTCCCAGGATGGAATTTTTAGCCTGGCTGTTGGTGTTGGACACGTTGTCAAGGCCTGAGTAATTGGTTCAGCCTGTCCTGGGCTCGGTTCAAACTCAGTGCGTCATGCTGTTTTTGCCACTAATAAAACAGCCCAAGCAGACATATATATCTGCTTGCTCCCCCGTAAAAGAAAGGTTATGGGTGATTTTAAGTGCATTTCTGAAGTGTAGTGAGAAAATAAGTAATCCGCACCCAAGATTAGAGCAAAACAACCACATCTTTTACATGTAGAAGTGTAAAGCAGCCTGTTGGAGAGACTGATAGAGCCTTGAGGTCGTAACTCAGCTTTTTAACTGTTTTACTCTGTGATTATAAGTGTTATCCATCATTTCCCACAACCTCTTCAAGACATGTGTAGCGTGTATGAGTTGCATAACCAATGGAACAATATGCTGTAGTCAGGTGTTATTAAATGGAAACACACAGAGGCATCAATACCTCACACACATCCAGGATTTGAAGAAATGACAGGTTGACACCTGGTGGTAAAGTCAGTGAAGTGCACCCTCGTCGTCATGAATGTGTGATTTCTGATGTGGTGGGCAACACTGTCTGATTAGGTGTCACTTTTTGCCACAAGCTATAATCATAATATAAATTGACTGTACTTATCCCTCATAAAAACCATTGATAAACTGTAGTGAACAGAAGTTGTTGTTTTTTTTGGAAAACAATTGTATTTGTCCAACTGAGGTTTTGGGCTTTGCGCTCCCCCATAATTATTAGACCACATTGTTTTCAGACTAGAAAGACTACATTATCCTATAACTAACTACAACACCAGTTCACATTCGGCATTTTGATGTCATAGTGCCAGAAGAATTTATAAGGAAGACTGGAATTAGTATTGAGCTCATCTTGATATGTATTACAAAGGAGGCCCACGTGACATGCTGGCATTTTGTAGAAGTGGGCTGCAATCAGGTGACCTTTGCCCCATGGACCAGAAGAGGACTGGCTTGAATTAACAATTTGCTGCTGAGATTGTGCAGCCCACTACTATGTAGTTAGAACGCATTATTGAAGATTAAATAGGTTCAGTTTATTAGCAATGGTAGACCCACTGCACCAGACCGTCATGTGTTTAGTTGGCTCATTGCTCATGCAAGTAGAACAGGCTGCAGTTGTTTGTTTTCTTCATTTAAAATAAGGAAACACCTGCAGCTCAGAGAACCGTTTGTGTGTTGTTCAGGCGTTTACCGCAAAGATGCACAGCAGTGGATTTAAGACATTTTTGCAGCTGTATTAACGGTATATCCCAATGTTCAAAACGACATGACCCACATCTGTACCTAGATCTATACATGAACACAGCTTTAAGCTCATGATATTCTTCAAGCAACAGAAATGTATCAATTTTGGTTTGGGGTTTCCGCAAGTCGTCTTATAATAGAATAGATCATTTCAAAAACCAGCTTGTACAAAAGCTGCATCATCCTGACTAGATTCACGGCAGTTCGTGGTGCAGACTCTAGACCAAGAATCAGTCGGCCATAATGCTCAGCCTGGACCACATTTTCTATGTGTTTCGTTTTTTACTTAAAAATGATCTGCTAAATAAAAACTGCTGAATAACTCTCTGATCATATTCGTGCCACGTGATTACTGCAGGCTAACGTCTTCAGTTAACCTGCGGGCTAGTGATCAACGCTAGCAGACCTCCATTAAATGTGGCTTGAGTTAGCCTAGCTGAATAACAAAGTGAAGCACTTTTACAAAACAAGCTTTTTATTAAATGTAAGTTTGAGCGAAAGGTGAGACAAGACAGCGATAAACAAGGAAAACTGCTCTTGCAATGAGAAATGGGTGGCCCTTAAAAGGGCCTTTTTGGGTTGAAAGTTATTAGCCATCAAGCTAATACTCCTGAGATTGAGAGGAGGCCTTCTTTCCCCCTTTGCCGGAGCTCGGGGCAGACTGGCCAGTCTTCTTGGGCAACAAGACGGCCTGGATGTTGGGCAGGACACCGCCCTGGGCGATGGTCACACCGCCGAGCAGTTTGTTCAGCTCCTCGTCATTGCGCACAGCTAGCTGGAGATGACGGGGGATGATACGGGTCTTCTTATTGTCCCTTGCGGCGTTACCAGCCAACTCCAGGATCTCAGCGGTGAGATACTCCAGCACTGCAGCCAGGTAGACTGGTGCTCCAGCGCCGACCCTCTCGGCGTAGTTACCCTTGCGGAGGAGACGGTGGACACGGCCAACAGGGAACTGCAGTCCGGCTCGGGAGCTGCGGGTCTTGGACTTGGCGCGGGTCTTCGCGGTAGTGGTTTTGCCTCTTCCAGTCATTCTTGGTTGAGTACTTTAGCTTCGTACAAATGTAGTACAGGCGTACTTTTGCTAGCTGCGAGCAGGAAAGACTAACTAGACCTGGATATAAACCCAAGTTAAGTCCCGCCCCGAGACGCGATTGACTTAGAATATTAATTTCCGAACTATGATTGGCTTTGAGAAGCCTACGAGGACAGGAAATCATTCATAGTTGGTGTAGCTTTTCTGGTGTTAAACCAATCACAACGGGCCATACAGAAGAAACAAAAGCGATTGGCTGTTGTTTTCAGGAGGCGTCGTACGTAAAGAGGCGGATATTTAGAGGACCAATCGAGTCCTTTCCCTCCAGCCACAAATTTTTGGCGCGTTTTGTAAATTGTTTAGTGAAATAAAGTAAATCTAATGCAGAACTTTCGACCAAAGGTAACATATATAGTTCAGACATGGTTCTTTAAAATCTATTATCAGATCCTTGAAAACAGTAACGTCTACTTAGTAACGTCAAAGCTGCCGTTAGAAAAAAATGAAACTCAGGAAAGAGACATATAAAGGGTTAAACTCTACCATTTTTAAATGAACAGTAATAACAATAAAAGTCAATTATAATGCCTTAAGGGTAATGAATTAGGGTAACTTTAACCTAAATAGCTCTACACATGTACAGTTTGCATTCACCTCCTATCAAATCAATAAAAACCAATAAAGTAAAAAATAAAATTAAAAAACAAATAAAGTAACTCAGAGCTGACAGACTTAAGTGTTGCCTCAAAAATAATTTATTTGCAATAAATTAAACAGTTTAAATATAGCCTCAAATATCACAACATTACATGTCTTGAAATTTGTGGCTGCTCTTGGTTTCACATTAAGGCCAAATACAGTTATATAATGTGCCTGTAGACAGTGTGGCTTTTTCTTTTTTTTAAAGCTGTTTGACTTGGTTGTGGTTTTGTTAAGCACATGTTCAGTAGAAACTTTTTGTAAGCAGTGGCCCCACTACTGTGACTGATCTTATAGTCTTTCTATTATGCAAATGAACCTTAATATTTAATCAAAATCACTTTAAGTGGTTGTTCTGAAGTCCCTTAAGTAATGCAGTCCAGTAGATTTTTTTTCCCATTTTGTTTGAATAACCATGAATGTTCCAATGTGTATGTACATTTTTACATACTTGCCTTTGAATGAAGCAACAGGCTTCTTCATATTCCCAGCACTATTACCAATTTTACCTCTAGCCCTGAGTGTGTCCCCATTACTCATCACCTTGTTGTAACTCTGACAATCCTGTTGCCTCAACAGAGCACCTCTAAACACTTTTTGAGACCTCTAAGTTAGATTTTTTAAAATATAATTTGCAGAATATATGTAAGGTTGACACCTATGGTAGACTTGATTTCATTCAAAAAGAAATTCAGTATAATGATGCACAAATTATAGCTTTCCCTATACTTAGTTTACTTACAAGCCGATCCCTGCATTATTTTGTCCAATGTATGCAACATTTTGCTGCACAGTCATGACAGTTATTGCAGTAATCAAAAAGTTTATATGATTAACTGAAGTCTCGATAATGTATTTGGATGTGACTTAAATGGAGTCAACAGGACAGCAGGAAATTAAATGTTTTTTTTCCCTTACCTAACAGAAAAAAGTCAGAATACAAAAGTTCAAACTTATTGACCAGCTTGAAGAGTCTGCCAGGGTTCCTGGTTGGCTGAAGCTCCAAAAACAACCTGAAATGCATTATATTTTTACACAAAGTACTTTTATAAAATGAAAAGTAAAATAAATATATTAGTTTTTCTGTGTCTTATTGAAGATACAACATTGAACAACATTCTAAAACCAAAGTAGAAGCAATTATAAATGAACATTACAGCTAGATTCAGAGTGATTCTTATTAACTTACTTAAACTATGTACTTAAAATTACATTTTCATGGGAAAACACAGCAATGTGTATATTTTACAGTGCAATGCAACTATGATGAATTGTTTTTTTTAAGTAAAATAAATAACACTTGTTCCATAAGAACCACATGATAATATATCAATTTTATACAACCCAGGGATTTAGAAAAACCTGCAAAACTGCAACCAACAGCATCTTACTGGCATTTTATATCAATAGTTTTAGAGCATTTCAACCATGGTTCACAATTAAACACTCCTGCAACACTTTGTGTTCAAACAGGGCACAAGATATTTCATTGTAAGTATTAGCCTCTCGCTGAGCACCAGATTTCTCCAGGAAAGATATAGATTTTGTAATCATACTTAAACTTCTGGGATGTGATTAAACATAACTTTTGTCCTGAAGGTGCAATAGTTTTTCTCCAGAGGAAAAAGCCCTTCCAGAGGTATCCTCTTTTGAGATGCACAGATGTCAACCCGCCTGGGGCATTCAGCCTGTCAAAGACTGAACTCTTTCAAGGTTTAGTTGTTCTTCTGACAGTAATAACCTTCAAACAATCCTGTTAAAGATTCTGTTAATGAGTGGCCCATGTCCAACCTTTACAGTGATTTCAGTTATCTAGCGAGCTTGCTCCTCCGTTGGTAGCAGTGGCTTTGCCTTTTGATTTGCCTGATGAGCGGAAAGAGAAGCGCTTGATGAGGCGCCTGGAGAAGCTGCCTGACTTTTTACGGTTGCTGGCTGCAGCAGCAGCAAAGTTATTGCCCATATTGGAGATGTCTTCATGTGATTGGCTGAGACACGACTCCTTCTCTCGATGTCTTCTGCGAAACAACAACTTTGACCCACTCTGCAGAAAGCCCACTTGAGAAAGCAGACAGAATACGTAAATGTATTTAAGTGGCACTATATATTTAAAAACACTGACCAATCAGTCATATAGTGTTTTTATTATTTAATTTACTGGTTCCAATACATGTCTCCTTATCAAATTGATATGCAAGTTAAGTTTAGCATTGATTCATTCCAAACCACCTTTATTGTTTGGGTGCATACTGTAGCATGGCCTGCAGAGGGCAGTAGCAACATTTCAGTGCCAGACATGTTGCATGACCTGCAAACCAGTCACTGTCAAACTGAAGTTTTGTTGTTATGTAAGGCTACATAAGATATTCTTACGTGTGAAATATTCAGCACTGTAATACAATAGCTGGCAGTTTAAGGAATGTAAAAAAATATATTTTGCATGCATGTGATGCTTGTAATGTATGCCTTGCTAAGAATACAAGTGGCAAAGTGCAAATTAAGCATTTTGCAAAAATAATACATCACTTCCTGAATTTTGTGTTTAAGACATTACTCCACAATGTTACCTTTATGGTCCTTAAGGCTGCGGGTTTCCAAGGCCCCAGTGGAACCAGTATCTGATTCCACATCATCCACAGATGGACGCTCTGACACATCAGAGGGTGTGGTTTCATCTGGGTCCTGGTGATGCCCTGTGCCAAAATGGTTACCATGCATGGCGGCGTCCATGGCTGCTGCGTAGCCGCTTGATAATGCACAGTCATCATCGGAGAGCGGAACCTAATTAATGATACAGTTTAGATCAAATTATGTCCGTTTACAGATATTGATTTGGTTCAAAACCTAAAAAAGTTGCAAACAATGAGTTGGCAGGAATATCTTATCATGGCTATTACAGATTTAGTTTCAACTTCATGCTACTTGCACATTCCCATGAATTTCGTGTCAGGTTTCGAACATTGCCTCTTGTGCTGAATTCATTTCAAAAGGCTTTCAGGACAAAATCAGGTCAGAAGACTCAATTTCTGCTGTAATGTGGTCCAATGGGGTGCTGTGACTAAATTTAGATCAGAATCATTTTGCGTGGCCTCATGCCATTGTACTATAGATGTCTGTGAAGTAGGTTTTCATTAATGATTCATATTAATTGGATAATTTAAAAAAAACAACCAAAATTTGGAACATTATTTTTGTTTACAAAAACGGCAGTGCAAATGAGTGACATCCTCGTCATTATCAGTGTTTTGTTTTGCCAATGTTGACACATATGCAATAATGTCACTACATGTGACACAGTCTCTGTTCTCTGACCTTTGACACGCCCGAGATGATCAGTGTGCTCCTTTTTGTCGGCGTCTTCCGAGCTGCTTTAGAGGCGGACTCCGTCAGCTGCCGAATTGCCGTCTCTGCAACGGGATCCAGGCCATTAGACAGGCGACTGCTCTCTGAGCAAAAACACAAATATGTAGCTCAGCACTACACTATAGAAACATACATAAATACCCTATACTCTACACTCTTTTGTTTCAGACGAAAAAGAACATTTTTGAAAACATAGACTTTGCTTGACAGATTATTTGTATATACACAGGTAAATTTGTCGGACACTGTGTCCTTTTTTTATCAGATTTATTTTGTACTTTGCTTGTATGAGTGTGTGTCCTTGTGTAAGCCTGTTATAAAACTCTGTTAGGGTTTTTGAACAGTAGTACCTGCACAGAGAGCACATGATGCATACTGAAAAGTGCATTCCTCTCATCTCCTGTTACACTGCAGTTCGCTGCTTATCCTACTTTGGATTTGTTATGTAAAACAGTGCCTGGCCCTTGAGTCGAGTACTCACTGCTGGAGTTGGGGCTGCCTCTGCCATCAGACAGAATGGTGGGTTTCTTCTCTATTACCTCCACTTTGGACGGTGAACGCGAAGGGGAATCACCTGAAAGGCATCACAACTATTTTATGTCATTGTTAATATTCTCACAACACTCCTGCATCTCTTGTTGCACTCCTGACCTGAAATTACTATAAATATTTACCTGGGCTCCGTTCCATTTTGAGTCGAGACTGAACGGTTGTGACAGTAGTGACGATGGTTCCGTCCGGCATGATGGTTCGGTCCACATCGACTTTTTTGGTTGGGGTGAGTGAGGAGCGAAGCTGCAAAGTATTGTAGGGGCTGCGAGGCTCCTCTGTGTCCACATACAGAAGCTGGAAGAGTCAAAAAACAAAATATGAACTTCCTCTCAGCAAATTAAAGATGTTGAGAGGATGGGGACTTCATTAAAAAGAGTGCACTTTATTTAAGCGGTGGGCACTTTATTTAAACTGACAGCAGGACCTGCAGGGACAGTTTCAGATGACTAATCAGTGTAGGCTTAGGAGGTTGCAGAAGAGTAGGAAGGAGAACGGAATAATGTTAGTCTAAAAAAACAAAGCAGATGCTTAAGCTGTCTTAAAAGAAATACATAAAAGGCAAGAAGTAAAAGAAGGCAACAAGCTGACTAAGGTCAGGCATGACAATGTGCTGTGTATCGGCTGTTATACAACACTCCCTGTTGTTGTGAATCTTTATTTTTCCAGCTTGCTTGATGTTAGATAATAAAGTATGATGTAACTGCACACTTTAAAGCATGAGATTGGCTTTGACTTTTTATTTTACAGAGATGCGCTGCATAATGTTGCACACCTCTGCTGTGACGGTAGCGTTGGGTGCCAAGCCATGGCCGGGGCTTATTGACAATATATGTTGTCCAGTAGGAATTTTGCTCCGGGGGTCCAAGGTGATGGAGGCGTGGCCGGGCAGGAATTCTGTCCAGATTCAAAACAAAAACAGAATATCAACATATTTGTACAAACAGCATGGAAGCTGTTCTTCAGTTCAGAGGCTACAACAGAAGCATCTCTGACATGTTTTATATCCAAGAAACGCTAACACCGACCTCTCCAGTAAGCCTGCCAATAGTGCATTTCAAGCATAGGTGATTTTGCTTAAGCAGTCGAAACATTCCTGCTGATCAAGTTTCTGAATAGCAGCCAATGCTAAATTGCTATTGAGAAATGCCTTACTTTCTCTTTTGTCATTCTTCTCCAGTAGTCTTACTCTCAGCTCTTTGGTTTCTGGGCCCAGCTCCCTTCAACACACAGTAAAAACAAATGTGTAACAATGGAAGTGAAACACCATTATGCTTAAACATCATATTGTTCCTTAAAGCCCCTGAAAACCTTTCCTTAAGTGTCAAGTCAGCTATGATTCTGTGGGTGTGGTTTGATCAGCTTTGATTGACAGTAACAAAACAACACAGCAAATCTCTTCAGATTCTGATGTCGCTTAATTTTTATCGGTGAACAGAAGTTCTGACATCAGTTAGATGACTCATTTTTCCAACCAAGCACCTGAAGCTGACAGAGAAAATACATTTTCAGGGCCTCTAATGATGACATGAAAAGACACAATCATGGCATAACAACAGTAGTTTTGACATTGCAGATATTGTCTTACAGAGTAATGTCTTCAGTCCATTCCAGCGAGGCGTTGGCATTGCTGGGCACAGACAGGAAGCGGGTTGTCCTCTCTGTAGAGGGTTGGTCCAGGCTCAGGACACAGCATAGCTCCCCTGATCTAGACCACTGACCTGCATGCACACAGCGACACAGTGAGACCTTAGAAAATCAGCAGGAAGCCGGACGGATATGATCTGAGGCTGAGGAAAAATATCTGACCTTTACTTAAGGTCGCCCTGAGCTGCTGGAGCAGAAGTCGCCTCACCAAAACACTCTGGGGGACCGAGTTTAATCCCACCGATAGATGGTCCATGGGGGCCTAGAAGCGTGCAGTGAAAGGGTTCAACAGCAGCATCAGTTCAAGGGTTTAAGGGCTCACAGGCTCTATCATACAGCAAACATGTCATTTCTGACTGTCTGATTGATGCAAAGGTGAAAAAAAAGCAACAACGCACATCTCTCATCAAAGGACTGGATGCAGTCTTGAGGTTGAGGACCATGGCTGGCTGGGTGCTGAACAGAGTATCCTCTATCAGTCCTTTAATCATGTCCAGGTCTGCCTCACCCTCAGTGCCCTGAGGAGAAAAATAAGCAATTCATTTTACAACAGAAAAACAATATGTGTTGAAGCAAGAAGGGTGAACAAGCTGTATAACAGACACAAACTGAGGCTTTTAGGAAATGTTTATGCCCGGTGTCATTTACTTCTAATGGTAAATCCCAGAGAAACAAATAAAGCGGTATTCTTTTCCTTACTTTTTTTCTCAGCCAAAAGCCATTTAATTTTCAAAAGTCATTGCACCTTTTGGGAATTGAACTAATCCACATATTTCATACTTACATTTGCTTTGAATACAAAATATGAAACTTGTTCTTCTTTTTTCACATTCAGTCAGAATACATTAAAGCTGTCTTTAGTTGTGAAAAAAATAGCTTCAATATTGTTTTTTTTCTTACATTATTGATGCCGTTTCCATCCAAGACAAAAGGCATTAAATGACATGCATGTTTATGCGATGATATTCAAGAACCGCATTTCCAGTATGACTCATGAAGAGATAAATGGGATGGAAAGTGACTCATATGCAAAACATTCCATGCTGACTGAGATTTATAAAGTCAGTCTTGAAAACAATTTGCATTTAATAAGTTTACTCATTTGAATGTATGCAACCTTTCAGCTTGTAAACTTTAAACTCTCTTGATACCGAGGCCTCTGCTGGCTGCATGAGGAAGACATATCATATCAGTTTTATCAGATATCAGATGCTCTCACCTGTCTCTGCAGCTTGCATGGAGACACGGTCAGTGTAAATGATGGCTGCTTGGAAAGAGTCCAGGACAACACCAGACCCT
This sequence comes from Acanthurus tractus, assembly GCA_029783725.1. NCBI lineage: Eukaryota > Metazoa > Chordata > Actinopteri > Acanthuriformes > Acanthuridae > Acanthurus > Acanthurus tractus. Next base: position 9,463,510 of record JAQNCA010000006.1, read on the forward strand.
CATCCTCCACCTCCTCCAGACACACCACCACCTGATGGAGACAGATAGGAGGAGAAAGGGATGGTAGACAGGTCAAGCATCACTTTAGCAGACATTAGGTCACAGAGGATAAAACAGAACTTTTTTTTTATTTATTACATTTCACTTTATGAAACACCAGGTAGTATTTAATGGAAAAAACAGTGGGGTTCCTTTATGATACAGAACATGCAGAGGACGCTTTATTCTGGTGCAACAATATAACACCAGGTGGTGGAAGGAGTGACGCATAGATGAAAAATCACTTCCAACATTTATTACTACCTCTTTCAGAGAGAAGAAAAAAAACATCACTGAGACAGGAGGTAAAAGGGTTTATGGGAAAAAAGTTCTTAGTTTTGATAAATGCAAATGACAGAGGCTGTTGAAGTTGTACTGATTGTAAAAAACTAGTAAAAGTTTACATAGATTCCATATTTAACAACCGTGACAGTGATGCAGTGATTTTTGTTTACATACACATTTGAATAAATAATGCAAATGATACTTTGGCATTTGCATTTGTTTAAGTGGCCAGCCCTCAAATGTGCAAAAATCCAGGTGTGCTTTTGTACCTTTGTCACCATAGGTGCTATGGTGATCTGATAGGTGTCCATGGAGACGGCTGCAGGTGACTGCTGGGTCACTGTCACAGGAAATGTCACGGTGTCCACCCAACATTTACAGAGAAGAACCTATGAAATAGGAAGAGGTGGACAACACTGAAATGAGCCTTTTTAGATGCATGTGTCTTTCTCACTTGAATTGACACAGAAAGTTGAGATGACTGGCAAAATAATAATGCAAAATAATGTCCTGTTAAGAAGGGATTCCTCCGCCTGCATGTTCTTCACCTAGGGCTGGATATCTGTGCTAGATACCTTCAAAGTTTCAACTGAAATAACTGAATACCAAGTTGTACGATAAACCTCTCCCATCATGATACCTGCATTTATTCTTTTTACACATCTAAAGTTTTATGCAATGGCCGGAGCAACTACACTCTGTCTGTCTGTGATGAAAACAAGCCTGTTATATTTGACAGAACTGCCAGTTCAGGGTGCTGAGATGCCACCAAACATTTGGAATCACAATTTTGGTGTCACGATTTTTAAAAAAAAAAATCCAGCTGTTATTTTATCTGTAATGAATATGATCTACAAAGATTATCCGTCCAATTACCTACCATTCGGTGTGCTGATTGGTCAGTGCAGGTCACACCTTGTATTTCAGAGGCAGCAGTTAACTGGAGACTGCTGTCAAAAGTGATTTGGATGGAGCTCTGGGAGAGACAGAGAAACATAACAAACGTCCTAAATATTACATAAGAGAAAGAGGAAACACACTTGGGGATGACATAAAAGATTTTGTACTGCAGTCATACAGCCTTTAATCTGGGTAGCAGTTAGTCACAGCCTTTTTTGATCTCCAGTCAGTTAGTATGTAAAAAACCTGTTTGGTATCAGTTATTGGAGAATTTTATTGATCTTTGCATGCTAACGATACTTTTATAATCCTTTTAAAAAACAAAACGCTTTACAACATACAGCAACCTCCTTGCACAAAAAAAAATTCCTTTGGGCAAATTTTGTGATCAAGTCATGACAAATAATGTGTGACTATTTTCTCATGCTTGAGGTTCACCATTACAAGCTGAAACTACTAAGTCTATTGCATATAAGCTTAAATGAATATATAAATAGGTTCTTTACATGTGTATGCCTGAAAAAATGCAACAAATATGAGGTTGCTGTACTTGCAATGCATGGCAATGCACAACTGTTGTTTAGGCCCAGGCTGCTCTGTGGATTTGTGCACTCAGATGAACAGTGCCTGAAGATATTGGCGTAAAAAATGACAACATATGTTTGACCAAGGGGTGGAAAGAAGTACTTTGAAGTTAATATAAGCTTTTGGAATAACGCAGAAGTGGTGGATTCCCTCTTTCAATCAAGCTGCTGAGAGCACAGAGTGCCTCAGCCTCATAACAGCTTTCATTATCAAAGCTGCATCAGTCAGTGCTTAGTCATGCCTACAACAAGGCAGCTGTGACTGTAGGAGTGTCAGACTTGGAAGACACCCCTAACAGGAAGAATTAGCGTCTCAACTGTATGAAACTAGAACTGTGGCAACACCAGTGGTTTACTATCTCCGTGTGAGCATGCCAGAGGATCTGGTCCAATAGACTGGCTCAGTGGATGCAAGCGAGAGAAAACAAATCCCCTATTGTCAGGGCATATGTTCCTCTAGATCCAAGTTCAGTCTGTATCAACAACAACAGTGGAGGCGGGGCAGAGGTGGGAGGATGATATAACAAAGTTTGCAGTGTGTGTCAGTGTGTCTCTGTGTGTGCAGGTGTGTATGTGTGAGTGAGTATGTGTGTGTGTGTGTGTGTCAGTGCTCCAGCCAGGAGGGCAGGAAGCCAAGTGCAATGCTGCAAGCTTACGTAGGTTCCCTGGACCGGCTCTGCAGTCACATGATTACAGCGTACAACCGACTGTGTTTACTTTGGTTGGCTGGAGCCTCTAGAACTGCTCAGTCACCCTGCCGCTCATTACATCCAAAGAGCAGAACAAATATCATGCGATGTATTTCAGATTGTGAGGGCTTTAGATAAACCAACTAATCACCAGATTCTGACTGTTTGTGGCTCGTGGATGTGCATTGCTGCAGGTTTTTTGTCACTGCAGTCAAACACCGCTGGCATCTTTGCAATGAAGCTAATTAGAGTCAGGAAGAAATACTCCTAAATGTCAGTGTTGTCTGGGACACTATCATTTGGTGCAAATTAGAATCTTTAGAGCATTACATGTCTTAATTACTAGGTCACCAGAAGCCATCCAGTATTATAATTCTTAATCCAAAAAACTCTCGACACAGATTTGAGCTTTTAGTGTCAAATATGCAAGACCAGGACAAAAAGAAATTGACAGCTTTAAATTTTTGCAAATCAGTTTAAGACACATGGCAGTAGAGGCTGTATGTGTCGATGAAATCTTGCATGCTTAAGAGAAGGTTGAGTCATCAGATTTTCAGCCTTTGTAGTTTGTGCCACCGATGTGCTGCCAATTTTCTTGTTAAGAATTACTTTCCAGTCTTAACTAAAATCCCAGCATTGTATCATTGGAGGTGACCACAGGGCGGGAAGTGCACATGCATTACGATTTGCTCAGAAAGACACAGCCATCGTCCAGTTCTGGTGTCTCTCACATTCCTGAAATAAAATGTATATTAAAATTATTTACTACTTTAAATGTTTAAGGTAAAGCCTAGAACTAGTCTAACTAGTCGTTTGTTCAGTTTTCTGTCTCTTTACAGGGAGTTTACTCTGACAATTTGCCTCCATTGGCATCTAAGGTAGCCATCTGGTGCTCGGTGGTGTTGTGTGTCCTGGCAGAGGCTACAGAGCTCATCTTGTCACGGAGTGAGCAAAGCTAGGAGCATAACCACCAATTTGTCCTTGTGAACCACCACTGCTCACTGTATATGTGTATGTAGAGGGTATTTCTGGAATGAGACACTTCCTGAGGACATCCATGGTGTCACTTCAGGTTTGTCAGCATTGGCCCCTTTGGGTTCGGCTGGCTGAACGCCTCTGAAAAGCATGTGGGTCAACCAGAAATACACTCCCCCTGTGGCTTTTGTTGACCCTCATCTTCCTCTCCTGCACTCTCCATTAGTTTTGACTATCTGAAGTTCAGGCTACAATTGGTACGAAATTTTGTGGTGCATATACAAAAAAAGAGCCATCACTAATGTTTGCTTTTTACTCTGAAAAAAAATCTAATGATTATGTTTTGGAGCTTGAATTGAAAACATTTTAGCCAACATACACAAACAACAGTTTGATAACTTGATTTGTCAAAGCGAAAAAAATTTGGGTTCTATTTTCTTACAAATGCTAGCAATCTGGCTAAAATAGAGGCAACGTTTGTTAGCATGTAGATGTCACCATGCAATCATTTCTAGCAAAAAAAGTAAACATCGGCATGTTCACATCAAAAAGTAACATGGCACACCTGCTAAACATTATCTGCAAATATCAGCAAGCTTGCAGTATTAATGTGGGTACTAGCATGCTGACGCTAGCATTTAGCCTGTAGATTGACAGTAGACTTTTAGTGTCTCTGCTGAAATCAATAAACCACTCCACCCATTAGCCATTAAGCATGGGGTGCTGGATTTAAGCTGAGTTTGAGTTGGCACATGAAAATCAATTAATTTTTATATTTCAAATATATCTTTTCACATTTCAAGAACTGGTGGTGAACAAGAAACTACTTAATGTAATTAAAACCACACAAGATGGAAAAAACTACAAGACTTCTAATAAGTACTAAGGATTTAGCTTCATTTCACAATTTGTTCAGTCACTATGCTGTACTAAATTATTACCTGCCACGGACAGATCATAAAATCACAGTTAACTTTTTGATGTAAAACTGGCTGGTGAATTTGAATTTTTTCAGCTGCAGTGACTGAGGTTAGTTTCCTGCACAATCACAACCTAAGAGCACTAAGTGCTCAACATCCCGTTATGTCGTTAAGAGGAAATCTATTTGAGAATAATCGCAATGTATTAATCATCTACTCACAGCTCACACTTAGAGAGAAGAAGTGAACTGTGGCCTCAAGCTAATCACATGCTTCTTTATAACTGCACATCTTGAATGGACAGGGAGCATGCTTCTCTGCAGATGCACACTCGTACGCTCTAATAGTCCTCCTCTTCCACCCACTGAACCCAGTGACGGTGCTTTGGAATCATGTGTCAGCTGCAGATGCGCGCACACACACACACACAGTTGGTGCTACTATGACAGGCAGGCCTGACGAAGCCAACCAGTCCAGTCCTCAAAGCCTCCTCCACAATAAATAATCCAGCCAGAGACATCTGAATAGCTCTATATCAAGTCCCGCTGCCAAGGAAAGATTATATCCAGCGGCTTCTGCAGTAATTCTTTAGCAGACATACATTTTCTCTGGATAAAAAACTGAGTCATCAAACATACTGCATAATGGGATTGCTGTTCAAAGGTGCAGGAAGTGCTTTTAAAGCTGAACAGATTCTTGTGTCTTTTTCTCTGTTTAACCAGCTCATGTTTAAGTGAAGCACAGTGTACAAACCATTGCAATGGCATATTAATCTTAACATATACAGCTGTAGGACAAGATTTATCCCGCTCGGTTATACTCCATATCCATGTTTATAGCTATACAAGTAAATCTAATCGCTTGGTAACCCCATAAAAATCAACATTAATGAATCTAGTTTACGGGTTGTCACACACAAGTGCCTATGCAGTGTTAGGAAGTCCTTCTGTTGACATTGCTGCATATAACTACCTGTGATGAAGCTCAGTCCAAATCCTGGATTACAGGCAACACAGGAAGAATGAGGAGGGTGGTCTTCTCTGCAATTCTTTCAATCATCATATTTTGACTGGAAGGAGACTTGACATATCTTCAAAATTGTGGAGAGCCCAGCTGCAACACATGGCCAGCACACAACCACTAATTTTTCACCCTGAGGTCGCAATTGTCACCTCTAATCTGTATTTTAAGAAAGGCACTCCATGTCTCTCTATATCTCCTCAGCTCTTTTGGGCCTTAAGATACAGACATAGAAGTATAATCTTTTGACCGGGTATGCTCAAAGAAGACACTGAATGGACCACTGTCACTAACACCTTGTCTCTTGTCTCTATAAACTCAGAACAATGATGCTTCGCTTATGCTATTTGCTGTTGTGCACTATATTTATGTAACAATTCCCAAAGTCCCTGTCAGGATTCATGCTCCTGAAGCATTTTTTACTCTTGTCTTGTTGTTTTGTACATTGAACTTCAGTAGTTAGGGTCAGGTCTCCCCTTCAGGGTCTGCCACAGCATGATGACACTCTAATTTAGTGAGGCAGCATGAGCTGTTCTGTAAACTTGCAGTGTTTACAGGGTCCCACATCAGTGTTGCAGTGTTCCTGACTTACATCACCGTCTGCTGCAGTGGACAGATTATTGACAATAAAATGAGTGCTATTCAAAACTACAGACAGTGACCCACTGACACCTCTGCAATCTTTAAAACAAGATTGATCATTATTGTTGTATATCAACAAGCTTTAAGTTACAGCCCTCCTTTAAGGACTGCAGTAAGTTTACAAATTAAAATAAAACCTTGAACCCATTTTGCCTTGTGGCAACTTTGTTTCTTAGGTCTTCAATATTATGTCCAAGAATCTTAAGAGCAACCCAATCTTAAAAAAACACTTGTGACATTTGCAGGCGACACCAGACTGCATGCATCATTTTTTCATCAGCAGTCAACTGAAATGCTGAATCAAATTGGCAAACTTAGAAACTAGTAAGACTCTCTGCAACTTTTTCGCCCCAGTTCCCTGAAGAGAAAAGCACTAATGAGGTTATGATTAAGCTTTTACGTAATTTCAAAGTAAAGCAAGTCAGTCTCCATGCAGGGAATCAAATGAGAACATCAATAACACTGTCTTCTGATCTGGTTTATAGTGACAACAAACATCCAGAAGGCACTGCTTCCAGCCACAAAGTCGTCTGGCACAAAACCCTACATAATAACCAAACTTAGTGTTTTCACACTGCTTTTTTTACAGATTCAACAAAAAAGATGTAACATGCTGATCCGTGAGCTTTGAGGGTGATGATGGGCAGTTTTTTTATTATCTTTGGACAGCGTCAGGCTGGGTGTTCACTCAGGCTCCAGACTTTGTGCAAAGCTAAGCTCAAGAGTAATTTTTTGAAAAGTCAAAATTTTTCCTATAGCCGGTTGATTGTTTTGTCTGCAAATGATGGATAATTAAATGAAGTGCCAATCATAATTTTCTCTGAGATGCAAAGAACTATTGTGTTGCTTATTTGGTCTAATCAACATTTGTAATGCAGAGGATACTAGATTACTAGATACTAGATTACATTTAAAAAATAGGAACGAGCAAACGTTTTCCATTTTTGTTTGGAAAATTACTTCAAAAATCAATTGATTATCAAAGCAGCACAGATTCAATTTTCTGTTAATATACTACTTGCTTTAGCATCATATGAAATGAATTTGTGGAGGATAGATGATTATTTCCGTTTTCCGTTTTTTACAGCAGAAGAAAAATGATTATCAAATAAATCGTAAAATAAACAATAAAATAGGTTTTAATCCTTGAACCACCGGAGCCTGCAGAGAAAAAAAAGATGGCTCCTAGTTTATAGCTCCAACTATCAGGCAGACACATTCAAGTTTATTTGGATATATTTCAACATCATTATTTAAAGACCTCTGTCAGCATCAGTTTTAAATGCTGCAGAAGTACTTAGGTTAATGCTATAAAGGATTTGTGCTAATCCCCACATGATGACAGTGCAGCAGTATCTTCATTGCTCAGTGTTCCTCCAGGGAAGCTCATGTTTTGCTTGATGTAGAAACATAATTAATGAAATGGAAGTTAGAGGAGAAAGCGAGTGCTCAGGACAAAAGGCTGGACCGTCGCTCTAGTGTCTGTTTTCGGTCTGGCGTCAGCTACAGCGTATGTGACGGGCAAAGAATGTGATGTGACTTGTTTTAACACTTTACACAAACCTCCGGGGCAGTTTCTTCCACTCAGGTCTATAGAGGAGGTGAAAAGCCAGAATAGACAGTTAACCAACTCTGGGCCTGAACAGTGCTGACGAAAGGACAGAGGTAACGGACTATGAGCATGTTACAAACACTTACTTTTACATTTGATGCATCTGTCTGATATTTAAAAGGCACTACAGAGACAAAATGCTTGACCATTAAAGATTCCCTGAACTCAAAAATATGCTTAGGCCCTTTGAAATGTTCAACCTTATCTCTACTGCACAGAGTTAATCATTAGAGAGGTGTTTTATTACATTCTTCTACAGTCTTGTTGGTATGATGTAAAAAACGAAAGCCAGCTGGAGGCAAAGAAACCTGAAATCTCCAGTGCACAAGAAGACTTATCAGCACTGAGGGTGAGAGTTTACATTAGCACAATAACAGCTGCCGGTTACAAGCTAAGGAGCTAGCCGTCAACTTAAACAAATAAAAGATGATAACTACACTCGGCATTCTTCTGTTGTCTGCAAGTTGTTGATTTTGGTGCACAACAGACTCCTCCTCTGAGTCTGAGTCTGACTGAGGATCAAACAAGAATTGTTAAATGTTTCCACTGGTTTCTTTAATGTGAACATCTTGATGCACACTGTTCTTGCACCAGTCAAACTAGTACTAGCAGTGGTGGGTGGGTGGGTGGGACATGAGACCTGTGACTGATCTAAAGTTTTTCAGTGACTAAGTAAGAGTAGTTGTGCTTCTAGCTTATTTTGGGGGGGATTTTTTAGCTTTAGCTTCTAGCCTTATGTGGGAAAACCATGTTAAAATATTAATTTTAGCAGAGTGTTTTGACAATGTGTTTGGACAGGAACTTAAAATTAGAAGACAAACACAGCAATTTTCTAACAGGTTCAAAACTTCATTGACCAACTAATTTGAGAAAAACAGATTGCTCTGCACATAGACACAATGACAAGCATGTATTTTATTGTGATGGGTGAGCTCGGGAAGCTTTGGCTCTCACTCTCAGTTCACAAACTAAACACCGCATGGACACACACACACACACACACAAACAGACAGCTTGTCTCTGCCCCCCACCTCCCCTGACGCATTTACCCAGTCTGGAAAATTATCTTACTATAAACATTATACCCCTTATCGCTGTCGGGTGAAAACCTAGCATGTGTGTGTACTGATTTTTTACGTGTTTTATAAGCCTAAAGGTCATCCAGTCATTAAAGATCAAATCCACAGAGAGCCATGAAGGTATGAGGTCTGTATGTGCCAAAAGAAATAATATCCATGGCAACTTCCTACTTAGAAAATACAGCACTTTAAAAGCAGACTGTCTCATTTCCAAGCCTGCCTCGTGTGTTTAGTGCTACACAGAGGTATTTAAACAAAGGTTAAGTTGTTTGTAATTTACTTTTCATGATTGTTCAAGAACAATACAGTGCGGTTGTGACCTGGACAGTTTGCTAAACTAACTTTCCTTCAACAATTTAAAGTTCACCCAAGGTTCACTCCAATGTTGTGGAGTTTCTTGGTAACTGAGAGCAACGAAGGTCACAATGGATAAACTAATTAGGCTGTTGTTAGATAACTAAGCTCCAACTTACCGTCACATACATATCAAAGAGAACAGTTCCAAAGAATCACACCGCTCGGACCTCCTCCACCAGGGCAAAAATGATTAAAACTTTTGATGATAACAGATTTAAGATTATTGAGCCTAATGCTGAAGCCAAAACATATGTGGTGTGCAGAGGAAAAATATACTGAACCTTATTTTTACTGTCAGCTGTCACAGTTCACACTGTCTATATTTTATATTGATTAAGTCTTAAAGGCAAGGATAAGGCAATCAATACTCCAATATTTGAATGCTAAATATGAAGCTAAAGCCAACAGGCACCTAGCTTAGTTTATCATAATGACTGGAAACTGACAAAAACAATTAGCCTGGCTCTGTCCAAAGGTAAAGAAAAAATATTCACAAGATCACACCTAAAATGTTGACATATTTCTCAAGAGTTACATATTGGTTTGTCACAGTGCTGATTGATACAGTGGAAATACTAATTGTGTGATTACACCAAACAAACTGAAATTGCAGTTTGTTCAGTCATTGATTTGGGGAACAAAATGTTGTTAGATGATAACAAATGATGATAATATCATCACAAAAACCCAAAATGTTTACAAAAAACAACTATTATTATTATTTTAGTTCCTTTCCTGTGCATCTCTATTTTTAATCAGAGAAATTAGGAGAAGTTGTAAATGTATTTTAAATTTTTACATCATTCCTGAACGAGTATTTTTCCTTAGTGTTTACCGGAACATCTGAGGGGAAGCTTGCAACCAGCCAAGGTGTGTCGACCCCTTTATGAATCAGAATCGAGTGGTGTTTGTTGTGAATGTTCACACCATGAATTGATCTGACCCCTTTAAACTCCCCGCCAACTCATCTCTCATTCAACACACACACACACACACACACACACACACACACACACACACACAC
>JAQNCA010000006.1:9473735-9507791 GCA_029783725.1 Acanthurus tractus
CCTGCTGTTTGTCCTTCTCATTCAACACACACACACACACACACACACACACACACACACACACACACACACACACACACACACACACACACAGTTCCTAAGTAGGGGGTGGGGGATCCATCTCCTCTTTCTGTGCCTATAGGAAACATCTGACTGTGTGTCAGACTTTGATTCACACACATCAAAGAGACTGTTTAAAAGGAGACAGACCTTTAGGAGGTTATGATAAGCCTCTAGCACCTGGCAGACGAGATGAATCTCATATCTATGTGTGTAACAATACTTATGTTAATACAATTTGCTTTAGGTTATGGGCTGCAAGGAAAGTTGAGACAACTATTTCTCTTTCAACTGTGCCTGAACTCATTTCTCTCTCTCCCCTACAGGCCGGCTGCACCAGACTATTTTTGCGAGGTGTGGGTGTTCACACTGTGGCTATGCTCACTGGTTTTACCTCTTTCTTTTCTGTGCATTGATTCAGAGCTGTTATGCAAGGTTCTGCCCCCCATCCTCTTCCAGATTAGACACTCCAACTCCCACGCCTCCAGCGCACATGTGCACACCAACTATAACAGCCTCTGCTTAACTATTTATGCATCTGCTTGGTGGAATAACCTTTAGACGCGCTCTTTCACACACTAATCATCTTGTTAGTTCCTCCATTGCGCTATGATTTGAGCAACACCTCGTCCAAACCAAGATCTCAGATCAACAACTTACCCCCTGCCTGCAAGCTTGCTCATTCAGAGCTTTGACCCAGGTTCTCTGCCAGTGCCCCCTGAAGGACTTGAAGGAGAACAGGGATGTCAGCAAGCCTTTGACCCCGGCCTCAGATGCAGGTCCTCCATCCTTACCCCAGCGGAGCTTCAGCAGGAAGCCCAACACACCTCCGGGCTGACAGTGGTGGGGTTGTGTGAAGCATAGCTGCTGCCAGGCTGGCTCCCTCCCGTCCTTCTCGACTGTCTTCCTGGCTTTCCGCAGCCGCAGTAGGTTCAGCAAGTACTGGAGCAGCCATCCCAGCACGATGAGCAAGGAGACAAGGAAGAGACCCACCAGACACAGCCAGCCCAACTGCCGGAGCTCCATCACCGTCTCCCGGAGCCTCTCATATCATCAGGTCCGGTTGAAAATATCAGGACTGTCAGTCAGGGCAGATCTGCTCCCTTTGCCTGTGAGTGGCAGCACTCAGCGTCAGTCACCTTAATTCAAGGGTTATTGCAAGTTATAACTGAGGAATAAACAGAGTCTATACGGAGAGGTGACTCAGACCGCACTGACATTATTTTTCTCGGCTCAAATCACGTTCAATTACCACTTGTGCTTACATGAAGCAGGAGCCCATGCACTTAACTGCGTTACAGTTACGCAGCGATACAAAAATGATGCATGCATTAGCAAGCAGGACGATGCAGCGCACGTTAGCGGACCAAACTCCGATAATCGTCATACCCACCTAACGTTATCGTTCAGCTCAAACGGTCTGAGCTGCGGGCTGCACGTGATCCAAAGGAAAGGACTGGGGATATGAAGCTGGCTTTGTGGCGATGTGCAACAACAAACGTGTGTTTCCCATCTCGAAGGTATCAGCGTTGTGTCGATCGGTTTCTGTCTGCTGTCATCGATTCAAAATGAAACCTCCCGCTGTCGTTTCAGACTCAACTTGGTTTCAATTTCTCCGCTGATGGTCATACCCTGCCTCCTCTGCAACCTGTCTAAGATTATGATGATTTGACAAACAACAGAAGTGGCCCACAGGTGGCGCTGCAGGGGAGGGGGGCAACGACAGCAAACAGGAAGTGAAAAAAAGAGTCTTCAAAATAAAAGCAATCAATAAGGGGAAAAAGATGCCACTTAAGGTGACAAACCTGGGCAACTGTATTACACGTTTTGTTAACTTAATGTAAACACATTTAAATATAGTAAAGTAAATTTTCGGATTGTTATTACATTGCACACATTTTTTACTCTATACTGTGTATATTTGCACGTCCCTTGTTTAAAACGTTCGTTTTCTCTTTAAGCAAGGTACAGCTCCTTTAGGGTTAAAAACATACATTTTCTATATTTTTATTTATAGTGTTTTCTATTTCATATTTTTCAGACCTGATTGTATATATATATATATATTTACAATATCTTTTGTTATGCTCCAGAGGTAAAATCCTAGTTTGTGAAAATCTGGAGTGCAATAAACCTGATTCTTGTTCTATTACTTGAATTTTGTCTATGAATTTTCATGATTCAAGCACAATATCAGCTGGTTCCTGTTTCGTTACATATTTTTCTTGAATCCAGCAATACATCTTTAATATTGTGAGGTTTGTGATTAATTTGTGAATATGATGATAAGGCCTAAAATGCATTTAAAAATGCTTTGGCTCAATACGGAATGGCCTTTTTCCACCACCAATCTGTACTTTGGCATGTTAAAGAGAAAATCAGAGGATGCCTTCTCCCACTAATTGGTTGCATCTCATGTAACCTATTTTAAAAACTTTTTAAGAACATTTTAATCCTAGTTTGGTGGGGCAGTCTTGCGCTTTTAAACTGGTACATTGCATCCTCAAAGATTTTCCTCCTTTCCACCCTTGCAGCAAATGAGAGCCTTGAAAAGAGTTTCTTTTATTTTGAAGACCCTAACCGGAAGTACGACCTTCTCGTCGCTGATGTCAGACGTAGAATTTTCTGACAACCAGGTAGTGAACAGATAATAGCAGCAACAACCCGATATGAACGCTGATATGAATTACCACTGTGACTTGTGGACGTATTCCTCTTTGACGCCGGAGAGGCGGAGATGCGTTTTGTTTTAAAATAACGTTATGACATGTATTTACCTCAGTGAAGACAGCCAAAGCTCGTGTAACGATCGCCTTGGACGGGAAACGTCAGATTAGCAAGAGACGTGATTTAAACTATCACACACAAACCCACCGAAATGCCTGAAAACATGTCACCAGTTCCTGTCCTGCCCTTGGTGATCAACTGTTTCATGTCGGCGCTCGGCTGCATGGCAACACTGAAACTCATTCCTGCTTTTAAAGACCATTTCATCTCAGCCAGATTGTACGGAATGGACCTAAACAAAACTACCAAAAAGGAAGTGTAAGTTATGACTCCACAGATGCAGTGACTGTTAACTCCAGTGTATGTTTAATTGTATGTGCAGTGAAACACGATGGTTGAAAGGATCCCCTTTTTCAGGATTCTCCTTTGTTTCTCTTTCTCTTTGCAGCCCAGAGTCACAAGGAGTCATCAGTGGCACAGTCTTCCTCATCATCCTGTTCTGCTTCATCCCAGTGCCTTTCCTTAGCTGTTTTGTTGGAGATCAGTGCATGGGTTTCCCGCATGATGAGGTGGGTTGACTGATGTGGAGTAAACATGTGTTTGTCTTAAGTCTGAGTCTAACTCTCTGCTTTGTTGTTGTTGTTTTGGTCAGTTTGTGCAGCTGATCGGTGCACTTTTGGCCATCTGCTGCATGATCTTCCTGGGTTTTGCCGATGATGTGCTGAACCTGCGCTGGAGACACAAGCTCTTGCTGCCCACAATGGCTTCCCTGCCACTGCTCATGGTCTATTTTACAAACTTTGGCAACACGGTCATTGTGGTGCCCAAGCCCTTCAGAGCCCTGCTTGGGCTGCATTTAGATTTGGGTGAGTTGTTTGCAGCATTGTGTGGGCAGCATCAAGGTAGCTCAGCATGGGAAGTACAATCCCTTTAACATGATATTTGTCCCTTTTTTCTATTGTTTAACTCATTTTCAACCAGAGGCTACATAAAAAGTAGTGCTGTTTAACTTTAATTTTTCAAGATCAAAATGTAAATGTTGTCAACTATGAAGATTATGCTTTTTCCCATATTCTGTCAGACACACATGGTCATGTTGGGGAAAAGCATTAAATAATATCTGAAATGAAATGCTTTTGTATTCATGTTCGGTTGTTCTTTAAATGATGCCCTTTATGATCCTCTGCAGGTGTTCTCTACTACGTCTACATGGGGATGCTCGCAGTATTCTGCACAAACGCCATCAACATCCTAGCAGGCATCAATGGCATTGAGTCAGGTCAAGCCCTGTTTATCTCCGGCTCCATCATAGTCTTCAACCTGCTGGAGCTCAGTGGTGTGTGGTTTGTTTTAGCATTTTAAGATCTCACCCTCTACACTAGAAGTCATAAGAGTATTTGATATATGTGTGGTGTTATTGTGTTACACTGGCAGACTGTCCGTCCCCTTTTCAGACTGAGAGTGATGCTGTTTGATTTATAAATGTGGATTTATTTTTACAGTGTGCCTCTTCCCTGTTGCACAGAAATTTTCATAACGGGCAAAAAGCTGCTTTATCTGACATTTGCTCTCTTGTGTTGTCATATCTATTAGGGGATTTCCGTGATGACCATGTTTTCTCCCTGTACTTCATGATACCATTCTTCTTCACCACACTAGCACTTTTTTACCACAACTGGTAAGTTTAGCGTATCACATGAAGCAGCTTTATGAAAAATGCAGAGGAACATATGGCATCGCAGTGCACCTTTATTTTCTTAACTTGCACCCTGTTTTGTCACAGGTACCCCTCATCCGTGTTTGTGGGAGACACTTTCTGCTACTTCGCAGGGATGACATTTGCTGTGGTCGGCATCCTGGGACACTTCAGCAAAACAATGCTGCTGTTCTTCATTCCTCAAGTGGTTAACTTCATCTACTCCTTGCCTCAGCTTTTTCATATCATCCCCTGTCCCAGACACCGGCTCCCCAGGTAACCAGCTGCATCATGGGCTTCAAATTTATTTATGAAATCTTTTCATTCATCATTTATACTGATTGTGTCCACGACCTTTCTTCCTTTTGTCTTCATCACAATGTCACTGGTAATGAAAGGCTGAATCCAGACACAGGCAAACTGGGGATGAGCTACTCTAAATTCAAAAGGAAGGACCTCTCTAAACTAGGACACCTCATTCTGACGGTAAAGCTCTTGCGCTTGTATATTTTTTATTTTACTGATCTGATTTCATTTAACACACCTCTAGAAGCTTTTAACTGGTCATGAAACAGTTTTTTTTAAAAACTGATGCCTCTGTATGACCTATGTAAGCAAACAAAACCATCTGTATAGTCGTACTTAGTGCCAGCCTCTGAGTCTAATTCCCTGTGAACTCGGACAAAACAATTTACGGCACACAGACCACAAGAGCCCGTGTTTTCATTTTACCAGGCAAACTTTTTGAGCAAATAATACATTATCCAGTTAAGAGCAAGCAGGAGGAGATTTTTGTTTTCTTTTTTAGAGAATTTTATATTTGATGTCATATTTTGTGTTTATGGCTGATATCAGGGCAGAATAAAAGAAATGGAATACAAAAGAAAGAACTGATTCAGGAATAAAAAAGGCTAAAAGAGACACTAATAAAGCACATACAATATAGTCTCCGTTCGGTCCAGAACTGGCCTTTTTACTCCTGAACAAGTATGTGGTATGGGGAATATTGTTACTTTAGGTTTAGCTCAGACAAATAATTTGCCATTACCAAGCAGCCAAATCTGTTTTTTATAGGCTAACACGTATGAAAAACGTAACACGTAACCTTTTGTGTATGAAAAGTACCTGTGCACCATAATCATATAATAGTTATTAATCTTGTGCAAGCACAAATAGATGGAGCACCTAATGGCTATGCATCCCACAAACAGATGTTAAGCAAAAAAATAGCATTAAAAAAATAAGATGTGTCCTTCTTTCACTTGCCTCCAAAATAAAGGGATGCACTTGCGGAGCTTTATAACAGGAGCTGGTTGCAGGCTGCAAGAATCAACACAAAATTATGCTATAAAAATATGTTGAAGACCACTCAAACATTATAGGATATTTCATCAAAAATGAGATGTTAACAGAGCCTCACATTGGAGAAGCAAATACCTAAAAACCAGGAAGGCAAGCAGCAGATATGATAGGTCAGATGCAGTAAAACCTTAAGAAACACTGGTAGACTTGTTAGTATCACAGACAAGTCTCTTGATAGAGAAAGCTTGAATTCCCCTATTAATTAGCAAGCTATTAGACAGATTTGCCATTTTGTTTCATCTCATTTTATTACTCTCAAATCCAGGTCAACTATTCAAATTGTGCCTTGATTTGAGAGTAGTCTAGGTGGGTAAACACACACATGAGGCTGACAAGGGCTGGCTTCCAACAGGGTTTATTGGTTGATAACAATAATGCCCTTAATCCTCAACAGGTGGCAGAGTTATTGAAGCTGCTTGAAGTGCGAAGAGGCCAGGAGGGAGATGATGATTTTATTGAATGCAACAACATGACTATAATAAATCTGGTGCTGAAATTACTTGGGCCCACCCATGAGAGGAACCTCACAGTCATCATGCTCCTCATACAGGTATAACAAAGCACCTCCAGTATCCAAACACCCTGGAATAATGTAGGAAGTGAATTATTATTTCAGTGGAAGCTCATTTCTGTGTCTTCCTCAGGTGATGGGCAGTGCAGTGGCTTTTGGGATCCGTTATCATCTGGTGCGTCTCTTCTATGACGTCTAGACAGCTCTCCAGGAAAGAGGAGAAAGAGAACGACTGAGAAAATGTGATATTGTTTTGGAACTTCTTTGCAGGCCCATAATTCATCTGCCTTTTAATAGTCCATTACCTCACTGTTGCTTTTCTGCCTCAGACTGTATGTGCAGTAAAGACTCAGTACAAGGCATAAAGCTATGTTTGACTTTGTAAAACAGTTAGTAAAAATAGCTAAGGATCTGACATCCACAGCAGTAGTCTTGGTTATTCTCTGGTTTCACTAATAACAAACAGTAAGATGTGACTGGGTCTTAATTAACTTGTGTGTCGACCCTGAAAGTATATTTTTATACTTGTTTTTTTAAAGGAAAGTGCACAAAGTTGGGATGACTCTCAGTCTTCAGGGCAGCCAACATCAATGGCTGACTGCTACTGAACTGTTATCACTTCCCAACAGATTTATAGCTAAGAAGTGCCCTAAAAATATTTTTAAAAAACCCATCCACACAGTGACCTGTCTCTGGAAACTGCTGTTAAGTCAAAAACTATACAACTCATACTCAGTTCACATTCAGAAACATGCAGCAAAGGTGAGAAAGTTAGTATCCTTTTTTTTTTAGTTTTTACCTTTGAACAAACAGAATGTGAAGAAAAGCAGTGAAAACATTAGTCTAATCAGTCTGAAGACGATCACAGGAGACTAGGTGGTGAAAGGTAAATAGAGGGGATAGTAGAAGTGTCTGGATTGTTGAAAAGGTTAATTAAGGTCTATAAAAGGTGAGGGAATAAGAAGTAATTGTTGATGCCTTTATTGCAAATGTTGGATTCATAGATGTACATTTATTACTAATGTGCATTTTTCCTCTAAGGGTTTAGCAGACACATGGAAATGTGAACTCAACTGGCACTGGACTATTTGGGAATGTAACTACAAGTTGTAAACTGTTTACTATTGAGATTGAAGGCACAAATTGAAAAATAAAAAGCAATTAAAGCCATAATTGAGACATAATTATTTACTGTGATTGATGTTTGAAGTTTATTGAAGTTTATAAAATTGAAATTTAGCCATTCCACAGCGTATGATTTTTTGATTACAAGTAAAACTTTTGCATTAACAGCCTAATTTACAAGTGCGATATTGTTATCAGCAAAATGATGATAAGGTGATAACATGTATATCAGTATCAGCGCCAAAGTTGGATAAAGAAAGGTGCAGCTAGATCAGAGGTACAGTGAACATGTTGGTCACAATTCATTAACAGCCAAACCCAATTCATATTTTTTGGAAAAATTCTTGTATATGTGATAAAAATGTCTATGTGATCTCCTTAATTTCTTAGATAGCAGTATGGACCTAAAAAAACATCCATGTAGGTTCCACTACCCTTTGCTTTAAAGGGTTAGGTATTTTATAATCTGTAGCACTGCATAACCAGACAATATTTTAATGTAAAATCCTATTCTGCAAATTGTTACAACAAATATGAAATAAAATGGAGGCAATTGTTCCATATATCACCCCTGAGACTTTGTGAAGTGCAGGTTCAAAGAAGCATAAAATGAGAATACTCAAGTAAAGTAAAAGTTATTTAAAATTCCGTACAAGTGTCAACATTTGCATGAATGTACTTAATCATTTTAAAACCCTGATTATCGAAAAAACAATACAAAAAGCGAAAGTCATCAGGAGGTTTGAGGCGGAACATGTTGAACTCGGAACTATTGCAGAGCGCTTTGTTTCTGGTGAGACGTCTACGCTGCACATTACCCGCGACTGGCCAAAATAAACTTCAGTGTTCACATCGTGTCAGTGCTCTGAAACAGCTAGTTAATGTGACAAGCTCACTTTGAACAAACAGTTTGACGTTATTTATGTTTTTTTCGTTTGTCAAAATATTTCGGGGAGAAGTTACAAAAGCTCTATCAGAGCAGGTTAATGTTTTAGAGGCCCTGGTTACTGTTACTATGCAGTGTTAGCTAGCACGATGTAACGGTGACGCTACGTGCCAGGTGATGTTCAAACGTGGGCGACGTTTGGAGTTGATTTCTGTTGAAAACACACCACATTTAACCCGCTTTTTGACCCCGAGAGATGCCGCCTCACAGACGGATCCATAAGCTAACTCTGAAGTTGGAATGTGAATGGGGTTCGTGTCAGGAGACGTTCAGTCAGATGGAGAACTTCTGCAAGCATGTGGAGGGTCACCTTACTGCTCTGAACATGGCGGAGGAGGACGAGGAAGAAGCAGGTGGGTAGTTTTCAGTACTGTGGATCAAAGTATCAACCTGTGGCTCAATCACCGTTTTATTTCGAGGTTGCAGGTTGTCATGTCTTAAGAGCATACTTAAGAACTGACATGAGAGCGCAGCCTGGAAGTAGTGAAACACTGACTCACTTTTATTGATCTGGTCGCAGTTCACTGGGTTTCAATGAAACAACGACTATGCGTTAAACGATGTATATTTATGATTACCAGGATAAAGTTCACTTGCCAAGTCATCTGCCTCACCTTGGTTTTGCTTGCTGAAGACCACACTGAAAGCACAATAAACCAATAAACCTAATGAAAAGTGAAGAAGTACGCAGTCCAGGCCTGGTATTCCGACATATACAACCGCAGATCTGCAACCAGATATTAAATGTGGCAAAGTCATCACCAAAATTTTATAGTTCAGTCAAATAGTCATTAGTACAGTGTTGTTTAAATAAGTGATGATGAACAAGAAATGTTGATAAATTGTGCAGCCCTAGTCATGATGACGCCTGCTAATGCAAACTCTACTTCCTGTGCCAAGAGGAGAGAAACTGTCTTTGGAGAAACTGTGGTTTCTGTTCTTTGGAGGGTCCTGGAGAGCTGCGAAGACATCTCTTCTTTCACTGCTACCATACTAAGCTAAAGAACTTGGGTCAGCAAATGCTCAGTGCCCAGCCAGAAATAGGCACCTGCTCCATTGGCTACCACAGTAACAGCATCCCTGAAATCCCAGAAAATTTTGTCTGCCTTTGGGACGAATGTGAGGTAAGTTCAGCAGAAGCCACCTACTTACATGCAAGCATCTTCGCAACTGTCAACATCTGTTAACATCACACAACATTTTTGTCAGTTTGTAGTCAGGACCTCAGTTGCCTTAATAGATTCACTTGATGTAAGAGTGTCCTTCTTTGTTAAAGCAACCGCCTTTTGAAAACCCAGAGTGGTTCTATCGCCATGTGGAGATGCATAGCCAATGCCTGGACATACCAGCAGGAGACTGTGAATTCCCAGTGCGATGTGGGTGGAAAGGTACGTCATTTAACTTAATTTATCTCAAGATTATAGTTTAGGAATGTCAAGGTAACTAAAGATAACACAACTAATTTATTGTCAGTGACTTTTATAATGGATTGTTGATTATATTTCTTTCTCAGTACTAAGATTGAAAGATTGTTGAGTTCAGAGTCTTTCGCTTAACAGATTGTGAAGCCACTGCTAAAGGGCGTCCTAAGCTGCGGGAGCACCTGCGCAGCCACACCCAGGAGAAGGTAGTGGCATGTCCAGGCTGTGGGGGGATGTACGCCAACAACACTAAGCTTTTTGATCACATCATACGACAGAGTGCCTTGGAGGGTAAAAACATGCCTGAATTAAAACAGAAAGATTAATAACAATGTTAGCAACTTTTTTTTAGCTTCAAATGATGTCATCTAATAATTCATGCTTTGTGTGCTGTAGGTCAGAGGTTCCAGTGTTCTCACTGTTCCAAACGTTTTGCAACAGAAAGACTTCTGAGGGACCACATGAGAACCCACGGTCAGTCCCACCACCCTCATGTTACTAGTTATTATTCCCATGTGCTCCAGAGGACTTTGCTGTCACTCTTGAACCAAACTACTGACAACCTTTTTTTGTAAACAATGACTTGCCTTTTAAATATTTCTGCTTGAGGGCCGACACTGGTTTCAGCTCATGCTCATAAAAAATGACACTGAGAACTGATAAATGGGTGTCATAAAACATATGATATACTGGCTTTGCCATCCAAGTGAAAATTTGTTCGAAAATGGTCCTTTACAAGATTGTGTTCTTTGTATTTTTTGTTCTTTCTTTCTGCTGGTGCTGCTGTACATCTTCACCCATGTGCCACCCACACACACTGTCAGTTGAGTTTCTGGACAGGTGTACCTATAAACATTGGTAAACATTAGCAAGCCCCAGATCTCTAGATCCTAGCATCCCTGTGCACAACTCACAATGTGAATAAATCTTTATGATCAATGTCTTAGTTGTCATAGCAACAGTCTCATGTTTTATTTTAAAAGATACTACCAGTATTTCTTGACTTGAAAAAGGCACATAGAAAAGTACTTTTTAAAATCTTTTTCGACTGTTTGACTATGCAATAAAGTTTGTTGCTCCTTTCTTTCCTGTTGACAGTGTACTGCTCTGCTGTATTATTAGATGATTTAATCTTGATTTGTCTTCTTGTTTGTACAGTGAGCCACTACAAATGCCCGCTGTGTGACATGACCTGTCCATCTCCCTCTTCACTGCGCAACCACATCAAGTTTCGCCACAGTAACGAGAAGCCTTACAGCTGTGAATACTGCGAATACAGGTATCATATCCTTCAAAGCTGCAGCAATGCAAAACAACATCAAGCTGCTATTGACGTACTTGCATTATGGTTTTCTTAAAATTATTTTCTTGATTTTTATATTTCAAGGTGTAAGAATTTGGTGGATTTGCGCAAACACCTGGATAGCCACAACAGCGAGTCAGCATTTCACTGCGACGTTCCCGGCTGCAGTTTCACCTCACGCACACTTGTCACCATGAGGATTCACCACAAAAGGCAGCACGAGGTAAGAGAGGGAATCTTGTAAGTTATTGTTCCTTTGCAGAGGTATGGTGTTATTTATAGTTTTCTAACATTTCTCTTTGTTTTTATAATCAGGGGAATTTTATAGCTCGCTATAAGTGCCATGTGTGCGATCAGTGCTTCACCAGGGGCAACAGCCTAACTGTTCATCTGCACAAAAAGCACCAATTCAAATGGCCCTCTGGACACCCAAGGTTCAAGTAAGTCTTGCACTGACAAATCAATCAATCCAGTGACGCTGATTCTGAAACATGCAGTTATGCACCACTTATTGCCTCTTTATTACTCTGCCAGGTACAAGGAGCACGAGGATGGTTTCTTGCGACTGCAGCTGATTCGCTACGAGAGCGTGGAGCTGACGGAGCAGCTAATGAGAGAAAGACAAAATAGGCAAGAGGATGAAGACGGTGGCCAGACTGAGGGTCAGGAGCTGGGGGAAGATTCCCCCGGTGCAGCTTGTTCAGAGCTGCAGGTAGAGCTGAGAGGAGTGCTGCTGGAGGAGCAGAGGACTGAGGAGCCAACCGTCAGCACTGAGGAGGGCAGTCGGGATGATGGCATGTTGTATGTCCTCACTGGAGGCTTGTCTCAAACAGGGGAGGACTCTGTCATGCAGCAACTCCAGGATACTTCTCAGCAGCAGGGGATGGAGCTGGTTTGACCACCACAACCATTCTGCTTACACAACCACATTATACTTGACAGGACATTCTGCAATCAGCTGTGCTGATACACAGATATATGGAAAAACATGAAGAACCATAAGCACTTAAGAAACACATGACAGAAGGAATGCTTACTCCACAATGAGCCACATTGAGCCTATATTAGGTAATAAACCTGTAATATTTGTTTTTATTAACTAATGTTGAGCTTATGTTGACCTAATCACCAGTGTTTTTAGATTATTTTCACTCACTGAATCTCGTACTGTAACAACCTCAGATCATACTATGACCATGTCACTTGGATGGCTGCTAACACTGCACTGCTTAGTCTGTGATTATTCTCTTTTAGATGTGAAAGCTTTCCCACATGAAGAAGTGTATCAGCCATGCCTTCGAAGAAAAAAGTTTTGATTTACAGAAATGAAGTGTTGGCATTCACAAAAATGTGTGGAAATCAGAAAAGAGGGCCCTACCTCATTAGTTCAAAGTGTGTAATTTTGGACGCTTGAATAAACGTAATAAAATGTTTTCAAAAATCACATTTTAAATATTTTTTGACGTTTTTTGTCGCTGTTAATAAAATTAACAATAATTTGTTTTAGTAAACACAGCAAAATCAAAGATTGCTCTTTGAACAAGAAATTAAAAGAGGAACATACTTTGGTTTAATTCCATGTGATTTAAAGATCTCTACATCAGTTCTGTTCTATGGCCTCCCCAATATGGCGCCACCTGCTGACTGTAATTGTTTCACTGCAGCTTGATATATATACCAGGCTTCACCAGGATAGATATGTTTAACCTAGAAGGGTTGATTTAGCTCAAAACTGATTGTAGATGATGGAATGTTGTTTCCCCGTATCTAAAGCCAATCAGCACACTGAAAGACAAAAAATTGGTAAATAAATTAAATCTTCTGACTCTAGCCCACAAAGCTGCACAAATGTAATATCAGTTCTTTAATGGCATTTTTTTAGGTTGACATTGCTTTGTGATCTTCTCATCGCCCCCTGCATTGATCTTAAAAAAAGCTCCAGTGATCAGGTGACCTAGATCATGTCAAACCTTTGACAGAGCGGCGCGTCCAGTCACAGCATGACATGCAGCACATGGTGGCATTAGCTGTGTGTAGAAGATTAGGCGGCAAACAGAGCTTAGTCTACTCTGCCGTTACATTCTGCAGTCAGTGACCTCCACTGGGACAACGGAAAATAAGAGGATGTAAACAATGTCGCTGGACAAATTTATGACTTTGACTAAGTTCACAGATCTATCTGCAGTTTTTCACAGACACTGATTACGTCAGAAGATGGGCACAGCGAGGTTATATCATCTGCTGCTGCTGGTTTTTGTCCCTTTCCAAAGATCTGTTTCTCAGTTTCCTGATTGGATTGAGGAGGTGGAAGGTAGTGGTAAGACCTCTCTGTAGTTCCAGTGTATTATTACTGTGCAATCATGTTCTGGTCTCTAAATTATGGAACAAAGCTAATTGCAATGTGGAAACAATTGTTAATCCCGGAACAACAACATTTCTTTATCTCAACTTTGAATCTTGATATTATTTCCACTTTTGTTTGTCTGTTTTTTATTATTATATGGATGTTTGTGATTCATCCACTTGTGGTTTATGACAAAACTAATAACAATGTTTCACTTTAGTTGAGACAGAATGGATTCCCCAACCAGATTTCATAGATGATGTCTATTGGTCCGGGTCAGCACCCCTTTGTTTGGGAGGCTGTAAGGCGCAGCACCAGGAGCTAAGGAGGGACCGCTGTGGAGACTCAAGCTGCTGCTGGCTTGGCTACAAGTCCCTTTGCAGAAGTAAGACCACCATGACAATGACCACTGCTATAACCACTTAAAAACAGGGAAACTTAAGGTACTGTCTCAGTTCATTGCTGAGCTTTGTGTCATGCTTTGCTTCACATGGCAGTGAACTGTGGGAGGCCAGATGTGGACTACAATGGAGTTGTGTATGGTAACGACTGGTGGGTGGGCTCTGTAGTGAGGTACGCCTGCCGCCCTGGCTTCATGCTGGTGGGAAGCCCTACCAGATCATGCCAGCCTAACGGCCTTTGGACCCCAAAACCCGCCTGCCTCCGTGAGTAAACACTGACCACAATGGCACAAAGATTTGTATGATCCCTTATGAGCCTTTTTAGCTCACTGAATGTTTGTTCTCCGCCTGTCTTTTAGGAATGTGTCAACGGGGAAGGATTGAAATCAGTGAGAGGGAACTAAATGGGACATGCAACTCCACCTGCACATATAAGAGCTACGTCGGCCCACCAAAACAAGGCTGCACTCAGATAGACAACTGTAGGAAGAAGGAGACTGGCTGGAAGCGGTTCTTCGCACAGTGTGTCCCTTGCATTTGTCATTGCTCTCTTTCATGTCGTGAGTCGATTACCCGCCGCACTGTCAGGCATAAATGAAGAGCTGGTTGAACTGATTTAATGCGAGCGTATTGCAAAGTTAAATATTACTTAAAATATGATTTCATCTTCTTTCTTTGAGGAGTTTTTGTGCAAAGAACACCTTTGTCTTTTTATTTTTAGCATCTGCAGTCTAGAGCATGGAGAATACACTGTGGACTGTACAGTGAGACATCAGATGAAGAGGAAAAACACAGACAGCTTGAGCAGCACTATGTTTTTTTCTGCTTTATCCAATTATGTGGACAAATCAGTGGACAAAAATCTGGATGTTTGAAAACACTAATTTAATCTCTCTGGCACACTGAGGCCAGAAACATCCCGTTGGTTTCTATATATAAATTTTATACTGTGATGAGAAGACTTCAGTGCCTGTAGTTTAGGTCCCTCTGAGTCAGCAGTAAACTGAAAGCAAAAAAAATCTGTGAAGAGTGAGGTACATTTTGCTCATTCGAAAGAGTCTGGGAGGCTGTGTCAGACATGGGTCAAATAATTATTTGAAATGAAAAGTTGATCCTGATTGCCAGATGGTTGAGATGTGTTTTTTTAAAGAATAAGAAGCTCAGTTTGGGAAGGCAAAAGCTTGTTTACCTGAAAGCATATTGTGGTTGGTGGAATTAACTTGGTGCTAACGCTTTTAACACATTTCTAAGAGAAAGGAGAAACAAAGACCAGTAACGAGGGAAGTAAAACCACAGAGATTAGCTTCTCTACCTTGCTGTTACTCCTCTTAGTCCATCTGGCCTGGAAGAAGATGAGACCTTGATCTTATTACAAAGAGAGGAGCTTTGGTCAGGAATCTCAGACGTCACAGTTAATACTATGCATGCTTTTTAATGCTTTAGCTACCAATTATTGTGAAAAATAGCATATAAAACCTATTTTTATTGTAAAACTAAATCTTTATTTTTCTATAGACGGATTGTATGAGTGTAAAAATTATGTCTGATGCATTTAAAAGGAAGAAAAAAAAACAGATGCTACAGATTTGAACGTTTTTCTTATACTGACTGTGTGGTTTTATAGTTATTTGTTACATTCATTCCTAATACCCAAATATTTTTAAAGTCAAATATTATTTTTAACTGAAAGATGTCGCAGCCAGAAGTTACAAGCCAAACAGCCACAAAATATGAATAAATGTCACTTTTATTTTTAACCAGTGCCACTTATTTGCTCTTATGTCTGATATTTCTTACAAGCCAGTTGGATTGACTTTGTCAATTTTTATGCACAGACTCACCAGCTTTGATTTGATGAATGACATTACTCCTGAAAGCCACTAGATGCTGCTGTTTTGTTTATTCTCTCACGTTTGGTCACAACATTTAGCACCACATTTGGCACTTTACAGAAACTGGATAACCCAGAGGCAGTCACAAATGGAAAAAATACAAAGTAAAAGTTTGATTCTCTGCCACATCAACACATGATCCTGAAGAGTTCCTGCTGAACACCTCAGCTTGTTCATCACTGTCGGGGCCACCTACTGAACCTGAGAAGGATACGTTCATTTGCTATTGGTTTGTAGCAGCCGAGCCCTGCAAGAAGAGACAAGTGTGGATCAGAAACTCCAACATATTATTTCATACGACAACAATTAATGCATCCCTTTATTTGAAGAAACAAAAAAACCCCTCAAACTGATCAAAATGACAGATTACAACCACGTATGCCAGCTTATGAGATATACATAAACCAGAAGTTTAAGAATGAGGGTGACTCATATCAAAACAGCTATAACATTTTAGAATAATCACACTGAACAAAGTAATATGTGAAAGAACAGCCAAGTCTCCTGCCTCATTATAGCTCATTAACACTTGCTTGGATATGTTGTATTGTAACTCTGGGGAGGATACTCACCCACATCCAGCCTTTTGTACTCTCCTGAGCGTCCTGACAGGATCTCCCAATACGTCTGCTCATGCTCATTTCCTGCTACTCCGTTCACACTCTCCAGAAACAGGCCGAAGTCTGCGTCCTCCTTCACTGTAAACCTGTCAACATGTTCAGAGTCAGGATATTGCGTGGGATGAACAGCTTAGCCACTTTTAAAAAATTTCAGATGATCTGCAGAGGTATTAAAGGGGAGGTGGTCCTACGTGAAGTCGTGCTGTGTTTCCTTCAGCCTCCTCAGGGCGCCCAGCAGCACACCCCCTTCCACCACAGAGCTGGAATAGGGCTCAGGAGCCATGTTAGACAGTTCATTCTCCACTAACAGTATGACAGGAAGAGTCTCTGGACCTGCATACCATGTTATAATCAGTTATAGTAAAACTTTGCATGATGCATAACTGCAAAAATGACACATTCAAGCTATGCATTTATGTTTTCTTAAATATTCACCTGGTTTTGTGAGAGGTCCTTGTGTTAACAACAGAAGAAAACTCACTGAGAGGAGAGCAGCCTTTGTCACAGCCATCCTGTATATGATCTTTTCCCCACAAGTGTCTGATCTCACATCCAGCGTAGTACTTATAGTTTGCCTAACCCTAGTTTGCTCAATGCAGCCCTTCATTCCTGCACTCATCATGTAACTCTGCATAGATGCCTTTGTTGATTTGAAGTAGCTATTCACGGTCACAGACTGAAAGTAATACTGACAGGACTGTTTGCTCTTTTCTCACACATGTGATAGTCCGTCACTGTTACACTAATGTGTGGTTCATGAGTAGAAAAACACTGCTATCTCTGAAGTGGCTGAAGGATCATTTAGCTGATTGATGACTTGCCCTGTGGTTTCTCAGAGCATGATCCGGAATGGCTGTTGTTTTTAGATGGGCCCAATTTATGTGTGCATGCTTAAATCTATTCTACAGAGAATGGAGGAAAGGTCATCTATCATTCCTCAAGGCAAATATTACATTATGCAATCAGGATTTGGCCTTTGAAGTGGAATAATAGATTAAATAAGCACCATACCCCTCCATTTAGCAGCGATTGAAAATGGTCATGCACATGCACCAAATTTACTGGAGCCAAACATTTGAAAATCCACCTTTATTTTTGATGCTGACTTATTATAAAGAAAATAATAAGAAATAAAAATAATTGGTAACACAGTGCAAACCTGTGCTGATTAACACGCCAAATCACTTATAAGCTTTGTAATCAGGGTGATGAATTCCGATCTACATGTGTTACACTGTCTGTGTCTATGAATATGGTGCTCCTTGATAATATTAGCATCTATAAGGAGGCAAATCACTGAGAGAGATGGGTCGCTGTGCTGAAATTGCTCATGTAGCGACACGAGAGCTCGGTTTAAATTGGTCTGATTAAGAGGCAGGTGCGATTGGCTAAAAATGGTTTTGATTTCCTCTCAGGGGTGATGTAAGACATGTAGGGCCCGCTTGAACGCGAGTAACCCTGGCTGTTTTACCGAAAATAACCCGGGCACTGCAGCATCAGCACCAGGCAGCTGCGCAGGTGCGGCCTTTTAAAGAGACAGTGGGGCCTAAAATCTCACCAAAACCTCTTCTTCGTGTTTACAATTGCCGACACACAGGAATGAAGCCCGAATTGATGGTCTGTATAAGTATCATGTGGCAAGATGAAAATTAAAAAAAAAAAAAAAAGAAAAAAACATATTTACAGCGGAGCTTTTGTTATTCCAATTCTTCTCATTTCTCCAGAGACAACAGCTCAGAGTCTTCCCAGACTGAAAATTGAATACTTCCAAGGTTTAAATTGGCACCAGAGATGCAAATTGATTGAAAAAGTCTGTGACGCTTTATCTAATCGGATTAAATTAAATCTACAGTAAAGTAATGCAAACTTTTGTATCCGAATTTCGACGTCAAATCCCCATAATATCCTTAAAATGTCTCCAAAACACGTCTGTTATCAATTATTCCACTGTGCTTGTTTCGCTCTTACATCCTCTGTTCCCCCCTCATCCTCAGTGAGATTGTATTCATTCTAAAACACGAGGTCAGGAGGATTAGGAGGAAACAATCAAAACCAAAACAGTATTTTTTCTCCCCCCCTTCAGTAGCATCCTGCCAACAACGCCCTGCATCCCAGACCGGCGTGCGTACCACACAGACGCACTACCGGTAAGAGGGTAGCGGCGGCTGCTACATCGAGCTGCTGCTGCTGCTGAAGCATCTGCAGCGCTGTTCGTCTGTTTTCGTCTCATTCCAGATGTCAGAGACTGAGGGATTGCCATCAACACCACTGCTGAGGATGTGTGTGTGTATTGCGATGCGAGTGCAGGACGGATGGATGTCATGAAAGGAATGATCCTACCGAGGAGACAGAAAACATGACAGGCATCCTGTTCCCCTGACGCTATTCTGGGATGCAGTCATAGTTTGAGGCCGGACATGATTTTAATCTCAGGAGTTGCTGTAGTGGATGCGGGACGATGTGCGCCGCACCCCGAGAGATATTGATGAGGAGAACACAGCTCGGTTCTTTGATGTCTCTCAGCCGATCCGGATTTTTCCAGGACTGTGGTTCACAGTGAGAATCTTGGTTTTTGTGTTTTTTTTTGTTGTTGTTGTGGGGGGTGTTTTTTTCCAGCTGTCTGGGACTGTTTTGGGGGAACCTTCTGATGTGGATGGATTGTGCTGCTTTGTCTGAAGGCATCGACTGAGCACTGTTGCTCTCATCCAGAGAAGAGAACCAGGGTTGAGCTGCTCACCTGGTCATTTCAACACACAATCATAAGTATGTGATATGAGTGCGTGCGTGTTTGCGTGTGCATGTGCGGTGCAACACATACAGACTAGTGAAGCCACAGTTAGCCTGCTGTTAATGTGTCCTCAGGACAGGACAGGCTCATTTATGACTAATCTGCCTTTAGCAAAGAAGTCACTCCTGGCCACTGCTCTGTCATTTCCCAGCCGGGTGTCTTCTGCCTCATGTCTTCATTATTGTCAGTTTGTTCTTAACAGGTGCTCTTTGAAGAGCTGGGAGCATCCCCTCAGCACTGACAACAAGTCACTGCAGAGCCCCGACTCACCACACCACTGCAAAGTTAGACCTTTTATGACCATATTTTATCCCTTCTGGAGACTTTTATGATCACTATGTCTGTGTGGCTCACGTGTCCTGGCTCCAGAGCTGCACATGACAGATCATGGAGGCCTTCATCTGACTAAGAGGCCATTAAAGCCTGTCAGTGTTTATATGCAGGCTGGTAATGGAAATTCACTAATGGCAGGGTGGTCAATGGAAGTCATGGTCAATTTTCCTCACTGGTCCTCTTCACATGAGGACATTTTACTACATATGCAATTGGTGACTTGCAGGAGACAGTAGATGGAGAGTATAACAAGAATGCATGGAGCAGTGTGCACAGTAATCATGTGTCCATGGACCCAAATAGACTGTTTATGCATGTAGATCTGCTTCACCATGCATTGCTTACTTCTTTTATTTGCCTAGAAACATTCAGTCCAGTCATAAATGTGTTCTAGTAGTTTCTATGCCAATTTCAGGCCTAAATTTACATAAAATAATCAGTTTTATAACACTTTGGATAGAATCAGGTGGTTTTGTACTTTATCAGTGTTCCTACATGATTACTTTTACAATATGCACAATTAATTGGCACTGAAACACAAATCTCATTAGCTTTCCTGACATTTGAAAACGATCATCCATCAAGTCCTGACTGATAATTATGTGGCTCTTTATTTACAGCAGGACCGCTAATCTAAAGTGATCTAAAGTAATCTGATTAACTTTTGAAAACTCATTTGAATCATGCCTTTAATCTTCTTAATTCACTTCATTTAAAAATGCACCGTTATTTTGTTAAATATCTGTTGACTTGTGCCTGAGTGATTAGACAGTAACACGATTCTCATGTCCTGACATCTCAAGTATGCTGATATAAGGGAGACAACGTGTTTCAGTTTCAGATTATTGGAAAGCTAATGGACCAGCAGCCACTACATGGTCTAACAGACACTTCAGTCTAGGAAGAAATTTGTGTGAATCAGCAGTGTTAAGTGTGCTGCGGGATTGAAACCAGATCCCGACTCCTCACACTCGGAATCTCATTCCCCTGGTCCAGCAGCTCTATAGAATAAACTGTAATCAGATCATGGGTCAGCACCTAGTTTCAGGATCATGTCTACAGTCATCCTCAGATCATTCCTGCAGCACACGTGTGTCCACACATCTGCTGAGGCAACAGTTGAATGTTAGTTCTTAAATCAGTTTTATGAAGGCTTACAAGTCAGTCAACCTGCTAGAAAACAAAGGCACCAAATCAGGTCAATTAAATATCTTTGTTTGTATTGGTTTTGAAACCTTGAAGAGATTATTTACCATACTTCAATTAAATTTCAGGTGAAAATTACTCAGTTTCTGATACCGATGTGGGGAAAAATTGATACAATATATTATTGCATTGCAGTGTAATATAGAAGTGATACAAAAGACTTAATGCATTAATTGTTAATATTGCAAATAAGAATAAACTTTAAGTCCAGAATGATAAAGTCTACTGCTTTTCCAGTCCACTTCATGGTGATGAGTTCTTGTAATGAGGTCAGCAGAGGTCAGAGACAGTGGGATTAATTGGTTTTTGACATTGGTCTACTTGACAGTCCCATTTTGCTGCAATAAAAATAACAGATTTTACTGAAAAAAATATCCTTCAAGATAAAACAATTGTTGACAAATATATGATTTTCAGCTTTGGAAGGAAAATACCTTTCAAAATATCAAAATATGTGTTTTCACAGTAAAAAAGAATATTGCAAAAGTGTTGTGATAGTATCAAAAGGCTTCTGGTAATTCAAGTATCTGAGGTTTTTTCATATATAAAACATAAAAAAGGGTAGAAGACAGGATTGCGCCTTCTTCATTTGAAGCATTAGAGAAGTCACACTTTGGAAAACTAATATATCCGTCCTATTTTACAGCCTTTCAGCATGGCTGAGAGGACGCTGGATCAGGGCTCAGTCAGCATCCCCATGGAGGAGACCAAACTCCCCGGCGGAGCGCCTCAGGAGGCACCACTGCTCACCCACTTGAAGAAAGTGGAGAACCACATTACTGAGGCTCAGCGCTTCTCCCACCTCCCACGCCGCTCTGCTGTGGACCTGGAGTTCAATGAGCTCTCGTACACCATCCGCGAGGGTCCCTG
This sequence comes from Acanthurus tractus, assembly GCA_029783725.1. NCBI lineage: Eukaryota > Metazoa > Chordata > Actinopteri > Acanthuriformes > Acanthuridae > Acanthurus > Acanthurus tractus. Next base: position 9,495,341 of record JAQNCA010000006.1, read on the forward strand.
GTGGAGGAGGAGAGGTACTGCAGACTCAGTTCACATAGTAACAAGAGCGAGCAGGGCAGCACCACCCATGACGATCAATATCTGGAGAACAGAAATTTCAAAGGGAGGCTTTTAAAGGCTTGCGTTGACATTTAAAAAAAATGTATTTCTTTCTTCAATTTTTCTGTCTTGCCCTACCCTATTGTTCTGACACATGTAGCCCAGCCCTGTCCACACACACACACACACACACACACACACACATGCTTGCACAATTCCACCATGTTGAAGCAGGCAGTGTGCCTGTAAGCTTTGCTGCGCTCAGCGGAGTTTAGACATGGTAAATAATTTACACTTGCAGGTTGGCACACTGCTGGCCTCCCTTTTCCCTGTGTTGTCTGACGATAGGCGGTGGCAGTGAGTCAGGCCTGCGATTGATCTGCTCATGAAATATGGACAAGATTTAAGCTCACCACCATTATTAATGATAAGCTTCAAACCTTTGGTCGTCCCCACCTGTCAACTAAACCACCCTCTGCAAACTGTTCAGTTTAGCTGCTCTTGTTATTTTCTGTATATTCAGCAGGGAGGGGACGCAGGACTTCAGAGGAATCATTTATTTACAGTCTCCACATAGTATCCATGTGGAGAGGCCCCGCATGATGCATTGCAGGTTGTCTTGTGTAATATTGATGTGTATTGTGAAAGCCTGTTAAAGGGGTCCAAGCACATGCATGTCCCATGATGCACCCATGCACAGGGTTTTTCCTTTAGTAGCCTCATTTAAATCACTCTGAGGTTTCTGCTTGTGTTTGCATTGTCTCTTCAGAGCGCCTGCCTCAGTTCATCAGGCTGATGATGTGTGACCAGGAAGTATCTCAGCTATTACTAATTAAGTAGTACCTCTCATAAAGAGGTTCGCCTGTTGTTTTATTCTCTTCCCAATCTCATAAAACCTCTGATCATACAAAACCTGCATCTCTGCCTCTCCAATTACTCTGCTATATACATAAAAAACAAGCCACACCTAGCTTTATAATAAGCGCTTATTTTTGACAGAGGCTGTAGCTCATTCTGAGGGGTTTGTCTGTGTTTGTGTCTCATCTAACAAGCTAAGCTAAGAGCTGGTTCTCAGCAGTCCCTGTCTGCCTGATCAAAGCTGTGAAACAGGTGCAATCGCACAGAGCTTAGGGCTTTTGTTCTGTTGTGTGGTTTTATAGTCACTGATGATCTCTCCTTGCAAAACATGCGTCATTTTATGTCATGTTTGCTGAGTTATATGCCATTTAAGAGCTGGCACGGAGGACAGAGAGAGAAAAACTGCAGCGAGAACCATAAGGCTCGAACATATGATGTCATTCGTAATTTAATATGTTTTAAGTCTTTGAGTCACTGATACGCTACTTATGAGTCATTCTTTACAATATATGTGTAATAACAGGAGGAGATGAAGGAGAGGAAGACACTGTAAATACAATAAATATAGAGCTTCTACTTTTATTGTGAAAGGCTTTAGAAGCGTTAGATGATGTATGAGCTGTCTGCATTGGTGATTGTAGACTCTTCTGGGTGCAGGTAGCCATTTATCCCTGTTAGGACGATGCTGTTGTGGCCTGCTTTCATGTTGAGGGTATTCTCCTCCTGTTGAGGTATTCTCCTGGTGAAACTCTAGCCCCGCTGTGAGAAGGGAATGACAGGGAGATGGAGGGATATTAATGTGCCTCTAGGTGATTCCAGCTTTGCGTTTTGTAATTTACTGCAATTACGTCTCTGCATGATGTATGTTTGTTAGCATGCATGGTCATCTTACAGGCAAAAGCATATCTTTCACTTGTGCTCTGTGCTGCCTTTTAACCTCAATTTAAAATGCATCAACCACTAAAAAATTGCTAAATGGTGATGAAAATTTATCCGAAAAGAAATTCTTAACATGCAGCTCATAGTGATGCAGAGCAGTGTTGTATCTCCCTACTTATCCTGTTATGTTGTCGACAACATGGTCAGACAAGGTTCAAACAGAAGTCAAAGCAGTGTGCTATGTTTATACTGTATGCAGATTGGTCGTAATTTATGCGGAGTCTGAGTCCGCTATCTGCTAAATGTCCTGATGTGAGGGGAGAAAATCATCTTATTTCATTCACTGGTGTTGGTTTCATTCCTTAATTGTACTTATTCTCTGTGTACAATCCCCAGCATTGATGAATAAATTTCATCATACGCCAAAGTAAAGCTGCTTAAATTTGCATAATTAGTCAAATAAGCTTGAACTGAGTTTATTTACACAGCTATACGTGTATGGCTTAATTAGCTTAACCTAAAGGGAAACTCCACCGACCCCACACACTAATCTGGTAACAGTTTTATCGAGCATTTTGTGGCTTCCCAAAATCTGATAAATGACCTCAAGTGATGACATTTGAGTCAGCATCAGTTGGAAAGGTTAAAAAAAAACAAAACTTGGGGATATGCAGTTTATGAAAAAGTAAGTTTACCAGATCACTGCAGCCCACTCCTATCTATTTCAAATATACTCATATCTGTCTGAAGCTGGCAGCTTGAGGCATATTAGCTGCTATCAGTATAACTTCCCCAAACCCCCATCCAATCTGTTACAGTATCATTATAATTATAGTAATTTCCACAAATTACGACAAACTTATATTTTTGGTGCAAAAATGGAGGTGTCATATAAGTCATTGGCTCAAATCTGAACTGTTGGGTCAATTCTTCTGTCAGTGCCCATGACTGAGGCACTGGCTCAGAACTGGAGTCAGTCCACAGGGGCCACATGGTGGCTGCCCACTGCATCATGCAGCCTGGTTGAATGCAGAGAACATTTTTTTCAACATTGTCCAAAATACCATTGTATGTGGCGAAAGAATCTTCTTGTTCTTCTTGCTTTTCTTCTCCTTCTTCTCCTTCTAATTTGTCTAACAATTACTTTGGAATTACCCAGGAGATCAGGCTGGAATTGCTGAGCACAAACTGTCACAAACTATTTAGAAAGCGTGTCTTTGTTGTGTCAGGACTGGACAGTGAGGTGAACTGTGTGCTTTGTAGCTCTCATGAGACTGGGTGATCAAGATGTGCACGCAGCCTAGCACCGATAAGACCATTATTATGCATGACCTACAGCACGGGGTTAGATCATCTGTATGCACCACATGCCAAAGCAGGGCTGCTTCACTGACAGCAGGCCGCTCAGCTGTCTGAGTGCAGGCTGTCTGATCTAATAACACAGTGTGGGAGGAGGGGGCATGGCTATTAGGCTACTTTACTCATAGAGTGAGGTTTAAGGGGGCTGACAGCTCTGAGACCCTAATTACACAGCTTGAGACAGGAAGAAGCATCCCCACAGAAACTGGTGAGGAGATGGAGACAGGGGTGACAACAAGGCCTTATTTTAACTTTCTGAAAGTTGAACCTTAAAGGATTTCTATCAGTTCAAAACCGGGTTGTTTCACTGGTTCCACCGAGGTGAAAGGACCACAAAGGTAAGCAAATGTGTCATGAGAAAAACTGAACCATCTTCATCTTCATTGCAAGCCACATCACTAAAACCATTTTAAAACTGCTGCAGGGAGGTAATCCTTGTGGTTTTTCTGTTCGCGCCACTGAAAGCATTGTGATCCTGAATCTTTTTCTTTTTTTTGTCAGCCTTTTTTTTCTCCACAGAAATGTTTTGCTGCACACCTGATGCCCAGCTCTTCCAAAATGCTGTAAAATCTTCTGTTTTTTACCTTTTTATTTTTCACAGCCAATTTCACCTTGAATTCTGTCTTTTCTCCAGAAACCGTTAACAGCTTGAATGTAGCAAATCTGTGACAACACATGATTAACAACACTGCTAATTCTGCCTGAGGGGTTCTAGTATGCAGATTTAGTGGCTTGTGACTTCTCTTGCTGGAGTAAAGTCAGGCTTTCATCTGAATAATCCTCCATAAAAAAAATCCAAGAATCACTAAGTTCCCATCATGGAAACAGGTCTTTAGAGAGAAACCAGAACCGCTTTCACCTTCACTTTCTCAATGTCAAGAGCAGATACGTTTGTTCAAACAGATAGACCACCACTGAATACAGAATCTACAATAGTTTTATGTCAGTAAAAATATTTAGTTGTTTAAAAGGCACACATCAGTCTCTATGATGCTTTTTTGTCTCACTTTTTAAATAGTTAAGCCGTCCTATTCTCCCTTGCAATTTGTGTGTGTGTGTGTGCATGGTGAAGACTCCATTGGTAAGACAATGAACCCCAAGTTGCTCCTCATGGCCAATCGATGTGTGTGTTTGTTTGTGTCACTGTGTGTTTCTTATACATAATGCCCCCTGCCATTAGTGTATGAATATGGGTAAATGCCAACATGTATTGTAAAGCACTTTGAGCAGTCAATAGACTAGAAAAGTGCCACATAAAAGCAAAAGTACAGTCCATTTAACATGCACTCAGTAACATGTTTTCAGCTTACTGGAACCACATTTTATCAGATAAGCATCAGTCAAATTAACTTTGAAACTGTCCATGGCTCTGTTTGTATATTTTTCATAGGGCATTTTATGGATTGATTTTTTTCCAGCAATTATCTTCTTTTTGTCTGCTTGTCATTCCTTGCCGCCATGAAAATGAAAGATTACTGTTAGTGACTGTTATTACTGGTGGGTGTTCAAAATACAATCCAGAAATGTTTGGTAAACAGTGTCAGGTCCTCAAATAGAGACAAACATGTAAACTTTGGAGTGAAATGTCTGAGAATAATTGATGAGAACAATTTCAGAGCAATAAGAGCACTATAAATAACAGCTTTGTCCTCTTCGTCAGGTTACAAAGCCCTCCTCAAGTGTCTGTCGGGGAGATTCAACAGCAGGGAGCTGATTGGCATCATGGGGCCCTCTGGAGCCGGGAAATCCACTCTGATGAATATTCTGGCAGGTTACAGGTAAGACGTGGAGTTGTAAGGCATCTGTGCAGATTCCTAAATAGCTTAAACTTGCTTACATATTTGTATTAGGTTTAGTTCGGTGCTTAGGAAATGGCTACTATAATTTTGTTTTCTGCTGATAAACAGGGAGACAGGCATGAAGGGCCAGATCATGGTGAATGGTCGACCAAGGGACCTGAGGACCTTCAGAAAGATGTCCTGCTACATCATGCAGGATGACATGCTGCTGCCACACCTCACTGCACGGGAAGCCATGATGGTGAGGTCATCTTTAAAGTATAAAAAATAAAAACAAACTTCCAAAGCCTCATTAAATCCTCATGTTCAGTTATAATGTGCTGACTCATGTCTGTCTTTCAGGTTTCTGCCAATCTGAAGCTAGATGACAGCATACAGGTCAAAAAAGAACTTGTAAGTCTGAAAACACTGGATACATTACAATTACTGAACCTTTTTTCATGATAGAAATGGGCAAGATGGTGGAAAAAAATTCATGTTTCTTAGCAGTGCTGCTTAATGGCAATACTGGATATATAATATTTTTGCAACGATGCAATGAAGTGCCATGCTTTTTTTAGAAATGTGATGTAGGTAATAAGCCAAAAACATTTAAAAAAACAAACAAAGAACCTCTGCCTTTCCTCCCTTTCCAAGAGAAGTTGGCTGCAAAAAAAATGGTGGATGACAAGCATAATGATTATGTGTGTACAGGAAGTCACATTCTAGCTAACTTAAGTTACATTTGAACATGGAATGGCAGCAAAACATAAATGTGATTTGCCCCAGTGCAATTATTTTTCTTCACATGTTCGTGCACACACACGCACAGACATACAAAACAGGCGAAACAGTAAGTGTCACACATAGGGTAGGAGGGGAATGGTATATTTAGCTATAAAATCCATGTGAAGGGAATTTTTAATGATGCACGGTTATTCAGAAGGTCAGGCTGCACAGTCTAAGTGACCTACAATAACATTTTATAGTCTCATTCATAGAAGTAAACACAACACCAAAGAGGAGAATTTTACTCATTCTAAATAAAGTCAGTCACTCCTCTTGCAGCCTTGAGAAAAGCAGAGGCTGCAGCAAAAGAAAAAAACATTTCTTGCCTTGAAGTCACATGACCTTCTGTATATGGACCACATCCGCCATCTTGTCTGCAGTCAGGTCCCTCTTGAATTTGCACTAAGTGCTTTAACATCTCAACATGTATCAATTTTAGGATGTATGGTCACACAAATCATGACGATAGATTTTACCCATGCAGCCAGCCAATGCAGTCAGTTATTTGTATCATCATGTGCTCACATCCGTCCCTGTTTCTGCTTGAGGTGGACGAGATCCTGACTGCGCTTGGTCTCCTGGAATGTGCTCAGACGCGCACCAGCTGTCTCTCTGGCGGTCAGTGTAAAAGACTGGCCATCGCCCTCGAGCTGGTCAACAATCCTCCTGTCATGTTCTTTGATGAGCCCACCAGGTAGGCCATTACTCATCTGCTTTGAGTCTGCATAATCTCAAGGGAAATCAAGATTAAACAGTATATCTGTCTCTCCGGTTCTCTGTCTTCTCTGGAATCCCATTCCAGTGGTCTGGACAGCGCGTCCTGCTTCCAGGTCGTTTCCCTCATGAAGTCTCTGGCTCAGGGAGGACGGACAATCATCTGCACCATTCATCAGCCAAGTGCCAAGCTGTTTGAGATGTTTGATAAGGTAAGTTTGAGTGCATAAAGTGCTGGACACATCCAGCCCTCCATTAGCTGCTGCTCAGACCAGGGCACTGCAGGGTAGCATGAATCATTTCATCCAGCTGACAAGCAGCGCAGCAGTCGATATCATGGTCTGTGTTTTTGTCGGTTGTTCATCCATTATTCAAAGAGTCGGTGTGTTGGAAACTATGTTGATTACTCTGTTGCCTGTGTTCCTCCACCAGCTGTACATCCTCAGCCAGGGTCAGTGCATATACAAGGGCACAGTCCCTTACCTCATCCCTTATCTGAAGAACCTGGGCCTCCACTGCCCGACGTATCACAATCCTGCAGATTTCAGTGAGTCAAACAACTCTTTTTATATAACTCAAATGTATCGTGTAGCATTTGTACAGGAAGTATAGATCAAGCATTTTACAAGCACTTTTAAGGTGCCCGAACCAAAATTTTCAGACTCTCAAACGCCTTGTAATCACATTGAAATTGTTACCATCAATGCAACTGTTATAATGTAACTTTCTGAAATCTTTATATCTCCAGCAATCAGTGTAAATAATGAATTTGTTATTTTTACCAGATGCTCATGTTAACATTGTTTTCATGTAATGATAATTATTTATTCCTTGCTAAATTTTTACACCAGGAGACAACAAACAATCGACAAATGTGGCATTTAAAATATTCTTGGATTTGTATACATAAGTGATTGTGTTGGAAAAATGAAGCTTTTTCAAGGAGTGTATTCAAATCAAGCACATTCCCAACCTTGAAATCTTAACGGTTAATTATTGTCTTCATTCTTATGAGCTTGTCCTCTCTGTCCCCAGTCATCGAGGTGGCGTCAGGGGAGTATGGGGATTTGAATCCAGTGCTGTTTGAGGCAGTCCAGGGTGGGCTGTGCTCAGAGGAGAGCAAGAAGAACTCAAGAGACAAAAGCGACTCGTCCTGCCCCTCTCAGTGTCACAGTGTGAGTGATACCAGCCCCCTGACCAGACCACAACATCTGTACATCTTATACTGTCAAATGCTGTAGACTCACATCAAATAATAATGAAAAGATCTGAAAACACTGAGCATAGAAAATGTTCAGCTCAGAGATTTGCTCAGTGACAGGAAATTGCAGCAGATTTTATCAGTGTAATGGTTTTCACTGGATTAACTGAACTCATTAAACAATAAGTGGTCTTCTCACTGACAGGAAAAATAAAATAGTTTTGAATCTACACAGCCATAACACAATAGGAGTAATAAATATTAGCCTTACTAAAATAATACAGCAGTTAGTTGTGTTAATTTGTCAAAAATACTCCTAATAACCCCAAAAGTTAGGACCTCGTGAATTGTTTTACCCTTTTCCTGCACACAATATCATTTATTTTTCCCCAACTATTCCTCTATTACTCCATTTGATCGATCCGTCTCTCTAGCTTCCTTTTGCTCTCTTTCTTTTTCAGTCTAAGCTCTACTGATAAGAGAAAGGCTAAATGCTTAAACTGTAGATATAAACCACTAGGAGCTCTCTCCTCCATTACTCCCTCATGTTGCAGGGTGCAGTTTTGCCCAACTGCTCTTTAAACAGTTTATCAACATTGATTTTCTCTGTTGCCTTTCTATTGTCTTTTCTGTGGAGGCACCAGCCAGTAACCTTTACCATCGACAAAGACTTATGGTGTTTTTTTATTTCTGTGTAAGATGATTTATTCATTTTTTGGCTAACTATTATTATTGTAACTATAATGACCTTTTGCATTAATTTCTCAGCTTCATTTAAAATGCCATAGTTCATTAACTAGAGTGCAGTGCAGACACAGTGTGCAATCTGTGTTGTGGGTTTTAATGAATTTTAGGTACAAAATATATTTGCATATTAACATTATAACATTGTCCTTTTTTAAAAGCAGTCAGGAACAATTTGAATTTTGTTGTGCAATATAAAAGACACTCAAAAGATACTCACACACATAGAGAAAAAATGAATAAAACATAAAAGAGACTGGCATTATTCTTCTTCTGTTTAGTGAAATATTCTTTCACAACATGACTTCGGATTGAAGGGTATGATTTCTTGTTTTGTTAGTGGTTTTGTGATATCTGCATGTATAACACCACTAAATCCTTTCTCTCTATCTTTCCTCACAGGACACAGGAACCCTTGAGAAACACAGCTTTGCCACCAGTTCTTTTACACAGTTCCGCATTCTCTTCAAAAGAACCTTCATTACAATATGCAGGGACACGGTAGCGTAATTTTCTTTCTGTAACTATTCAAACCCAGACTGTGACAGGCAAAATCTGTTATGAAATGTATGTTTTATTAGATTTTTGCTATCAAATAAAAGAAAAATCAGGGATTTTCGTCCAATACACTTTTTGTCAAATTCAATCAATATCTCCTCACAGTCTGCTGCTGTCTATACAGCACTGTGTGTGAGTGTGTGTGTGTGTGTGTGTGTGTGTTTAAAAAAAGTTAAAAAATGTAAATGTGTAACAAGTCACACAACACTATCCGAGACAAACAGCAACAGGCGGCATTCTTGCCCTTGTGCAGGACAGGGGAGAGGGAAACAAGAGGGATAATATACAGGCCCATGCTAACATGCTAACATGCTAATGACAAAACCATAATAAACAATCTTTCTCCAGAATTGCTGACTCCATCTTTGTGCTTTTTCAAGGTGCTGACCCACCTCAGGGTGATGTCCCATCTGTGCATCGGAGTGCTGATTGGCCTGCTTTATCTCAACATTGGAAATGATGCCAGCAAGGTCTTCAACAACACTGGCTTCCTCTTTTTCTCCATGCTGTTCCTCATGTTCGCTGCCCTGATGCCCACCATCCTAACTTGTAAGATGTTGGGTTTAGAGAGTGATGGAAAACATTGATTTGCAGTGTTGTTTTTCCAGTTGAGCTGGAAAGTCTTTTAACACTGCTGTTGTTCTGCAGTTCCTCTGGAGATGTCCGTCTTCATAAGGGAACATCTTAACTACTGGTACAGTCTGAAGGCCTATTACTTGGCTAAGACTATGGCTGATGTACCATTCCAGGTAATGTTTGAATGACTGAGCACACAGTGGTTTGAGCATCCATCGATGTATCCAATTCATCCATGTATTTCAAATCAGTAACACTACAAAATGTCTCTTACAGGTGATTTGTCCAATCATGTACTGTAGTATAGTGTACTGGATGACTGAGCAGCCTCCAGAAGCAGGTCGCTACCTGCTCTTCATGGCCTTGTCCACATCCACAGCCCTGGTAGCCCAGTCCTTAGGTCTGCTTATAGGTGCTGCATCCACGTCTCTGCAGGTAGGCAAACCTGCACACCTAAAAGTCACCCTCCTCTAGAAATGTGTTGTGCTTGGGCATTTAGGAATATAAAAATAAAAACAAAGACTTCATATTATTTAAGAATAGAGAGGCTCATGGCTTTGTGACTCATTTGAAAGAAACATACCAGACAATATTATGTGAAGAAGAGTATATCTACATGAATTAAAAACATGTCTGAAGGGAAACAGTTTACAGGTGTTGGAAAATTGCACTGCAGTTAAAAAATGGGGTTGAAGTTTGAAAATGAACAAATAAGACAGTGAAAATTAGACTGAGCTGTAATTTGAATATAAATAACATAATAGTATTATTATAATTATGTGGCTTAACAGACCTCTCAAGCTCACTCTGCTTAAGGCCAACAGCTCGGGGCAACATTAGCAGCTACACACTTTGATCCCAGACTGAACCAACAGTGGTTTAGTTGCATTGCAGAAAAACAAGGCACCAGGAAGAAGAATATGTAGACTTGAAAATTAAATCTCAAGTTCTGCTGCATCAATTTTGATCCTTTTTTTTCTCAAACTATGCATTATGAGTTTTTAATCAAATTCTGCTCATTTGTTGCACAGGTGGCAACCTTTGTGGGTCCAGTCACAGCCATACCTGTGCTCCTCTTCTCTGGCTTCTTTGTCAACTTTGACACTATTCCAAAGTACCTGCAGTGGAGCTCTTATGTTTCCTATGTCAGGTACTTTCAGCTTCTTTATGCATTTAAAGTTTCTAAAGAGTTCTGCTAAATTTATTGAAACCATTGGTCTTTTTGGACTTTTTGTGATCTGAAATGGTTCTCTTTAGTCGAGCCTGTGATCATGAGCTTTCGTCTTTCAGATACGGCTTTGAGGGGGTGATACTCTCTATCTATGGGATGAATCGGTCAGAGCTGGAGTGTCCGGGCCTCGTGTGTAAATTTCAAAAGCCAGAGGAGGTCCTGCAGCTGCTGGATGTGGAGGATGCAAAGCTCTATGTGGACTTCATGGTGCTGGGAGTTTTCTTCTTGGTGCTCAGACTGGCTACCTACCTGGTTCTGCGGTACAAAGTCAAGTCGGAGCGTTAAGAAGTCCAGAGGCAACTTCTGATGGATTTGGGTGCTCGCACTAATCCCGACAGTGTGAGATAGTAAGCAAACATTTAGTCTCTCTCTGTCTGCCTCTATTTCACACACTTTATCATGTACAAAGACACACAAGTCCAGCACATAAAATCATCAGAAAGCTGTGCCGCACCATTACTCAACCTGTACAGTATCATAATATCTTTGAAATGGTTTGTTATTCCAGAAAAAGAAAAGACCGTGAAGTGTTGTTCTACCACCTGTCCATCAACAGTTGTCCTCCTGGTTACAATATTTCTCAGATCACCATTGTATCGGCACCGTACAGAAACAACAAACCCAACAAAGTAACACAAAGTATGTTTCTTAAAAGAGGAAAATTTGCATTTATACTGATTTTCAAAAAACTCCAAGAAAGCCTCCAGGTTTATTGGAGCTGTAATTACTACATCTTGGTGCAGCAGTGTCCAATAACTTGTAGCTTCTCAATCCAATGCCTAAAAAGATGGATCAGATAAACAATATTGAATTGGACTTCCATCAAGATGCCACAGGAACACAGGATGCCACAAGATGGATTCCCACATGTTACCATCAGGAGAAGTGGCAATTTTTAGTGCCACTTTTCACTCTCCTGTAGGACCATCTTGTCGGGTATCCTTACCAAGACACTGAATATGATGGCTTTTCTTTATAGAACACAACCTTAAAAAAACGAGTGCCAGGAGATGCATTTCCTCCAGTGTGGATCATCTTATGAAGCTTATCCACTGACAGTGGGAGAGTGGGTTTCTAAAAGGACAAAATGTTTGTGAAAATGTTGAGAAGTGTGTCAAAGACCAGTGTGGATTCACCCTGCAACCTGGTCCATGATTCCTTACTTGCTCCCGTTTATACTCGTTTGTTTCAGTCATAAGCGAGGAATCTTTCAGTGAATGGGGGCACAATGTGAAAGCAAGTACGACCGCTTGATGCAGCGGGCCGTATTCATCGGACAGGTTGCAACAAGAGTGTTTTAAGTGAAGTGCAATAGCCTATTCTATGGTTTAAAAAAAAAAGTGAAAAAGTTTGTCTTATTGATGTCGATCTTCAGACACAATCGTTTGAACTGCTTGTTTCCACTCCTTGTATGACTCTCTAGTTGCCTCCTCCCCGAGCTACGGAGGGAAATAGCCTTTTTTCTCTCCTTCTCTTTCTCTCTGCTTTGCTGATGTCCGACAGATGTGTGTTGTCCAAAACAATGCTAGATACTTGAAGTGCAGGCTGGGCAGGTTTTGTGCCTCTGAATTAGAACGATTTGAGTTTCTTCTGCTTAATTGTTTGCACATACACCTTGTGTCAAAGTACTTGCTGGTTCTAACACATCCACACGGACATGCACACACACACATACAGGTACATGCACATATAATCATACACACACACACACACACACACACACAC
>JAQNCA010000006.1:9507891-9520143 GCA_029783725.1 Acanthurus tractus
CACACGGACATGCACACACACACATACAGGTACATGCACATATAATCATACACACACACACACACACACACACACACACACACACACACACACACACACGAGCATACACACACACATTCACCCTTGGCAATGTTTAAAAGAGCCTCTCCTTGTCACAGGGCAATGCAAATATTTTACAATAGACTTGCTATGAAATATTTCTTACTCAAACTATGCTACTTAGTAATCCTTATTATAATGCATAAAACAATGTGAGTATATAATCAATGATTGTACAGTGAATATGCCATGCTGTAAACAAATGTACATTTGCACTTTTCAATGTATGTCTATTCTCTTTTTATTTATTTGTATTTAATTTTATTTTTATATATCTATGTGATGAGTGCTGCTTGAAAGTATAACAGGAAAACAGCAACCGAATGTTGCATGTTCACTTTTAGGAATGGAATATATGAAATATTCAGTTTCAGGGTAAAGCATAGCGGTTTTATTTCCTCATTCAAACGTATGTATCCTGCCATGTTTGAGGAGATGCAAATCCTCTGCTTTCTGCTGGACATTTTTAGAATATTTGAGATGAAGTACGTCATTGGTATAGATAAAAAAAGAACAAATCAGGAGTGAGAAGGTAACAGGTGGGGAATGAGCAAATAGAAACAGTTGACCAAATGAATCAGTGTGTAGCTATTGAGACTTGAGGAACCAACTGGATCAGAGAGCAGATCAGTAATCACTGATGGAGGTTTGGATTTCTCATTAATAGCAATAGTCAACATTGTGATGTTTAAGTGTTATACCTCCCGCTGCTGTGGCATCAGTCAGTTTATATGTTTTATATCAAGAACTTGGTTTGAGTTCTTTTGTTCCTTCCAGTTTTCTTATGTGCAATAACCATCCAAAGGTATCAATTTCATGAAGGGAAAATGTGACACAGCAATCTGTCTCTTTCATGTTTTTATATTTATTGTGTTTTATTGCTTATTCTGTTAAGTAGAAAGGGTTATTTCTTGGACATGTTTACTGAATGACCATCTTAAGGATTTAAAACAGGAACGGAAGCAGAATAATCTCAGTAACATGTACTGTAGAGGGATTCCAGACAAGCTAAGACCACTGGATTGATGTCTTCTTTTAGTAATCAGAGAATACTGGTTCTCAGTTTAGTGCAGGAAAATGTGCAGCATGGGAAAAAAAGTGCATAAAGTCAGTTTCACCACCAACAAAGCAGACATGTGTTTTGACCTTCCTCAAATTACATCAAAAGCCAGGAGTTGGTAGCAGGTCTGTGGGTATGACTTAGAACATTAAAAATAAATAAAAACAAACCAAAATTCAGAAAAGAAACTGTTCCGACCTCAGAACAAAGCAGGATAACTCGCAGCGCTGAAGTGATTAGCCAGTGTGGGAGAGTCTTGGCCTGAGGTCTAAAGGCTTGTGGTACCAAAGAAGAAGACAAATAATTCTTTCTCTGCTAAATGTGAAATACTATGGGTGCATTTCTCAGTGAGAATAAATTGTGAAATTACAAAATTTGACCAAAGAAAGACCTCTGAAAAGACACCTACAGTGTTTATGGTCATTCAGACCCCACTGGATATTCCTGATGTCTGATTTTTCCATAGAGCTGAATGATTATTAGGCTACTGAAACCATAATATGGCAAAGTGCAATATCTAAATTGCAGGGGCTGCAGTTTTATTGATAAAGGTCTAATATACAAAATGATACCATTCTTAATGTTAATTTGTACAGACCTCAGCAAAATCATCTTCATTTTTGTTTTTTTTCAGGGAAAATTAAATGCAAAGTTACGGTTCCCACTAAAATCTGGACTTTTTTTCAAATTTGCATTATCTATCAAAGTTATTGCAACAGATTTTAATACATTAATTTATACTTTATGTACATTTATTATTTGTATAATGTTAAGCCCTAATTTTCAATCTCAAAATTAATCTTCTGTGGCCCTTCCAGGCCAGAAAAGTAATCATGACTGACAGATCAAATTTGGCTCCAGTGGGGGTACAAAAAAATTTAACTTCATGAAATCAGTCTATTCATGTGTAAGCAGTATTCTGAAAGTGACTGTGTGTGTTCAAATCTAGAGGTTTTCTTTGGTTCATTCTCTCTGACACTTTAATTTATCATGTCACTACATCACCTGATCATCCTAACCCACCACCTTACTTCAGTGCACTCTATCATGCATGGTAAATCATTATTATCAGCCTAATCATACAGAAAGCTGTGATTGACAGATTGAAAATAAGTAGTGGAACTGAGAGCTGTTTATCACAGACTGTCCTTTTTTATTTTGGTCTGAAATTTACTGTTTATCATTTACAGTTCGATTAATGGTTTTCTCAACACACAAAAAAATGCAAGTTCTGTATATTGAACGCTGTTCCAAGGATTATAATAAAGATTATTTATAACCTTTGCCTTTGCTCAGTGACATGATCTGTTCAAACATTGATTGTTGATTTATTTAGTAATATATACTGTATAAGTTAGTTCATATTTGGATATTTGCTGTTTGGCCAATTAGACGTCACACACTTACAAGTATAAAAGCTTGTCTCCATACTTTTAAAGGGTAGTTTGGCAAGTGTCTCATATGTCATGTGTTGATAGAAAGTCACAACCAATTTTAATCAGCTATTTTAAGTTTTAGCTGTAATAACATGGACAGAATGAGTCAGAAGTTATGAGAAGATTGGACCTTTACTTAATATAGAAAGCTTGGTGCAAAACCAAAAAGAACAGAAATAACAGCGTGACCTTCCTTTTTTTTCCCCAACACATTTTACAGCCAAAAGGCGCCATTG
The DNA here is from genome assembly GCA_029783725.1 of Acanthurus tractus. Lineage (NCBI taxonomy): Eukaryota > Metazoa > Chordata > Actinopteri > Acanthuriformes > Acanthuridae > Acanthurus > Acanthurus tractus. Next base: position 9,510,723 of record JAQNCA010000006.1, read on the forward strand.
TCCTGATGATTGAACGAGCAACTGCAGACCAACACAATAAAATATTATCAGTGATTTAGGTGCTTCCTCAAATTTCATAACGGTTTCATTCAGTGTGGTAAAGCAGATTAGTCAGAACTTATGTTCATTGTAACATGAGACGTCTCAACAAAAACTGAGAGCTGGTGACGAAAGAAGCTGAGAATCTAACAAAAATTTTGATTCATTACTTCAATCTTCCTGCTGTGAATGCTCAATTTAGCAAAATCAAAAAGGATTAGCCCGACTAGTCAAATTTCAGACTCAGGCTTTGAGCTGTACTCATCGCTGCATACAGAGCATGTAAAAGAAAAATGGAAAATAAATTAAGATGTTGAAGCAGCGAGAGTTTTAAGAGACAGTGGAAAAGTTAAGATTTTATATAAATATTGAATCATTTTGTATTTACTGAACCTACATTAGTTATTCAGACTCAGGATCCATACAGTCTGTCCATTTAGCTGTGCATTAAGCCTAAAGTAATACTGTCAATGTAAAATGATGGGAAGACACAGACTTCTAGAGGCCTATTTTATCCTTGAGGCTTCATTGGTTTGCAAACAAGAGGGACCTCTGCTGGAAAGAAATTGCAGGGAATATGCAAGGCAATATCTGTTTTTGGCATTCCCTTTTTGTATGTTTGAGTATGTCATGCAGTCTCTCCACAGTACAATTAGATATGTATGAAAATGTGAAATGGTATTTCTTTTTTTTCACCATGAGGCTGGTGCTCAGTATGATTTGTGCCCAGCAGGTTTTCTTTCCTCGACATAACTGTGTGAATCCAGTTGTTTAAGGACACACAATACTTCAGACCAACACTGCATGACACTGAATGACTGATGTTAATTATTTAAGCTTTCACACGTCGCACTGCAACAGAATGGTGGTTACATAAAGTAAAGTTTTGGATATGTGAACTCATCTGGTTATTTAAGAGTACTGCACAGCCATTAAATTGGCTTTACTTAATTAAACCCCTGTTTAGGCCTCAGCACCTTGAAACAGATGCACTCAATGCACTCACTGGCCAATCAGGTAGTAGTATTTCTGCTAAAGGTGTCTCTTGGCTCATATTAAATTCAGAAAACTGAGGACACCTGCTGCAGCAGCACTTGGGAGTAAACAAACCACAGAGCTAGAGATCATTTCTGTAGATATGAAGGTACAAGTGGAAGATGCCCTCATTTCAAGCCACAGTTGTTTTCACAGCAGAGTGGAGAGCTCACAGCTCGTCAGAAATCTTTCGTAGGTGGAAAGTGTGTAATGTAGAAAACAGGTAAAACAGCTGACAGCTCTAGCCTTGCACAAACTGTTAATTAACCACCTACAAACCTTAAGGTTCTGGATGTGGGCAAGATTTGTACATTCAGAGCATTCTCTATTGATGCTAATGGCAGATCCACATCATGTGTTTTGACCATGAACAGTTGACTTAGAACCGTTGAATCAGTGTCAAATACAGGTTTGGTTTTGTGTGATTCCATTTAATGTAAACTGGATGGGTGTACTCCGAATAACTGGCTTCATGATGAAGATGCTTTTCCTCTTAGACTTCTGAGAATAAACAATGAGCACACAAAGAACATAAACTTCAAGGGGTCATTATCTGTTTAAGATGTAAATCTGATAACTTAGACACAATACTTGAAAAAATTATTTTGCACAAATTCTTAAAAGCAATTAAGTGTTATCATTGACTGAGTTTAAGGAGTGCAACATATTCATGCAACAAGATAATGAATAATAAATAATGAAGCTTCTTGCATTCAAGGTCTGATTCCCCTTAGCATATACTCAAGCTGAGTGCAGAGCATCACCTGTGGTGTCAAACACCAGATCGAGGAAAAGCTTGCCACAAAACACAAGTACTACCTGGTGATGTAAAAATATGTGTCTGTCAGGTCTATGAATGTCATCAATTTACCTGAATGGATGCATGACTGCAAATGTTTAATTGTCAGCATATGAAACACATCACAAATCACAGCAATATGACAGCCAAGTGCTGTCTGACTTTTTGCAACCTTAATATAGGCGTAAAAGAAACCCCTGTGCTCCAACAGTGGAACAGGAATTCAGATGTTTTTTTTTCCCTGGACAAGATTATCTTGTTGCTGAATTTTAAGTGTGCTAAATAAATTATTTTTTAGTTTCTTGAACAATGGATGCGATGAGAAGTTATTCTAACAATAAACCTGGTAGAGCATGGAGCGATTTGAAAAATAATGTGACATGTTTAGCACAAGCAGGGCTAATACAGCCCTACCTGCCACTCAGAAAATGTGTATATTTTTTCCTTTTTCCGGGCTGGTTTACCGACTTCCGCTCCCCGCATCCTCTGTAGACGTACAATCTTGCTGTTTTGTTTCATCTTTGTCGTGGACCGGCATTTTCCCACAACACCCTGCTCCTGCTCTCACAGATGACGAAAATGGCGGATAACTCATCTTCGGTAGGTTTTCGGGCGATATAATTTTAATTTTGAGAAATTGACTGGTTATAGGATGCAGTTTAACGTAATATTTTCTACAGGTCGAGATCGTTGAGGGCTGTCGCCTCCCCGTTCTTCGTAAAAACCAAGAACACGAGGACGAATGGCGTAAGTATTGTCCGGTTGTTTTTCTAATGCTAAGCTAGCTAATGCTAACCAGCGAACCTCAGCTGTTGTTAGCAGCGACTCGGCCTCTAGTTAAAGCGCTGTAAACACCACAGTCACAGGGGATACATACAGTTGTGCATTATAAATGAGATAAATTGGAATTCTTACTTAGGTCGTTGTTAAATGTACAATAACCAGCCATCTCTCAGTTACATTTAGTTAAATTTATTTTATTGGTTAAGACGCTGCGAAATCCATCTCACATCAGGCTGTTGTTTACAAATTTGTTAAGGCTCATTATGACATGTCAACAGAAATACATTTGTTTATAATAATTTAAATCTCATATGTAGTTGGTTTTGTGCAGTAGTTCCCACACCCTTGGCTTAATTGTGACACTTGATATGAAGTTATCTGACGTTTCAGCTTGCATGTGTTTGTACAAGTTTGACTGATAAATAGTTAGATTGGTGTTTCCATTTTTTTTTTCTTTAATTTAAATACAATTAGCAGTCTGATAAATCGTAATTACTCATGTGCAACATATTAGTTAAAAAAAAACAATAAGCGTTAAAAATACATTTCTGCCGTTTTTCAGCATCTGTCACCATTCTTGTCACAGCTAAGACTTCTCCTGTGACTATTTTCTGTAATAAATTGACTCCCCTATGAATTGGTTATAAAATGGTTGTTTACAATGATTGTAAACATTGGACATCAAAATTTCCTACTGCAGTTTTAGGTTTTCACCTTATTTTTTAAAGTCAAAAACAGACTGAAGACCAAAATATAGTCAAACCAGTAATAGTAATAATCATTACTACTAAACAGAGTGAAGCATCAATTTGTCATCCTTGAAAAGTTTTAAACTTTAAACTTCTACTGACTTTTTAAAAAAAAATGAAATGCCCTAATCTATTGAAAGTTACATGAAGCCTTTAACCAACAATTTCTGTTAATACTTGTTGGACATGATGGTAAATCTGTAATGGTTAACTTTATAAAAGTTAATGAGATAAAAAAAAAATCATCTGAAAAATGTAGTTCTTTCAAGATTTTAATTTGATTTCCTTTCTTGCAGCATTGGCTGAAATTCTAAGTGTGAAGGAAGTCTCCTCAAGAAAGCTTTATTATGTTCACTATATTGATTGTAAGTATAATTCGTGGTAATTCTTTTTGCTTAACATTATTACTGCACAGTCAATTTGTAAGTGAAAGTACCGGATGCACAAACCTCATGAAAAATGTTTTCTTGTTTGTGTAAATTTGCTTGTGTTAAAAGTCAATAAGCGCCTGGATGAGTGGGTCACAGGGGACAGGCTTGACATGAAGAAGCTTCAGTTCCCTAAGAAAGAAGCTAAAACACCAACCAAGAATGGTCTTCCAGGCTCCCGTCCCAGTTCTCCTGAAAGAGAAGTGGTAAGTCTATGTTACATTTAGCACAGGCCCAAAAGTGTTGCAATTGGTCAATTTTAGCAGCATAATTTTTCCATTGTATAGTTAGAAATTAATGAACTGCTAACCAACATTTTTTTTTTTTTAAATCAATGGTTATCATGTTGTGTTAGTCATTTTCATCAGTTAACAGCGTAACTTAAGGATATCAGCAACAATTTATATGGTCATTTGCATGGTCCAGTGACCTATTACGTGTTGCATGCTGCTTGAATAATGTATGTTAAAAGCTACCATTAGAATATATGAAATGTGTGCCAGCTGTATTGGCTCAAAAGCCTACAGTTAACCCAGCCTTGGCAATGTTTTCTTGATATTGAGCAATGAGACTACATACAATCTTAGGTTTAAGATATTGTTCTGTCATGATTTGGCTTAAGTGTTCTCTTTTCCTGATTTTAAAAGCTGGATTGCAGTCAAGTGATGTAATTTCTCTGCACTTACCACACTGTTCTAGCTGTTTTAATATTAGATTTTTCCCTTGTAATCCTAATATCCACAATGCTGAAAATGATCAGATCTCATCGTGTTTATTGTTGTGAAAGCACCAATACTCATCCCTTCATTATTGTCACAGTATTGATATCAAGCTAGTTTGTCAAAAACACTGTTATATTTGGTATTGTCATATTGCAGAGCCCTACTCGACACTTAAGGAATCATTCAAAATAAAAGTATTTATTCTTAGATTTTTGTAGTCATAATTGAAGGTCACAGAAACTGTTCATTTTATCACTGTGTTGGTTGTCATTAAAAACTCAGTGATCACCTGAGTATTAACTTGAGGGTTAATCTGAATGTCAGTTAACCCGCTTCCTTCTCTTCCTTTCTGTTCAATTCAGAGGAAGAGTCTAGATCTCAACCCACAACCTGCCACAGCTCCTTCCAGAGGCAAAACTCTCCCCACACCGGTACAAGTTGAATTTACCCATTCTAGAAATGACTGATACCTCATTTAAACCTGGTGTTAACATGCATCTTGTGTGATCATGCAGCTATCAGGCCATGCTGAACTGCATGGAAATCCAGATTTAATCAGCCATGACACAAAAAAAGAAGATGATGATCCAGTCGTGCAGATCACATCTGGAAGTGGTTTAACAAACAGTGTGTCCAAATGTTTGTCAGGTGTATGCACTGGACATGTCAAGCCACGTTTCAGCTTCAGATCTGTCAAGGTAGCTGCTGTTCTGTTTATGTTTTAATCTCTCATGTAGTGGTGAAGATGGATTATTCTGTAAGACGTCATTATCTGCAAAAGTTAAATTACTTTTCTTTTAAAAAAAAAAGAAAGAAAATCATATTTAATGAAGCAGCTAAGTGACACATCGGGGAAAAAATTGTGATAGTTGCTAATGAATGCTGCTGATTGGCATATTTGGGCTGGTGAGACTCCTTGAAACACTTTTTTAGCTATGAGTTTAAACCCAAATTCAACTTAACTGTGTCTGTTGCATCTTAACACCAGGTTTAAATAGGGTCTACTTCACATTGGACTAATTTAACCTGAAGATAAGCAGAAACTGTTAAAACCTACCTAAACTGATAAGATGTGGTTAAGAAAACAGACACAGTCTTGGCTCATATAAGGGCTTAAACTGCAGGTAATAGTAAGAGTTACCCAGCTTTTTATCACTACATTGGTGTGTATTTTGGAAACTTGAACACATGCGTCTGGTCCAGCTGGAATCACAAGATCTTGCTTGGAAACCAAAATTCTGATTCATTTTAGTGTTTGGTCTGTCTGCTCCTGTCTTAAGCCAAATGTCTTAACAATATTTGTTTGCTACAGAAGAGGAAGGTAGAGGCCGTCCCCTTGGCGACTCAGGTATCCCCGGCCACCCCTGTGCCCTCCCTGCCAAGTTCAGCTGAAGCCTCTCAGGCATCTGTTTTTCCTGCTGTGAGGGAGCCCCCCACTTTTAAGGCCCGTGAAGACCATGACCAGCTGTCCTCACTCACAACGGTAAGGAAAATTACCTTGGGCTGTGTTGTATTGAAGCTACAGTCTGTCTTCATTGGCTAATGCATCATTTCTGTATGACACTAGAACGGCACAGCCCGACGACTCGTCCCCTCGCAGCCCGGTAGGAAGAGAAAAGCTAATTGTGGGGGAGCTGACGAGGTATGTGACTTCAATATATTTCATCTATAAAGTCGTGCTTATTATTTTCTCATTTTAAATGTATACCCTGTGTCAGCATCTGCATGATTTCATCATTTTTTATTTTGAGCACTACCAACTTAAACACTAACTCTGTTCTGGTAGCATTCCTATTTGATACAGCTGCTTCACAAACACTATACCTTTTGTCAAAGGGCACACTTTTCATAGTCTAAGTGGTTTGCAGAAATACTTTTCGAAGAAAAACCACAATATTTAGAAAAATAGAGAAGTAAAAAGTATTTCTCACATGAATTTTCTTTTATCCATTCATCGCCCTTCTCTTCTTTACTCTCTTAAGAAAGAGAAGTTTTGCACCTCTCATCTTTCTTGATTTTATGTTACCATCCTTGGAAACTGCATGTCTGCGAGTTTGTTGACAAAAATATTTGCCAGTTTATAGTTTTTAATCATTAATTTCATGTGTGCTTTACATTACACATCACAAGTCCAAGATGTTTGTTTGTTAGATGTTTGTTGAAATGTTTCTTAGTCCAAAATCAATTTCATCAGGATCTTGTTATAATTGTTGAATGTTGTAGATGGTAAATTAACATTTTAGCTGAGCAGAAATAAGCAAAAAGACAATAACATACCAGTCAGTAAATTCTAAATTCTATGTTCTCAAACATTTTTAGAAAAATAGTATCGTTAAATTGTTATTTCATGCAGGATTTTGTGTCTTTTGTCTTTTATGTTTATTTTAGGTGCAGTTGGTTTAAGTTGGAGGTTTTTTTTTTCACCTTTTAGAAATTCAGTGTTGTAACCAAATGTAACTGGACAACAAGGAGCATTTATTTACATTTTGACATGTGTCCTTTACATGTTTATTGTCCCTAAAAAGCTGCAACTCCATATTCATCTAAAGCTATTCAGATTCTGCAGTTTTAATTCTAGATTTTTTAAGTGTTTATGTTTTTAGACCAAATGGTCTAAAAGTTTACTCTTTGTTTTTAAGAGATTAGTGGCACAACCTAGATAAAGAGTTGATCATAACATAGTACATTGATTAAATTTGATTAAATATTTGTAACAATCCAGTTTAGGCAGAAAAAAAATTACCAAATTTATAAAGTCAGACTTTTATTTCCCCTCTTTAACTATTCAACTTCAAAAGCTTCACCGTTGTGTTCAGTCTAAAGATTTGCTGCAGCTGACCTTACATGGTCTGTAATATAAGTTAGTGAAACAATCTGTGTTCGGTCTTTTTCTCACCCTTCATTTATGTCTAACATCTTTTTCACAACCCAGCATTGCCAGTATTGCTGGCTGGCTCCTGATGAACCTACTTTGATATGTGTATTAAAAACTACATAAGCTATATTCAAGTTTAAATTGCTTTCAATCTGCCCCGTAACCAAACTGTTCAGTGTAAAAAGAATCAATTCATTCCCCTCTTTAGTTTCCCAAAGTCTGTATTTTTGTGTCTTTTTCTGCTAGATGATAAAGGTTTTGCAGTATAACAACCCACAAAGTGCCAGTGTCTTTCTACCACCACCAGAGGTCTGTTTAATTTTCTGTTACTGCCCTTTGATTGTGTGTTGCTCTCCAAATTCATCTCTGCCTTCGCGGGTCCAATAAAAAAAGAGGTGCTGATTACCTCAGACCTAAGTTCTTTTGGTAACATGTAAAACCACATTTGATTATACATGTTACTCATCTAAAGGAATCTAAATGTGTGAAAATCAAAAAATAAATGAACCCCTTTTATTCAAATAAGTGCAGCAAGAGTGTCTAATGTATCTAATATCGACACTGTATACCACCAGGATTCCCAGGACAGTTCGGACGGCATCCCGTCTGCGCCCCGCATGACGGGCAGTCTCGTGTCCGACCGCAGCCACGACGACATTGTCACCCGGATGAAAAACATAGAGTGTATAGAGCTGGGACGTCACAGACTGAAGCCCTGGTACTTCTCACCGTACCCACAGGAACTCACCACGCTGCCCATCCTCTACCTCTGCGAATTCTGTCTCAAGTACCTCAAAAGCCTGAAGTGTCTCCAGAGGCATTTGGTAAGAATCATCAGTATGTCACTAGCTTAAGCCTTTAATCTCTAGCTGCTTCGATTGCTTGTTCATCGCTCTCATCCCCTTGTGTCCATCATCTTTGACAGACAAAATGTAATCTTAGACATCCTCCAGGCAACGAGATTTACCGTAAAGGCACCATCTCATTCTTTGAGATTGACGGCAGGAAAAACAAAGTCAGTGATGGGATATTTTTTTCTACACAACATTTTTTTCATAACATATTTATGTTTTTGATCTGTTTTTTAATTGTTATGGGTCTGTCATTTTTTTCAGACTTATTCCCAGAACCTGTGTTTACTTGCTAAGTGTTTCCTGGACCACAAAACCTTGTATTACGACACAGACCCTTTCCTCTTCTATGTAATGACAGAGTACGACTCTAAAGGCTTCCACATAGTGGGCTACTTCTCTAAGGTACACAAATAATACAGAGATTTTTAACTTTAACTGGTATAGCTTAGAAACAATGAACTATCTTACCAGGGCTTAGAACCGAATTTAAGCTTAATTTGTACTTTCTTTATTCAGGAAAAAGAGTCAACTGAAGATTACAATGTTGCCTGCATCCTGACCTTGCCTCCCTACCAGCGGAGAGGCTACGGCAAGCTGCTTATTGAATTCAGTAAGTGTAGTTTAAAAAACAATGGTGCAAAGTGCAGCAGATATTTGCACACAGGAATTCTTTGGGCCTTTTCTGAGTTCACCTCCTTTTTTCTAATGGTCCCTGTGCTGTGTGTGTATGTGTGTTTGTCAGGTTATGAGCTGTCCAAGGTAGAAGGGAAGACAGGAACTCCAGAGAAGCCTCTCTCTGACCTTGGTCTTTTGTCTTATCGCTCCTACTGGTCCCAGACCATCCTGGAAATTCTCATGGACCTCAAACCTGACAACGGAGAAAGGCCACAGATTACCATCAAGTATGTAGCTGTAGGCATTTTATCTAAACTTTAACTTGTTTGTCAAGAGTCACCTTGAGAACAGCAGTTTAATGACTGGTCCCTTTTTAATTTTTTTTTTGTTTTTTTTCAACTTCCAGTGAGATCAGCGAGATCACAAGTGTGAAGAAAGAAGACGTCATTTCAACACTTCAGTACCTCAACCTAATCAACTATTACAAGGTGAGAGACCGTCCACAATCCTGCAGTAAAGGCT
>JAQNCA010000006.1:9520243-9539419 GCA_029783725.1 Acanthurus tractus
ACGGAGAAAGGCCACAGATTACCATCAAGTATGTAGCTGTTGGCATTTAATCTAAACTTTAACTTGTTTTTCAAGAGTCACCTTGAGAACAGCAGTTTAATGACTGGTCCCCTTTTAATTGTTTTTTTGGTTTTTTTTCAACTTCCAGTGAGATCAGTGAGATCACAAGTGTGAAGAAAGAAGACGTCATTTCAACACTTCAGTACCTCAACCTAATCAACTATTACAAGGTCAGAGACCGTCCACAATCCTGCAGTAAAGGCTTAGTTGTAAATGGTTTAAGAGCAGAAGTTGGTTGGCTTCTTTAAACACTTTATCATTAGTCTTTAATATGAATATTTTCAATGAAAGTGTTGTCTGAGAGGAGACCAGAACATCATAGATGCACTGAACAAGGGCTGTTTGGATATTGACGATAACCTTGACATTAAAACATAAATATAATTTTTTTGTTGGTAAAATTTAATGTAAACTAGAGTGGTGGACCTTAACACTGGTTACCCTCCCAACACAAGACTGACTAGATCTTTAAGTGTAATTGTTTGCTTCATGCTTTTTTATGCTTTTGCAGTTATAGTCTGTATATATAAACTCTCTCTACATTCCCACACTTGTATTTTGTGTTCGATTCATTTTCCAAAAAAAGAGACAAAAAACACAATCTTTAAAGTTAAAGATGAGTAATTTTTTTCATATTTTCTATAAATGTCCCGATTATATTGTAACCCTGAATGTTTAGGCCACAGTAATTCTGTAGTGAAAATCTGATATTGTGACAGCACCAGTTTTAGTCTTACATTTAGTATTTTATTTCAGTGCACAAAAAAATCATCAGTTTCATAGGTTTGACTGATACTGCTGGTCATGCGAAAATGAACTCAGCTATTTTTAAACTGCGACCAATAAAATAAACAATGTTTGATGCCAAAGGACATATATTTGCAACACGCTGTACAAAATGTGAAGTGACCTTTTCTCTGACACGTTGGTTCTGTCTCATCTCTTGTATTTAGGGTCAGTACATTCTGACTCTTTCAGAGGACATTGTGGACGGACACGAACGAGCCATGCAGAAGAGACACTTGCGCATAGATCCAAAATGCCTTCACTTCACACCTAAGGACTGGAGTAAGAGGGGCAAGTGGTAGAGTCCCAGCTCGCTTCATTCAATACACTCCCCAATCGCCAGATAGCAGACTTGAGACTGACGATGGATCACATAAAGGTTTCTTGACAAGCTTCCATCAAGAACATCAAACCTGTTTGAACCCAGGACTCATCTTCAGATAAGAAACAAGGAACCTAAAACACTTTTATTGTGAATATTCATTAAAATATTGTGAGCTTGGAGGGGACAAGAGAGAGACCGGTTTACAGTTATACCGCCAAAAAGAAAATAAAACCTTCTACTGTGTCAAAAAAAAAAAAAAAATCCTGTTACGACCGACAGTGCGTTAAAAGTGACTTATGGTGTCTGTTCAATAGTGTAAATTAAAGCCAAAAGTGGCAAACATACAGACCACCTAATGAAAACAAAATGGTGGCTTTTTAGATAAGAATTCAAGTTCTAAAATGAATTGCCTCATTAAAATTTATAAACCACAGAAGGAATTTATGTTCCTGAATTTCTGTAAGAAAAGCGTGTTTTCGTCTACATCCTTTCCATCTGCAGCACAACAAAGTAGTTATAATGTCATCTGAAGTATTTATGTGTCCTGAAAAGGGTTTTTGTAGTTACACTTAAGCAGATTTCCTGTGTCTCCATCCGTTCAGTCATCTTTGTTTTATTTACACAAACATGATTGGAAATGTACTTCTTACACTTTTGAACTGTGAGACAACTGATGTCTGAACAGCACTCCAAATTTTGTCATCACTTTCTATATTTAATTACAATTTTTTAAATTTTTTTTGTAAAAAGTGTGCAGGACTCAAACATCACAAAAATGCATTTTCCTGGATACACGAGTTTTGCTTTAAACTCACACTTAGTAACAATGACTAAATGAATAATGTATTGTGAGTGTGCAAACAGGGAAAACAAACAGTTTTCAGATCTTTTTGGGAATCCAGATAAACGCAGATTTGAATTTCTATTTTCAACACAGTAACTTTCCACTTATTGTGATTCTATGAAAGTTCCTGAATTTTAATGTTCCTGAAATTAAAAGTGGTAAACAAAAATGTATTCATAAGTCCCTGCTACACATATTCAAATGAACAGGTAGATGCAGACATAAAATTCAAAACTAGACATCAGGACCTACATTTATAATGTTGCTCAAGAGCCAACATGGTCGATTCAGGTTTGTAATGTGTTACAGTAGTACCTCTGCTCTTCATTTCCCTATATTTTAAATAGTATTTATGCTCCTCGTGGTGATTAAGGAGAAAACTTCTTACTTTTGTCAGATAATCCTGTCATGTTCATCTGTACAGAGCGCAATGAGACAAATCAAAACATATGTTCCCTGTAACTGTACATACTGAACCTGATTGTAAAAAAAAAAAATACCTTAGAAGACAGAAGCCATGTTGAACTGTTAGAGGAATGTAAATTTTGTGTACAGTTGTATTTTTTTTTTTTTTACTTAATGTAAACTAACTGGCTGCACAATATCAACAGGAAAAGACATAAAAGTAATATCTTACTTTCAGTTTGTGTTTATGTTTACATGTCACAAAAGATGTTGATTTAACCCTGTTCAAATGGTTTAGTATATCTTTAAAGTGAAACACAGTTGAGAGTATGATTTGAACGTTTGATATGAAAAGCTTGTTAAATTGATTAAAAAAAATACATCTTTAAAAACCCTAAAAGTGCTTTGAATGTGTCTTTGAAGGGAGTCACTCAGTAGTAGTTTATTTCAGAGAGGACTGTGAGAATGTAGTTCAAGTGTTGAGATAGAAAACCTGCCAGTGTTCATTTACTGCAGTTACTGTATCAATTCTATGAAATGAAACCCTTTCAAAGAGTACAGCTGTCAGAGATTAACATCTGCCATCTTAACAAGGACAGGAGTGCAAAGATGAAATCAATGCCATACTAATTGCACATGCAATGTAGACACCAGACATGCTGTTTGGGTTTAGCTGCATGTTCCTCCAGTAGGGGGCAGTCTTTCAAATTACCGTGCTTGTAGTGTGCAAAATCGCGTTACAAAAGTTCAAACCAAGGGTTGAATTAAGCGGAAGAATGGTAATTGAAGAGAAAACCTGATGCAGCCAACAACTTGACAATTGTAATTGTAGTCTTGAGTACATCCAAGGCGAAATGGACAACTGGATGGGAGCAAAAGACGGCGCGAGTGAGTTAATTGGTTGTCCTGCAATAGTTAAGGCCTGTTGCGGGGCCAGACCTTCACCTCTTGGCACATTAAAGTAGGCGACTAATGATAGTGTGAAAAAAAAATCTGCATGTCCTTAATAAAATTCAGAGATTTTCTTCTGCAAGGTCAATAAATCCGTTGGTTTTTTTCCCTGACTGGTTTCCATGGGAATTAACAGCTTTTCTCGGTGATCTGCTGAAAATGAACCTGCACTTATTAGCCCTCCGCTGCCGCTTAACAGCTGCAGGTCGGTTTTGACCAGTCAGCCTCTCTACTTTTACATTTGGTTACTCCCCACTACGGTGCCCCCCCCCCCGCCCCTTAACATCCCATCACACCCATTTCCTTTCCGCACCTTGCGGAGCCGCACCCGTGCCCGTGGAGGACTGAGAGGAATTTCACACTAATCTAATATCCTCGTCACGCAACTCATCTGGGAAGTTTTCCTGATTCGAGAATTCATCCTGAATCCCGACCGATGGCCCTCTTTGTGTCATCCAGACCTCTGAGATCTGAATATATATTTTAATCCCCGGCTCCAGGTGTTTTTGCACTATAACATAGTACAGGTATGTACACTAGAGCCGCAGCATCAGCTGATTCATAGATTGGGTCAATAGATAACGAATTAGCAGTTCTTTCGATAAAATTATTTGACTTTATTTTCAGAGAAAATCCTTAAAGGATGTGTTTTAAACTTCTTGATCTGATGATTTGCTGTTTTTCTTTGTCTTATAAAATTACGTTCTAATTGTATTCCAGTTTTGAGCAGTCAGTAAAGTATTTCACCGTGGTTCTGAGAAATTTTTATAATCTTTTCATTTTTTGGCAATTTTACTGAAAAAAAAAATCTAGACAATTAATTTTGATATTAAAGAAATATTCGTTGCAGCCTCAATGTAAACTGCAATGCGCATTCTGGCATTTAGTTTATAATTTACTATAATTTACTTAAAAGTTCTGGAGGAGCCTTGGTTTACTGGATACCAGTCTGCCATTTTTTCAAACTGCATGTCTCCAGCATGTCTTGTCTCGTAATATATTATGTGTCATAAAAGGGACAAAACTTTTGAACGACAAATATGACTCTGTGTTTTTTCTGTATTTTTAGAGTCTCGGTGGTCTTTGTGGAACTTTTCCACACGGTGTCACTGTAGCACTGACTGTGGTGGTTCTGTTCATTTACAAAATGACTTCGGCTGTGACTAATAATTCAGGAAGCACAATCAATAACAAATCATGCTCCAAAACTTTATACATTGTTATAACAGTAGAATGTATAATATCATTATATTATTTTGTAAGTTGTAATATATTTATACCGGTCAGAATATTAATTTTGGTCCTTTATTCTAACTTTTAGGCTAAGTGTGTTCAGTATCCATGAACTTAACATTGTTAAATGGAAATGTAAGTTGTAATTGTAATTATACTCACTTATATTTTGTTTTTATTGCCTTACTTTCAGATTGAAATTACTCTAAACACTGGAGGAGCAACAAACGCCTCCTTACCACCAATAAACACACACTGAGGTGCCCATGTTTTTAAGACAAGTGTTTATCTACCTATCAACTAGTGCCTCTGTTTTTTATTTCTCTTATCTCTACCAGACACACGCCACCAACAACGCAGGCCTCCTCTCCCTCCCCCCCTCCCCCTCTCCCCCCCAACCTACCCCCAGACCAGAGTGACTGACCTGGTAACACACACAGCCATATGGTACAGCCGGGACGAGGCTCCATACAGCAATTAGGAGGATGGACACTGGGCTCCACAGCAGTGTGAGTGAAACACTGTGGCTTTCTCTCCTCTCATGAAGGTCATTTCATGTTTTTATCCACATTATTACAGGTGTGAGCTTTTTTTTTTTTTTAAAGATGCTGCAGTGGCTGATGTGTAAAGTGAGCTATGTTGTTACTACACCTCAGCACTCATATTGTTTTTAAGCAGGTCGATTGTTTGTTATGGTGTCGACTCTGCGCTCACCACGTTTGGAGAGTACACAGAGGTCTCTACAAATAAACACAGTGTCATACACACACACACACAAACACACACACACACGCTGCTGTGTTAACCTTTGCCCTCGGGTCTGCTTCACAGCCTTTATCTCTCTTGTGCAGAAATGTCAGCTTTGGCACAGAAGAGTGAGACTTTAAATGAACGTGTGCCTCTTTTCTTCAGGTGACTATCTTTCTACAGCGGTGCATTGGCATCTAATCTGCCACATTTCTGGTCGTGTGTGTTACATTATTTTATTAAGACCTTTAGTCGTTTATCCAGCACTTTATCAGATTTTATTCTCTTACACTGAGGCAGTTTAAATTTGAGTTTAAGACACAGAGAGCTCTTCTCTTGGCCGCTGCTGTCTGTCGCTGCCTCAACCTCTCTGACAAGGAGAAAAGGAGGGGGGGTGAAGCTGCGTGTGTGTGTCCGTGTGTGTGTGTGTGTGTGAGCGAGAGAGAGAGAGAGAGAGAGAGAGGAAGAGAAAGAGGGGGTTGGCTTTAGTGTGATGTGAATGGACTAGAATCAGCGCGAGAGGGAGAAAGAGGGAGGAGGACAGCACAAATCAACCTGCCTCTTGACTTTAACAACAGAATCGAAGAGCCGGTAGACACAGAGATCGGGAAGTGTGTGTGCGTTTGCTCCGCTGCTTTATTTTATTTTTGGAGAGAGGAAGAGAACGGCAGACAGGAGGAACTGAGGGAGGAGGAGAAAGAGCCTCACCGTGGAGATAGATAGCAGAAAAATGCTGTCATGGGGAGAGAAGGGGAGGGAGTCGGCAGAGAGGAACAGGATGAAACAAGGCAGGGTCGAGCAGAGCTGAAATGTGGAGGTAAGCCATTTCTTTCTGTATTGAGATTACTGAGAATTCACATTCCAGCCTCCCCGTGTCCTCTTTCTGATGATAATGAATTCAGATGGATGGATCTGCACACCGTGTGAGCCACATACCTCTGTATAGGCATGCTCTTATACTCACACAGCCCCAACCGGAGACAATGTAAGAGAGCAATAGATGAGAGGAAATAATGGCTTGGTTTTTTATATCATGATCCAGCTCCAGCGCCCCTCTGCTCATTGTGTTGTTGTCAGCTCTTTAAAAATGCATTTTACTCTGTGAGCCGAGGCGCCCTTGCACATTCCATCTACACGCGACATTGTAGGTTCGAGTACGGCTCGCAACCTTTGTCGCATTTCATCCCGGCCTCCCCCCCCCACACACACCCCACCCCCATCTCCTCCAGCTCCCCTTCCCCTCCTCCTCTCCCCCCACTAAACCCCCCCCCCCACATCATCTTTCCTGTCTCTCTCTATTGTGCGCTCTCTCCAACGAGGCAGGAGTCGTCTTTAAAAAACAGTGCTGTGACATTGTGGAGGAGCCACTGCGAAAACCTTGCTGCGAGAGCGCTCGCGGCCGCAGGACTCAGAGATGAGGGCAAGGTGGAAGGAGGAGGAGGAGGAGGAGGAGGAGGAGGGGAGGGGAGGGGAGGGGATGGATGGAGGGACACTGAGAGAATGAAAGAGAGACAGAGAGGGAGAGAGAGAGAGAGAGAGAGAAAGAAGATGCAGGAACAAAAAGAGGAGCAGGATTTTGTCTCTAGATGCATCTTTTCAGAGGCCAGAGGAGCGCGCCGTGTGCAGGGGATTTGTTTGCATATAAAGAGCATTGTAACACCACCGCATGTGATGTGCACAAACAATGATGGAATGGAGAACCACAACCGGGATTGGGGTGTTGTTTTCAAGGTGGCAGGGAAAATGAGGGATGCGGGAGTCAGGCCCCCTCCTTCCTCACCCTCCTCACCCTTACTCACTGCACTCTCTAATTTAGGATGGGGTTGTGTGTTTACAAGACATTAGGGTTTCAGGGGGATGGATAAAGCTGCTGTAGGGAAAGAAAGGCAGGGATGGAGAGCTGGAGGGGGGGAGAGACAGGCATCAGCAGCTTACATAAGCCAGCGCACTCAAAGGACGGGCCATTTAATTTACATTGAGCTGCATGGCTATTCATGCAATGTGGTATTCGCTGTGGTTCACATAAGCATTTTAAACAATGAAACCTGACATGATGGAAGGAAGAATGTGTGATTACTGAATGTGACTTGGTGCCTTGTGTTTGTGATCCCAGCAGGACTGGCAGGAGGGTGTGTGATATTTTCTATCAGGGTCAACTTTGATTGCAAGATTGCACCTTGTTTTACTGTACTTCAAGTTATTCTTGATAGATAGATGATAATTCAATAATCCGACTCAGTTGCTGCCGACTTCTGTTTTGCAGCTGCCCTCTGCACTGCATTACAGCATTTATCAAAACAATTAAGCAAAATATATAACCAACACTCGACGCATAATCCAGAGTACTTTGTAGATTATTTTAATTGTGCATGAACCAAATTTAACTTAAAAGCCTCCTTCCAGAATAAGTGAAGCTATTGTGTGTCCTTTAGTCAAAAAATAAACAATATAAAGACAGATTTTCTTATTCAAGATTTGTCTTCTTCTCTGATGACATGTTTTCCAAGTCACACTAATGAAAATTCACTCTCTGGGAAAAGTAGGTTAGCAATTAGGGCCAATTGATTATCATTATTTTCCGTAATCGAATCACATCAAACATTTACATTTATGACAATTACATGTCTGCCTGCTGTTAGAGAGAAGCTTTGTGTGTGAGTGTGATGACAGAGTAAGACTTCTGCATGAGTGTGGAAACTAACAATTTCACAGCAAAATTTTCATTATTGATTAATCTGTCAGTTATTTTCTTCATTAATCGGTTAACAGTTTGGCTGCTAGACTCATATTGAGAGCTGACATTTTTAAATTGCTTGTCATTTAAAATTTACAAACATAGTCAACAAATAAAATGGGCAAGTTTTTACACTTGAGAAGCCTTAACCATAGAAAGCTGCCATTTTTGCCTGATAAATTACTTTTTCACAATTGATAAACAATCTTTTCAGCTCCAGTTTAGATACGGTGACATCAGGATATGAAGACATTTTGAAGTCTGATCTGATCTGGACACATTTGACACACTTGACACTTGACAGTCAGAGTTTCTGCAGGAATGTGTCGGGACTCAGTGTGTTGTTTTTCAGTCCAGCAGCAGTTAAACTGGAGGCGACACAGTTATGTGACACGTTTAAGATGTTAAACTCTGATCAAAATCAAAAATGACCTTTTGTAAAATGAAACTAGTTTTTTTTTTTGTTGTCCAAGCTGTATGATATAAACTGAAATGTCCATAATCAAAAAATAGCATTTGTGCACAAGGGTTTTGTTTTTTTAGTGCCGTAATTTACAACCTCGCAGTGTCTTCTCCTGTGAGAGGCTTCTTCTGTGGCACTCGTACTATTCCAGGTTGAGTAGGAGGGGGGTAGAGTCAGAGGAGACTCTAAAATCGATCGGCCTACTTTTGTTTCCTGCACCAAATAAGAGCCAGGAGAGCCTGACTGGGAACATTTGTGTGTTGTGTTGTGGATTCAGATTCAGATTCGGTTCTTGTTGTTTAGCAGAGAGGCAGTGCCATTGAAGTAATCCTTTAATGCTTCCTCAGTGTTTGTTTATGCAAACTGTGACCTCTGACATCAGAAGAGATCATCATCTTTGTGAAACCAAGCATCTTGAAGAGAGCCATGTTTTTATTGTTTGCCCTTTGAAACGCAGGTGGAGAAGTGAACAACCTTGTGGGCTTTACGCTGAATAATAATGATGGCAGTTTGTTAGAATCATCACACGGTCATGCATTAAGACTGAGGGACTGTCTTATTCCCAGGCTCATGTCTCTTGGTGCTGTCTGCCAGGATTTCAACTTTAGCTCAAACTGTTTGTCGTGTTTCTACACTCGACAATACTGTGGCTCCCAAAATTACTCTGTTAGAGCATCGACTTCAGCAAATTGCTGACCACAGTCAACAATCAGCACCTGACAATAAGAGCGAAAT
Source organism: Acanthurus tractus (assembly GCA_029783725.1). Classification (NCBI taxonomy): domain Eukaryota; kingdom Metazoa; phylum Chordata; class Actinopteri; order Acanthuriformes; family Acanthuridae; genus Acanthurus; species Acanthurus tractus. The sequence goes on from JAQNCA010000006.1 coordinate 9,529,527, forward strand.
ACAGGCAACAAAAAAATAGTTATATTCAAAAGGTGTTTTCAGATTGTCAGAGAATGTGTATTTTGAAAAAAAAAAGTGTCCAAAACCCAACACAAATATGAGCAAAGTGACTGTGATCTGTCTCTGTACTCAGATATTGAGATTTAGACAAACATGTTGCAAGGTTACCAGGCAGATTTTGTTTTGCTCTGAGTCAGCATCATATCATTCCTCTCATTTGGAGCCATTTTGCATGGCTACACCCCGGCAGGCTCCCTGTGGGGGCTCAGCGAGGAAGGACAGACGGAGCGTTCTCCTCATATGATGGCAGGATGCTGGCACTGTAAGCCACTGGGTGGATCCTCTTAGCTTGTGCTCTCTGTTGTCACCTGGTGTTCATTGGCCACTGGTCTTTACGAAAGATCATGGTATTGTCCTTTTATAAGATGTCCAGTAGCAGGATTGCGAAAGAGCATAGGGTTTTTTATTTAAATGTAAGAGAATAATTATTTAGAATAAGACACAATAGAGATACATCAGTATGACAAATGTTTCCTGTGAGATGCTTACATTTGGGCATCGAATCCTCAATGGCAACAGAGTCTGTGGTTTTTCAATACCCACTGTCTGCACAAAACAATGTGATCACCTTTTTGAAAAGACACAAAAGGATATCAGTCTTCATACCCTGTCGAAACTCCGCACAAAATCCATCGGCTGCCTGAGTTTGAAGTCAAGGATGAATAAAGAAATTGGTGTTTCAAATACAAAGAACATAATCACTATTGATGACTGATGTTTTAGGTCTGTATAAATAAACGATGTCGTAACAGTTAGGAAGATTATTGCGCTTTATACGGAGAAATAAAGAGAAAATAAGAGATTGAGCCAGTGATTTCTAGCTGATGTAATCGTCCCAAAATATCTGGAATATTGGAAGCTGCTGTTTTCATGAGACATATTTATGTAAGCATCTGCTGCCAATACTTATGTTTATAACTGTTATATTTAGACAACTGGCATGTAAAAAAATCCCTAACACGCACCACGTGTGTATGTTTTAACATTGCTTTTCTTTTAAAGCTGAAGTCCATTGGAGTTTATTGTCCTTAATCACAATACCCCCCTCAGTTATGTCATACATACATGAAACCATTAAGCGGTGCAGTAGCTCCTTCTCATTGTTCTCATTGCTATTACAGGAGAAGTGCACTCGAGGGTATTCAGAGCCAGTGAAAGCAGACCAGGACAAACCCTTCACGCTCACAACACGTCACTTCATCCATATAACTTGGCAGATAAAGATCAAAAAGGCGTAGAATATCCCACACTGATAAAAGTGTAAAAATACCCTCATGAAGAACTATTCTATTCTCATCCTACAGCGTGAAATATCAGAGGTTATTAACTTATTCATTTCAGACAGTAGGGCCTTTTTGTTCTGTCACAGCTACGAGGAGGAAGTTGCAACCTCAACTGTTTCATTTACACACTGAAGGCAGCTAATGAAGAAGTGAGAGGGGGGAGCAGTTTGAGCAGATACCTTTCAGTGTTCAACAGTCTGTCTGAACCTTCAGGGCCAGCCAACGCCGAACCAGAAACTGACTGAGAGACGTGAACTAAGTGGCACAGGAGGGGAGAGGGCTGGAGGGGTGAGGAGAGGGTTTGTCTTGAAATTACGTGCTCCCACACTTCCTTTATTCTTGGTCATTTTAACTAATGTGGCACAAATATGCGCCTCGCAGTCACAGCAGTTATGGCAATTTTTTTATACCTTGGTGAGGAAAGAGCAGGACCAGAAATTATAATGTTGGCTCCAGGCAGACACTGATAAACTTAACAACTGAGCGGGTCCTGTTCTGTAACGGCTCAGTGATTTGTATGCAAGCATTAGTGCACACTAGTAATTCACACGGTTCTTTAGCGGCATCTTGGTGACGCTCATGATGTGTTTTCATTCACAAGTGCATAGCCACAAATGAACAGAACCTGCTTCCTTTTTTTGACCAAAGCCTGTATAACCCTGCAGAAAAGCTACAGTAAACCAGCTGCTATCTGCATGATTATGTTAGCATATTGGTGGTCGAGCTGCTTGTTTTTATGTAGGTCAGGAGGTGCAGAGCCGCCGGTGTAAATGACACAAGGCCACCAGGCAAGACAGAGGCTGTGAACTGAAGCAAGTGCTTGTCTGCGACATGCAGATGCACAGTGAATTCCCCCACTATTGTGTGTAAGCAGGATAACTGATGCTAGCTTCAAGGTAAAGGTGCGGGTTTCAGTGCAAATGCAAATGAATTTTAAAGGTATTAGCTGTGGATCCCACACCGCATCACTTCTTCCCATGTCTCCTTATTTACAGCAAAAGAAAGCAGTCAGTTCACATATAACTGTAGCATTTGTGCCACATTTGTATTCCCTACCCCTGAAACAAAGCAAAAACAAAAAAAAATAAATAGACAAGAGGTTAAAAAGCAACATATAAATTGGGAAAAAGTGTAAAAACACAAAAGTTACCATATAGCTATGGACTCACTGATGGGCCAGTGTGAGAGAGTTTTCTATTTCTACAAATAATAATGGCAATATCTGTCTTATGAGATAGTAACGGACATTGTATGATCCAAATATAGCTTTTAAGTTTGATGGTAACAATTCAGAAGTGGCCTTTTGCCACTGCAGCACCCTGAAGTCATAAGTGACACTTATTTGAAGGCAGGCAACCTTTCAGAGATTTGCTCCCATAAATAAGGATTTTCAGCAGAGAAATGGGGATAAGTGTTGGTACATTTCATGGACACTCGGCTACATTTTAGTAGATAACAAGGACAGAGAGAAAGTAGAAGAGGTCAGCCTCTCTTCTTCTGAAGTACACAAGGTAGAGTAACAATTCACTATATTGGGCAATCCCTTTCTGAACTGCTCACACTGATGACGAAGGACTAACAGTGAATTGTATCTCAACATAATAGATACAGTCATGAAGCTGAGGGTCAGTTCCTTTCCCCCTCACACACCCACACACGCAAATACACAAACACATTCACACACACGCCCAGTGGTCACAGAGGGACAGCTGCTCTTCCTGTCACTGGATGCCGCATGTATAGAGCTTTCATAGAGTCAGCACACAAAGACACACATGCACTGAAGCCATCGCACATTTAGGCCTTAAATCTCTCTCTGCCTGTCACACACATGACCTACCGCAAGGTGTATTTTTATAGATACACAGGAAGTGGCAGTGCTTTGCCAGCACACAGTGTCGATGTCATGGCAAATAACATTTCAAACAATAGCATGAGTTATGTTCTTCTTTTACAGTGCAAAACAGCACGTAGGTTATGTTTAAAACAATAGTAGTTTAATTTGTAATTGAGAGTGAATTTGTTTTTACGTTGTGCTATTTATTGCAAGAGGAAGTTACGTTTTAATATGGACAATGCTATAGAAGAAGCTTTTCTAAGCATACTTCCTCTTCACATTTACTGAGGGGGGAAGTTCATTGATTATGCATCCGCCGTCATCAGTAAAAAATAATACAAAGCAGTGTTTAGGGGCACTGCTTAACATGTGTAAGATTTGTTTCCATGGCTGCAAGTGACAGTGGCTGACTTTTATATTTTAAGAGCTTGATTTCCTGGTAAAATATCATCTCCTCACCTTAGAAGCCAATAAAGAACTGAAACTAGGCCAGACACCTCTGAAATCACATGTATACAACCTCAATCACGTAGGTTTCATGTAAGACATGAGGCGCACATGCACAAGCGCACACAGACACAGACTTAGATATGAGTTATAACAAATCAGCTCTGGTTTAGTGTGTGTGTGTGTGTGTGTGTGTGTCTGCGTCTGCGAGTGCATCCCGGATGGTTTGAGAGTGGACAAGGGAGCAACCGACCAATGAATAATTAACATCTTGGTAACCCTCGCCCCCTTTTTGCCCAGCCTCATTAATAATTTATTAGGCAGAAGACTTATTTTCAGTTTTTGAAGGACACATTTTAAAGGAGGACAGCTCTTTTTGAAATTAAAGGTCTTTGACTGTGTGTAGATGATGCTTTATGCGACTGTAGAGCCCACAGGGAGGTTGGACTTACACATACAGTACATCCCATAACATCAGTGTCACACAGCGGAGCAAATGGACACAAAGACAGAATTTTACTGAGTCAGTTCTCTGATTAGAATGAGACATTTGACATTCATGATGACTGAAATATTTTCCTTTCTTGACTTTACAGATTTTATCACCTGCTGTCTTTGAAACAGGAGGAGTAGATATCAATGACACAGGGGGAAACATGTTACGCATAACCTTAAAGATCAAATTAGCATAAACATGCTGTAACTGAAGGGAGAAATATGCGAGAGGACAGCTGTAAAGATGGTGACAGAAATAACCACCAACATCATCTTTAAACGATGCAACTGCACCTCTGTGTCTGTATCTGCCAGCGTCACCTTGAAGTGTTGTGAAAACATCATTAGAGCAGAATTTGACAAAGTAACACTCCGGCGTCAATGATACATGTGTGATATTTAAGGCATGAATGTGTGGAGCATTACTTGTGCAGCACAGTAGGGAAATGATGATCAATGACAGCATCAAACTGGGGGCTGTAGTCGTACTTATTGGCCACAGTGCCATTCTCTGTCACTGCAAAATACTACCCACAGTGATGGCTGAAATTTTCTAAAAAAATCTTCAGAAACTTGCTTCATTTTCCTGCCAGCTTGACAGTTATCCTCTTTTTGAAATCAGCCCCTTGAGCACCAGGTGCCAGGGAGGCAGACCTATGTGTCTTTGGGGACCAATAGCTCAGACTGACATTTGCAAAAAAGTTTGAATGACAGAGAGATTAAACACATTAGAAAAAAGAGAGTGCTGCAGTACCATCCACTTAGCAGCCTCTGGACTTGGCCCAGTTCACTGTCCGCAGTGTGGTGCTGCTGGGGAGGGGCTTCGGTGGGGAAGATTGAGGATGCCCAGAGCAAGTGCTAGGCATTTAAATGAACTCATTTCATGAGTGAGATCAAACCACATTAATACACAACCACCTTATTAAAAGCATCGCAGTTCAGTGTCAAATTCTGCAGAAAAGCAGGGAGGCATTCTGATCCTGAGTGTAACTGAGCTGTATGGGATCAATAATGAAAGTTAGACTGCCAGATTTTAAAATTCCCAAAATTATTTACTATGAGTTGTAAGGGCCTGTAAGGTTCTCATAAAAGAACCTTTTTAAATGTGCGCATTTCGAATAAACTATCCTGAATCATTGGTGGCAACATCACAGACTCCCAGTCTGTATGTGTGCAAGGAGATCTTTCAGCACTGAAATATGAGCAACTCATACTGTTCACCTTAACAATCGAACAAGCTCAAAAGACAAGGACAGACTCAGGACTGAGGACTGTAAAACAGATCAGCTTACAAAGAGCTCACTGCCACCACATGACAACACAGAGCCAAGAAAGAGGAAGAATTGCTTTATTATTGCACTTCTCCTGCTGGATGAAGAGGGCATTCTGCAGCTGCACCAGAGTCCTCAAAGACGAGGGCTGAGTGTCTCTATAATGATTTTTTGGCAAGAATCAAGGTGATGAAAAATTGTATTGTATGCATCACTTTCTGATGTGGCATACCTGTGAGGAATGGGCTATCAGCTGTCAGGACTTTTGTTGTAAAAACTTAGATAGTCGTTAAGAGCAGTAAGGTCATCACAGAGCCCTTGGCTTTGACTTTAAGGCCTTTTCCTTCTCTGTGGAGTTGGCATGCTGCTTCTTTGTCTGTCTGGATTCACTGCAGGTCACACAGTCCAACAACATGCAGCTTAATGACATTTGAAAACCTTAATTGACACAAAATCTCATTGCGCTCGATATAACTCTGCATTACTTGCTGGTCAGTACTTGCCCCTATATTACTCAACACCACACAGTGCTGATCACTGCTGGCATCTTTTAACTATAAGGATAGACAGTAACACAAAAGCAGCTGATGTGGAGAGTCTGAAGTCAGATGTGCAATTGTCTGGTTAAACTTTTTAAAAACTAATAATATATCATTAAAATTGTGGTTAAAATGGACAAAAGTGCAGCAGGTTTGCTGTTTTATGCTGTTTTCTCTATTGTTATGTATCATTTTGGTATCATGTGTCATAACAGCCTGGTTGCTTAATATATACATGTGGCATGTGGTGTACAGCATCTCACAAAGTCTTCAGTTATGACAGAGGCTCTGAGCACAACATTAAGTTGCAAATCTAAACTGTCACTGCAATGTTGTGTGGTAGAGTTGATGCTGCAGGCGACCACAACTTCATCTTATTGCTGCCACGCTGGTTTCTGCAGCTTCATCAGATGAGAAAACAAATAAATCCTCTGCTTAGTTTACCTTCGAATCCTTCAACTGACCACTACATCTGCCTTAATTACGACAAAGTAAAAGTTCGAGTTGACCTCAGTGACTGCAATACTTCTCAGACTGGGGTCTGGGTCCCCTTGTGGGGTGTAAAGACCAGAAAACTAAGTTGAATGTTTATGATCTATTTTAGAAAAATAAAACAAACAAGAGTTTGTCGATGCTAAGATTCATCATGGATTCTTTTTATTAGTTTCTTTCCTATTATGGTCAATGATTGATAAAGAATGTGGGTTGATGGGTGTGAACTTTTTTCCTCTTTGAAAAGTACGGATGACAGAAGAGGTTTGTTAACCAGTGTGTTACAGGCAGAAAGCAAAAAGCTGCTCATTCATGCTGCAGCGGGGCAGCAAGTCCGGCCGTAGGTGTGGAAGTGTTAAGTAGAGGCGATGACGACATCCATCCTCTCAAGGTTCAAAAGTCAGTCATCTCTTCCTGTTTCACAGGACGCAGACTTGTTCTAGCTGGTGCAAAATAAGTCAAGCGACCATGACTTCCCCAAAACGGTGTACGCTTAATACAACTCTCCTCTGACTTCACTTTGTGTCCTGACAGAGTACACCAGAGGCCCATTAACCTTGTCCTGGACTTTACATGGAAGTGGACCTCATTTACTGTCATCAGTTAAACCAAACATCTACCCTGGGCAGAAATGGACCATAAAAGTTAATCTGGTGCAGAAGTACAGAGATATAGTGTTCATATAGTCCTTAAAATCAGATCGAATGGTGCTGCTTCATGGTGTTATTTAACATTTCCCTCTCAGCTCTTAAGGTTTCAGGCTGACCTGACTCTGTCATCACTGCTGATGGACATAGGAGCTCAGCACACAAAGAAATTGATTTTTCAGCACTAAAATAAAGCCTAGTTTATCTAGTTTATCTTATGTAAGCACAATACCGAGATCATTACTGTCCACTGACTGCTAACAGAGTTTTAAGCTCTGAGACGCAGGATTAAACACTGCTGTCTACATGCATTATTGAGTTTCTAGGGAAGAGAGACCAGCTCTGTTACCGTAAGGACATCTGCAAAAGGCAGCATCCTCCGTGTGTTTTCAGAGAATGCTCCTATTTTTTGAAATGAAAAATCCTGGAGAGCTTCAGCCGCATGTCTGGGTCATCCCTCTTGGACTGATCCTGGGGCGGAAGAGATTAAAAAAAAAAAAAAACAACTGTGTCTATTTATTATTCAGATTAATGCAATGCTTAAAAAGCACTGCACTACCAACACTGTCAGAAAATGATTGAGAATAAGGTGGTTTTTCATATAATAATATGATCATATGAATACATGTCAAAGCTTTGATCTGTGATGAAATTATGTGGTGAATCAGCTTCATCCAGTGAGGATGAAAGGCTGTGTAAAGTAAGGCTATTCTTTAGCTTGTTGAGGCTAAGTAATGTATGTTAATGACAGTGAAGAATACTATACATTGCAAAGTTGTGCATAAAGGCAGCAAATCCATTTTTGTGCAATTTCTCCTCAAAGCTATTTAATACAAAGTGTTTAAGTGATTCCTGCCAACCAGCTCAGCGCAGGGTCGAGTTTCTGTTGATGTGGCAGCAGAATTGATGCTCAGGGAGCAGCAGAGGTCACGTACGAGTCCATCAACTGTGCATCGACTGACACGGAGAAATGTGTCTGCGCTATGGACATGTGTGTGCACATGCAACTGTTACAGAGCACTTGTTTCTTGCCCAGGACAAAAGATAGCTGATGCGTGTTACAACCTGATTTTTGATAAAACAGTTAAACAGCTGTAGTCTCCTTATTGTCAGTTGCATTGTTGTTTTCTGTGCTGACATGATGCAATGCTAGAAAATGAGGCAAATAAACCATGAGGTGTGTGTTAATCTTCTACAGAAATGTTGGAAGCAGATATTTTTAAACCAACACAGCATCAACAGAGCAATAACCTTGCACATTTGCAATCAGAGTGCAAGCAGCTGTATTGAAAGCTTTTGAAAAAAAGAGCTTCCCGTTGCTGTTTATTGTCTCAACATAATATCCTTAAGTTCTTTTTTATAGCCACTCAGTCAGTCCTGCAATTCAGAAATGATCCATTTATGATTATATTAGAGTTTGGTTTAAGCCAGACTGATACAGTTTGTAAGACCATTGGGCTAGAAATATCGCGGGGAAACATTAAGCTGGTTATTAATTATTTATGTGATTTTCTAGAGGAGCATTCATTTGGATCACAAGGTAGTTGTTTAAATGAAAAAAGCTTCACTGCTTTTGTGTTCAGGGGATGTACAGTGACATTTAAATTGTCAGGCTCATGCATGCTGAAAATAAGCTGACAATAAGCAAAAAACACAAACAATGGGTTTACATTAAATAAGACAGAAACCTGAGGGGGCAGGGACAAAACACTTAAGTTCCTCCTTAGTAAGTCTTTCTATGTAAGGTATATCACACACATCTCAAAAGCGGAAACACTGTAAGGGAACGGTCCTATTCACTGTCACTGTCAGTGTGATGGTAATGTGTATTTTGAATACTAATACTATCGGGCTAGTGAAGATTTAATCAAAGACACATTGATCTATCAGTAGGCCTTATGGTAAGGAAATGGCTTTTAAATTGTTTGACTCCTCTTTACCAGGCAGGCTGTCATTTTTTGATCTTTTACTTGTTACTGATTCTAAGGGAATATGTATATTACCCTCACATGGCAGTAAATATATGAAAAATAACTTAATAACTCTGTGATAGACAGATGCTAAAACACTTAACAGATGATGATGATGTATATCATGTATATTTGATGATCCAAGTTCAAAAGTCCTGAATGAGTGAAAAACCTGCAACAACTGAGAGCATATATGTTTTTCTTTTGGTTCTAGTGTTTAAACATATACTACTAAGGAGGCACAGGAAGTAATAAGGAAATGAAAATTTGCTACCTTTAATATGAGGTTTTGAGAAAGCCGGTTATTACTGTAAATATCTCTGTCTAACAGGTGTTTGTGGCAAAAAAAGGTGCTGATCTAACTTGTCTGTGTAAAATACGGCATAATAGTAGCATACTAAATGAAGTTAGTTAAGTTACTGCATTGACACTGTGTTATCAATTCATAGCAAGACCTACCTACTGCCATGCCGGTGGCTGCATGAAGCTATCCTTAAATACAGCTGTCTTATTGGCTAAATGCCTACAATAATTAAGTTAACATGCTCACAGTAAAAATGCTAGGCTAATTTAAAGGCAGTAAAATAATTACTATGTTCAACATTTTAGCTATACTAGGGGTATATGCTATCATTTACTACTTCTAACAAAGACAGAAGCCATGCTGCTAGCATAGCCAAAACACATGCTAATGTGTTTCTAATTTGCCACCTTTGCCTTCCTCGTGTTTTAGATATTTATCTCTATTTTTTAGAACGAGCATCCAGCTAGACCATGGGAAGTCCAGATTTTATAATTCAAATTAAGACAGCTAATTTTACTTTCAGGCCACCCCCTTTTCCCTGTAGTAAA
>JAQNCA010000006.1:9539519-9556798 GCA_029783725.1 Acanthurus tractus
TGAAAATTTGCTACCTTTAATATGAGGTTTTGAGAAAGCCGGTTATTACTGTAAATATCTCTGTCTAACAGGTGTTTATGGCAAAAAAAGGTGCTGTAAGATACGGCATAATAGTAGCATACTAAATGAAGTTAGTTAAGTTACTGCATTGACACTGTGTTATCAACTCATAGCAAGACCTACCTACTGCCATGCCAGTGGCTACGTGAAGCTATCCTTAAATACAGCTGTCTTTTTTGCTAGATGCCTACAATAATTAAGTTAACATGCTCACAATAAAAATGCTAGGCTAATTTAAAGGCAGTAAAATAATTACTATGTTCAACATTTTAGCTATGCTAGGGGTATATGCTATCATTTACTACTTATAACAAAGACAGAAGCCATGCTGCTAGCATAGCTAAAACACATGCTAATGTGTTTCCTAATTTGCCACCTTTGCCTTCTTCGTGTTTTAGATATTTATCTCTATTTTTTTAGAACGAGCATCCAGCTAGACCATGGGAAGTCCAGATTTTATAATACAAATTAAGACAGCTAATTTTACTTTCGGCCACCCCCTTTTCCCTGTAGTAAATCGGTGGGCTAAAGATTAAAAGATAAAACATCTATACAGTATTGATGAGTTGAATATGACTAAACTAAAGGTAACCCTGTGAACCATCATCATCTTTTGTTTTAAAAGCACTCAGTTTGACAGGATCATTTTCTCCCTCATTGGTTGTTGTTGTCGTCTAGCTTTCTAACTAACATAAGCAAAGTCTGTGACAGTAGCATCATCAGCTGCGGACTCATTAGATGAAAGTCGAATTCACCTGCTGAGTAGAGTAATCAGGGGTTAGTCAAAAGCTCCTGTGGACTGGATAACACATCGAAAGAGGGTGGCGCCAGACTGGTTGCTATGGAAACAAGGACTGATTCACGGGTCGGGGGTCTTACGAAGCTCAGAGATATGTGGTTTGCACAAAGGTGGCGAGTGATGAGTGCCCAAGTTCAGCCCGCGCTCTGCGTTGGTGGAGAGCAGCAGTGTTTCTGGCAGAGCCTGAAGTTCAGTTTGTTGTTGGAACAACGTGAAGGCAATCTGTGACTGTTCACAAAACAACCTGCTGCCAATAATCTTCACTCCCACTTTAAAAACAGCGGAGAAAATGGATCGCTCGCACTTTTTCACTGCATTGTGAGACATGCAGATGATGCAGCACCTAATGATTGCAGATAGACAAACATCATTTGTGCTCTCATGGGTAATGATGTTGGATCTGAAGGCTCCAAGAAAGAATCATGAGCTGGGTTTTAATGTCAGGAGCTGTGCACCATGGAGACAGTGCACAGAGGCTGCTCTGTGTGAACCGGTGCTCGTGTGTCAATAGGGAACCACACATGGTTGGAAATGTATTAAATTGTCAAGGGAGGAAAGCCTGGATCAATCAGAGGCGGAATGTTGTTTGTTTGTTTGTTTTTTTGCATCGGGATTTTTGCACATCATTTATCACTTGATGTCTGCATAATCATTTAAAGCATGAAACATAATCAATCAGATAGAAATGGGAATCATTTCAGAGTCTACAACTCACCACAGTGTGTTGCTAACTGCAGTCGTCCATATCAGCGTTTGGCGCTTGTTTTATCTGCATACACACTGACGTTAAGGTTGTGTTCTTGGTATTGCTTCTAAACATTTAGTGGTATGCAAAACTCGGGAAATATACATTCAAAAGTAAATAAGTAGAAAAACTTAAAAAATGATTTGTTATGAGCTGATTATGAGTTAGTGTTCTGTAAAAGTTTAAGTTTGTTTGTGCTCATATTTATCAAATAATGTAAGTCTCAGGCTCTGCTGGGATTACTGTTGAGCTCAGCGACCATCTTAGCTAGCCCATCTAAAATACTTTTTATTGTTGGGGTAAATGGAAAAAATCTCAAAATGACTGTACAAAATGAAGATGCCTGTAGTTTGAACTTTTGGCCTATTGGCAACTTCAAAATATTAATGTGTCACACAGCTTACATTATTTTAACAAAATAAATGAAATACAACCTTAAAGTATAGCCTGTTTTAACAAAAGAATTCACACATTTTTAGTGCTCAAAAACAAAATTAGGTTTGCTATTGTTCTGTATTATTGACTGCAAGAAGAAAACGGACACAAAGGACAATGCAGAGAGCGCTCACATTGCTGCTTCAGACAGTATTAAACAATAACATGTTACGCAGCAAAATACAAGCCCTTTAGTCATCTCTTTGAAAAACGATCATAACCCAGATCTGTATTAACAAAAAGCTTTAAAAGAATTTAAAATCTGACACCCACCCCCCCAGCCCCGCTCGCTGTGAGAACCTTGAGTGTCAACAAACATCTTGTGGCTTGTAAGCACCATGACACCATTAGCATTTCTTGACACTATTGAAACTACTTATGATCTCTGGTCGTGTAAGCAGATTCTTAACTTCGATCTTTCGTTTGCAGCTTTTTAAAGGTTTTTCGCTGCTAATTTTACATGTCTGCTGAAATATTTTCTAATTTAGAGGAAATGGAGAGAGTACAAGATCAGGCAAGGAAGGGAAACAAAGATTTCATGTGACTTCCTCTCTCTGCAGCATTTTTACATAGCGTGTGTCTATGTGTGTGTGTGTGTGTTCTGGTAAGCAGCCCTGCACCACTGCACCTGCTCTTTGGGCTGCAAGCGTGAGAGAGGAGATGTATGTGAAAAAAGCTAGACAGGAAGAAGCCCCATACCTTGTTGAGTGCGACAAAAGGTTTCGGCTTCAGCTGATTTACGTCAGTTCGGTCAGAGACAGGGCACTCGTGACATGTGATGACAGAAACTGGATGATCCGTACCTGAAACAAAGCCTACTTTCTCAGTAAGTTGCTTAAATCAATGTCCTGTGTTAGGACTTAGAAAAGGGAAGCGCACTGCTTCATACTCTTTAGCGCAAAGCTGTTGCCTCTAAATGACTCTTAACCACTTTATGAACTCTGTGAGTATAAGAATTTCATTAAAGCTGTTCAAAATTACTACATCAGTAGTTAAAAAACAGTGTTCCTGTTATTATTATTCACATGTTTTTTATGCTGATGCGGGGAAAACTGACTTAACCATGCCTGCGTGTGAACGTATGTGAGGGTGAGAGAGACTTTACACTTAATTCTCTTGTATTTTGGCACTGTAACAGTGAGTCAGGAAGGCCCCCTCCCCTGTGTGAATACTGTCTATTGTGAGCGTGTGCAGTGGATGTGGTGAGCATTTAGTCTGCTATGGAACTATTTATGGAAACTTTGGAGCGGAAAGTGTTTAAAGGAAAGAATAATAATAAAAGAAAACAGAAAACAGAGGTACAAGGCATTACTCAACAATAAAACAAACGTCAGAGCTGCTTGCTGCTTTATAGTTAGAATTCAATACTTGTTTATTGAAGCCATTCTTCTCTTCAAAGTGTTTCTGCGTACTCACCAACAACCTGCAATGGCTGAATACAGGGCTGTCGATTAGTATGATAGCAGTGTAGGTGAACAATGGGAAATATGAGATTGAAAAAGACATTTATTTCTTGTTTTTCTTTTTTTAACAGGTGGCCAGTGTACCAGACCAAAAGGGAAGCAGCAGGCACTGACGAGTGCAGACGAATGGATGCCATGTTAGGAGGGTTGATAGAGACAGAGCCTCTCCTACGCAGAGGGCAGAGAGTCGGGCTCCAGTGATGATCCTCCTATCCTTACACCGCCGGAAGGAGCAAACAACAACTGGAGTACCACCCATACACACATCTGCACATCTGGACAGCCCCCTGTGTCACACATATTCTGCTCAATCTTCTTTACTCACACTTAAGAACTTGTTGACGTGTGATAACAAAGAGTGGCACCCCACAAAGGCATCTATGAGAACCCAAGGGTTTAAAAGATTCAGGCATCCTAAATGGTGTGAATGAGAACTATATTTGCTGCTTTCACTCAGAGGGGTTTTCGTCTTTGTGCACAGTTCTCCCGTTTCACACCAGCACCATAGAAACCAGGACAGCAATTTAACCTGGAGAGCAGAAAGCTCTGGACCAGAGTGGAGATAAGATCATTGGACTGGAGTTGGTTTTTCAGGCATCATGCAGTCAGATGACCTCTTTATCCGCAAGTTTCGCCGTCAGAACATGCGGCCGCCTATTGCCACTGTCAACTTTGACACCAAGCGGGAGGCAGGTGTCGTGGAGTGGCCGCCCAGGAGGGAGGGAGATGGAGTCGATGGAGACAGCCTCACTCCCAGCCGTGCGGGACTGACCCTGAGGTCAGTGGGCCGGGGTCACATAATGCAGAGAAGTAACAGCGATGTCACCTTAGGAGACCTGGACTCTTCCGGGAAAGCAGGAGGCAAAGCAACCAGGGTGGCCGGTGAGAAGGTGGGTGCAGGTTCTCAGGGGGACTCAGGTGTGCTGCTTCACAGGGAATATGGCAGCCTGTCCTCACTGGAGAGACAGACTCAAGCCCAGGAGCCAAGCACAGACGACCAGGGGCCCCTGAGTCCAAGTGCTCTACGTTTCAAAGACCCTTTCCTGCTTTTAGGACTGCAGGGCAACCCTCCAGAGCCTGACGGATTCTTTCGATGTCCGTCAATTCCTGCAGGGGAGTCTCCAAAACCTGTCAAGCCGCCAAAGCCTGAAGGTTTAAGTAAGAAGGCCAAACCTGTTCCCCCTCAGATCCCTCAACCGGGCCCATATGACAACATCGGGGGTGGAGCCTGGGTGCGGAACTTCGCCCACTACGACGTTCAGAGCATCTTGTTTGATCTTACTGAGGCGGCCACAAACAGAGACAGCATCGGTCGAAAAAAGAATATCACCTCAGGGGCTTCAGCTGCCTCTCAACTTCGACCCCTGTCCCAGGCTGCTCCGTCCTCACCTGCACAGGGTGGGGGAGGCAATGGAGGGAACGCAGATGACCCAGAGCAGTCACTGCTGCTGGATGAAGGTGATGGCAATGATAATGAGCTCCTTCTCAGCTGCCCCCACTTCCGCAATGAGACAGGAGGGGAAGAGCAGGTGGGTCTGGGGCGATCCCAAGGGAGGCGAGGACTCTGGTCGAGCCTGCGGACCCCCAACGACGCAGTGTCGGTCCTGGAGGAGCCCAGAGAGAGTCACATCCAACAGCAGGGCAAGAGCAACTACTTTATAGAGCATGCCGATCTGGGAGCCCATTACTATCGCAAATATTTCTACATGAAAGGTAGGTGCAGTGCAAGTCAACTCTAATTCTGCTAAAGGAGATCACAGGGATAACATTTAATTCCTGTCCAGCATAATAAAAAGTGGAAGTGCACTCTGGCGTGTCTGAGTCAAGGATTAACAATCACTTTTCAACTATGAGCAAGTCTTTATCAGAGTACAAATTTTCAGATTTCTCATTGTTTAGGGACTGTGCCAACAGTTATTAGGGAGTAGAGGGAGATCAGAGAAGAGTAGGATCTCAAGGTTTCAGTCTGTATTTATATTTTTATTCTATCCTTCCTTTGGGAAACATTTTTGTACTAGAAAACAGAATAAAATTAGCTTATGCAAGTGTCAAGAGTAATAAAGGTGCTCTTAGGCCATATGCAGAGAACAACAGTAATGTCTCAATGACAGGGCTCTCTGATTCACTCATTTCATGACTGTAATACCTGTTGATTTTGCTATTGAGGGGAGAGGTTAAAAGAAAATATTAAAAACGTTGTTTACGTCTTGCTGTTTTTTTATACGAGGTAAGATTAAGCCCCTCCCTCAGACCCTCACCATATTTTAACCCCAGCATTGTTACAGCTTTTCACACAAGTGCAGCTGCCATTACAGTTTTATACAGCTGTGTGTATGTGACTGTGTTGTCAATGCAGAACACCAGAATTTCTTCGGCATGGACGATCGCCTCGGTCCGGTGGCCATTAGTTTCCGTCGAGAGGAGAAAGAAGGATCCAGTGGAGCTCAGTACAATTGCCGAATCATCTTTCGCACCACAGAGGTAAACCTTCATTTTGTTTTCTCAAAGCTCTCCTCAAGTTCAGCACGTGTAAAAATTGATCGGACTGGACGTGATGAACATGAATTGTCTCCTCAGTTGAAGACACTGCGAGGTTCCATCCTGGAGGAGTCGGTGCCCTCTGCTGCTCGTCACACAACCCCTCGGGGCTTGTCCCCCAAGAGGCTGCTGGAGTTCATCATGCCTGAGCTGAACCTGCACTGCCTTCGCTTGGCCTCAAACTCCCCCAAGGTGCGGGACACCCTGCTGAAACTGGATGAACAGGGGGTAAGTAAGGTCACATCTGCTGACACTGAGGACGGCTAGTTGTGGTCAGTGAATCGTCACAAATATGTGGCAGCAAAAAGGTTAGACTGGAGTGTGAAAACAGATATATTTAAGGCCTACAACTACTGTGCACAGTAGCTAGTACAGCAGTAGTTATTATATTTGTATATACATATTATTTCCTCAACTATTTCTTCCACCATGTTGACCGTTTCACACTTCTGCACCTTTCACTTGAGTGTCACTTTTACAGTATGTATGATCATTTTCTGATTTGCTTTCATAGAGCTGTTTTTCGGGGATAATCTCCATTTGCTTTTGTCCTTTTATTTTTTATTTTCTTATAGTTCAAATTGTTTGGGTGGTTAATTACAGATTGAAATGCTTTTTGAACTTTAGTTCAGTTTTTATATTAAGGATTACTCTGTTGATCTGTTGTTGTAGGAGTTTGAATGTTTAAGATAACAACATGTTTTTGTTTAATGATCTCAAAGCTCAAAATGTTGCTTATATTTCTAACAAACACTCAAAAAGAAATTATATTAATTCCATTAATCATAAAAATCTATATCAGTCTAATAAATTGAAGAAAAGCAAGTCAACCTTTAATTTGGTGACACTGTGACCAAAACTACCATATATTATATTGAGTCTATACTGAGTTTATTCGCATCAATGCTTCAAGCTGAACAACAGCTGAACAGAATTAGAATTTACATTTTTTTTAAAAATGTATACTTCATTATTATTTCATACATTATATCTGTATACACACTTGCACTCATACATTTATATTCATACATAATCACAAATCACAAATTCAACTCAACACTTACAATATACAACCACACTTAAAAACAACTGGACAGTCACTGCAACTCAATGACACAAATTTAAACAACTTTATTTTTTTAACCCTTAGCAGAAGATGCCAGACATTTCAACCCTCCTACATCAGATACCCTCAAGGTTCATAAGATAAACACTTTCTGACGCATCAAGCAGCCTGTGCTCTGTTTTAAAAGCTGGGGGGGTTACCAGAGTAAATTGTGTCATGTATGCTGTGTAGGTGTAAAACATTTTACAGCAAAAATCAAACAAACGTTTCAAGCTGTGAGGGACGATATAAAATTACTGTGAAGCTTTATGAAATACATATACATACATACATATCTATACATATAGAACAAGATTATAAACACTGTGCTCCTCTGTCTCCTAATGTAGCTGAATTTCCAGCGTAAGGTTGGGGTGATGTATTGCCGGGCCGGACAGAGTTCAGAAGAAGACATGTACAACAACGAGAGCTCGGGGCCGGCGTTTGAGGAGTTTCTGGACCTGCTCGGGGAGCGAGTGCGCCTCAAGGGCTGGGAGAAATACCGAGCTCAGCTGGACAACAAGAGTGAGTAGAAAAAACACACCACACCCAGATCCATTGGCTGGATCTCACCTTGTCACGGGACCATTATCCGAAGGGCATCAGTGCACCACTGAAAGCCTAAGATAACTGCTATCTAGCCACATGTAATCTGAGTAATGCTTGCGAAATAGCATAGTCACTGCTGATAATCTCAGAGCTGTTTTCCCTTTGGTGAGCAGTAGAACACAAAAAAAGGACACATTACCCAGACTGGGACAGTTTCAGTTTAGTCTTTCTGTCAGACATAGACTGATTTTTGCTAAATGTCTTTGTGCGCTGCGTGTGTGTGTGTTTCTGTGTGTCTTGTGCTTGTGTAGCGGACTCAACGGGGACACATTCCCTCTACACGCGCTACCAGGACTATGAGATTATGTTTCATGTGTCCACGATGCTGCCCTACACAGCCAACAACACACAACAGGTAAAACAAGCCCATGTTCAGCAGAAATATGACTTTTGATTTCTTTTTCTTTCCTTTCTGTCACAAGAGCATTTTGTTTTCAATACCAGCTTCATCTCTTTGAGTTCTTCCACTGGCAATATTTGCAAATGTTTTGGCTTTATTCCTAAAAAAATTACATCATTCCTGGAACAACAGTGTTACACACGTCTGTTCAGACTGTCATGCTTTGGTAAATGCTTTAGAAATAGCCTCTGTGCTCTGCAATAAGCATGACGCAAAAATCCTTCCCCCCAGTGTTCACTCCCACCATGAAGGTATTCACTGTTGCCTCTCAGGCAGCCTTCCTGTTCAGCTGACTGTCAGCCTTTTTATGTGCGGTCTGTGGTTTTAAGCTTGTTTGCTGTCACTTACAAAGAAAATGGACATGACATACTAATGCAGATTAAAGGTTTTAATGAAACAAAACATGGTAGTAACAAAGCCCTGAGATGATTCTTTAAACTGTCCACAGCAGCAGCAGTTTGGGATTTTGTAGTTTTACTTAAATATTGTGTTTATATTGTTTAGGTTAAGTATTTTTTTAATGTCTAGTCTCATTTCTAGTTTCTTTTTTTCAGTTTGTTTTTTTTTAAAGAAGTGGCAAGTTCCCAAATGATTTATCAACAGACTTACAGTTAAAAGACTCCGTATTTACCAAAGCACAGTATATTTAGATTGTCGAGGTTTATTAATTGAAAAGTATACTTTTTTTTATTTTAAATAGCTTTAAGTACTTAAATTCAGCACTACCCTTCTCACAAGTAAGCCATAATTTCAATCTAAATCAAAATTTAATTCAATTAATTGTTTAAAAGTTTTAGAAAAGAGGGCAGTCTTGATGAAAAGCAGCGTAAAAGCCATTATTAGTGTAGCTAATGCAAGGGAAAATTGAAACCACACCTACGCCTTGTGGCACGCAGGCTTTCATCAGGGTGACTAACCAGAAGTAAGAGAAACACAGAACATATAAAGGTTTTAGAGACTAAAAGGAAACTACATCAGTAGCTCACCAGACAACAGGAAGGGCAGGTGACTCAAAGAAACTATCACACTTAGACAAAAATGTGGGTTAAGATGCACTTCAAAACTAAAATTAATGAGTCTACAGTAGAGAATTAGAGTGTTCATCACATGCAAGAGACAAGAAAACAACCAAAAAACATGTGAGCAGGCGTCCTCATATGAAAAGTTATTATAAGGGACAAAAATCAAGTCCATTACTAAGACAGAATTAAGATGTATCATGGTCTTAAGTTGGAAAATCCTAAAAGTATTTGTTGTGAGAGGTGTTTGAGACCATCAACCCCCTTCCAGAAAACCTATGTTGTTGGTTTTTTTGTATTTTATAAATGTGAAAAATGTCAAACTGTTGCAGTTGCTCCTAGTAATCCATAATGACTAGGGCCTGTTCGTTTAATAAGTTTCACTGTGTTTCTGTTTTGCTCTGTCAGTTACTGAGGAAGCGACACATCGGTAACGACATCGTGACAATCGTGTTCCAGGAGCCAGGCGCTCTGCCCTTCACTCCAAAGTCCATCCGCTCCCATTTCCAACATGTCTTCATCATCGTTCAGGTTCATGAGCCCTGCACTGACAAAACCTATTACAGGTCTGACTTTCTGTTACACTTCGTTCAAAATATCGCCACCTTTCTCTTTCACAAGCTAAAATCTTTTCAGACTGTGAAATCATGTCCAGAAAGTTTGTCTGATGTGTTATAGGAAGTGTAGTCAGTGTAGAAACAAGTGTTACTACGTGCTCTCTTACACGTGTGTCTGATGTCATAGTAGCTGTGGAGCAGCTCATAAAAACACAAGTTTGTGCTCCACGACAGCAGAATCAGTATAAATGTTTGTAATTCTGCAGAGTGCTAAATAACACTCAAGCACTGACAACAAGACACAAGATCAAATGTCCCTGTGGTACCCTCTCTCTTACTCTGTCATTCCTCTTCTCCTCCCTCCCTCTCAGGGTGGCTGTGACTCGCTCTAAAGACATACCATTATTTGGCCCACTGTTCCCTAAGGGCGCCCGATTCCCTCGCTCACCCGCCTTCAGAGACTTCCTCCTGGCGAAGGCAGTGAATGCAGAAAATGCCGCAGAGAAGTCGGAGAAGTTCCGCTCCATGGCCACCCGCACTCGGCAGGAATACCTAAAGGACCTCGCTGAAAACTACGTGACCACCACGCCCATTGACTCCTCCACCAAGTTCCCCCTGCTCTCTCTGGGAGGCAAACGCAAAGACAAGCTGAAGGGTGCAAAAGGGGCGGAGCTGCACAGTGCGGGGGCGCTGGTGTGGGCAGTGATGGTTAACAGAGGAGAGGAAGGGGAAGCGGGAGAGCTCAGGCTCCCCTGTCTGCTCGGGGTGTCAGCTGAGTCGGTGGTGCTCATTGAGAGGTGCACACGCAGGGTGGTGTTTAACTGCTCCTGCAGAGATGTCATCGGCTGGAAGGCGGTGACAGAGACTAAGGAGGGGGGTCCCTGCCTGGATATCTTCTATGAGCGTGGGGATTCAGTGTCAATCAGTGTGATGGAGAACCAGGTGGAGGATATACGAGAGGTGGTGCAGAGGCTAGAGGTGGGCAATTGTGACTCAATTGGAAATTTTGCAGTCAGTCCTTTATGTCTTTCTTATTCATTCATCTCCCCTTTCTCCCTCTCACTTGCAGCTGGTTACTCGAGGCTGTGAGGCCTTTGAAGTCACCCCCCTGCGTGATGGAGTTGGCCAGCCCGGCTTCCTGATGAACGAGGAGGGCTTTGTGACGGAGCTGCAGCGGTTCTGTTATGCCGAGAGTGGCGGCCTGCAGCTGTGGGCCCGTGTGGTGCGGCTATGCGGACACTCGCTTGTTCACCTGAGTCTCGAGGAGAGGAGCAAGCTGCTCCGCACTGCGCACAAGATCCACATCACTGTCATCCCACCGGATGAGAATGGCAAGCCTCGCAGGTGGGTGAGGATGCAGATGGGAGGAGGAGGAGGAGGAGGAGGAGGAGGAGGAGGAGAAAGGGAAAGAGAGAAAAAAGCACTGAAGAGGGGCATGTTTGCATGAACAGATGCAGGGTAGGACCAGAGAAAGGGCTCATGGGTATAAAGTGTGCTCCGGAAAGTAAAAGTGGCCCCAGCAGGGGGGTTGAGAGAGAGGTCAACAGCAAATAAGAGGGAGGGGGTTAGTGGTACAAGTCACACAAACAAGAGAGGTGCTACTCTGACGTCACAGCTCACTCCAGTGTTGAGGCCTGCAGTCAGAGTCTCACCAGCTGGCTAACAACAAATCAATCCCTCTAATGATGTCTAATCACTCTGGCACGGCACATGTTTCACTCCACTGAAGTCACAGGGCAAAAACAGCTGTGGACGGAGTCGTTAGAATAAATAAACAGCAGCATTAAACTGGACGTCGCTGCTGTTATTCATTTGGAACAACTTTCCAAAGCTGGCAGCAAAAGCATCCTCAGAGAAACCCCTAGTTTATTTATATTTCAAGTCTTAAATGCTTTTTCTATGACAACAAGGCCCGAATAGTCACAGAGATGTCACAGTTCTTCACAAGAAGTGGAATCTAAGTGATTTCAAAATAATGTAATAGAAGCTTAGACAAATATAGCCCTCTTTTCCATCTTATCTTTGTTTTTGCTTTCTAGATTAATTTATGACTCATCAGTGCAATATGAAGCTGGAGGGGAAAGAGAGGAGTGATGGTTTCTGTCTTGCAAAGTCTATCTTTGTTTTATGCTCTGCAGAAGTTTCTCAGAACTGTACCAGAAAGCCATCAAGGATGCGGAGTGTAAGCCCGGCGAGGATCAGTCCGGAGAGGCCTGGGTGCTAGACGAGAGGGAAGAAGAGGAGGAGGAGGCAGAGGTGGAGGAGGACAAACTGAAGGCGGGTGGGGTTAGCGAAGCGGATATAATGGAGGTGCAGGTGGAGGCTGAGGAGGGCGAAGGGCAGTCATGTGATAAAGGGCAAAGTGAGAGGAGTCAAGGCTTGCTCCTCACGCCGCCCAGCCTACCTCTGCTACGGGCCACTTCTCTGCAGGACCAGCCGGCCAATCAGAGCCAGGAGGGCAGCGCCTCACAGCTCACACGCAGCTGCTCTTTGGAGAGACGGCCGTCCTTAAGGGATGAGCTTGATGGGTGAGTGTTTACTAAAGGTCATGTCACCAGCCTCACATGTGTAGGCAGTAGAGAGAGAAATAGTCACAAGAAATAGCAAGAAACACTGCTTTGGTCGTTCTAATCTCCCTAGTAACATCTGCACAGTGGTAGAGCGGCAGACAAAAGGGCTCTTAAATGATCTAACATGGCTGAAAATATCCTCAAACTGGAGCTGACTCATCACAATTTAATCTCAGAGTCAGTGCGTCACTTTTTCTGCAAAGGACAAAGCACAGAGAAAGGACATCAAGCAGTGTGTCACTCTGCGTCATCGAAGTCCTTGAACATAAGTTTTAAAATCATGTTTCACATAAGAAAACTTAATTAAATGTTCCTTTTTTTTCAATTTTAAAGTTTTCTAATTTTAGGACACTGGTTCTTAATTAGATTTTGAGGCAGGAGATCTTCAACTTTTAGTGATTAAAAAAGTTGAAAAGATTTGTTCTTTTTCCAACCCTAACAGCTGACAAAAAGTCAAACAAATGACAAAAAGAAAGCATATTTGTTTCCATTACACATGCACTTATATTATGGCCTGCATTATTTCCTCATCCTCCCAAGGTCATTATCTGACAGTAAAGTGAATAATTGCGGAGTGTTAAACCCCACAGAGACAGTATATGTGTGTATCTGCTTTACAAAGGATTTTAAACACACTGCTTGGTTTCTGCTCCCAGAGAACGAGCCTCAAAAAGCAGCTTGTAGAGGGAATGGATGAGGATTATTCATGAGGATGATATTAAACTCTGCTGCTTTTTCAAAATTTATGTGACTGCTTTTATTGTCACGCAAAGCAGAAGTAAACAATTTGAGCAAAACCACATCAGAAATGACTTTTTTTCTTTTTTTTTTACATGATTCTGTGAGTGCAGGAAAGCAAAACATCAATCAGGCCCAAATCTAAGCAATCCCGCAGATTACTTGTCTGAGTGCTCCAGTTTCTGTTTTGACCTCTGGATTGGATAAAAAAAAAAAAAAAAAAAAATGTCACGAAGCATCAGCGACAGATTTGCTTTGTGTTGCCCGGCGGACAGGCACGTGTACGAGAACGTGGTGCTGAAGGGGGAAGGCCACATCTATGAGAACATCGGGGAGCTGAGAGACGCCACACCTGATCTGATCCTGGCCGTCAAACCAAAGGTTCCCCCAGAGGACAAACAGGTGACAGACTAAGACGAAAGTACATCTGAGTGGTTTCTCCGCAGCGCTCCATCCCCTCTCTGACAGCGTCGTTTCCCCTCTGTGTCTTATCTGTGTCTTTAGTTCATGGGGGCTGAGTTTGGCGATGACAAAGCCTCGGCGAGTGACACGTCTTCCCGGCTGTCAGGTGTTGATCGAGCTGAAAGAAATTCACGAGCCCTAAGTCTTCACAACTCCATCACCAAGAGTAAGTACTTCCTTAGTCCCATATATTGTAAAGATGTGTTAATTAATTTATATTATTCTATTTATAACCTGGAAAGGTGACTGCGTGTAAAATAAAAAATAAATGGGTGGAAACAAATTAGGACACAAAGAGCTGACAGAGATGTTGTGACCCTGATAAAGGACTCCAAACAAAGCTCCCCTCTCTGGCTGGCAGGACTGCTCAAATGATGCCAAAATGGAACAATTACACATGTTTGCAAATCATCTCTGCCTGATTTAATTCCTTTTTCCCAGATTTTTGCTGCCTTAAACCCCTCTCCTTATTATCCTCCCTTTGCTCCCCACTGCATCCCCTTTGTCCCTCCTCTTTCATCCGCGCTGCCCCCTATTCCGCTAATCTAATATCACCCCTGCTCTGCTGCCACCCCCTGCCAGGGCCGGGATAAAAGGGGGACAGATGGGTAGTGGGAGGGGTGGAGTTTTAGGCAGCCCCAAATCAAGGAGCCCCTCTTACACCATCTGCTCTGCCTCCGCCGAGACTATGAGACTCATCATTTAACCGCTGTAAGCGCACACTCGCTCATCATCCTCTCATCAGATTCTTCTGATTTTTTGTGGGGGCGGCCTCCAAAGCCTCCGATTGTTTTACATTACGTTCCTTCGCAGGAAGCCTGCAGGTTGTCGAAGTGCGTCACAACTTAAAGTGAAATAAGACATTCAAGTGCTCTTTTCTCTTAACTGAGTCAAAAAGGAACCAATTGTGGCTTCTTGAGTGTCATTTTCCAAATGTCATTTTTAAAACGTTTACAAAAACTGTGTCGGTCAAATTATGTTTAGCTCATTTTCTGACATTTTTACTTTCATTTCCTGTATCCGTCTCAAGTGGAGACAAAGTCAGAAAGATAATTCAATGAAACTGCAGGCATTAATCATAAAGCTTCCTCCTCGTCCCTCTGCATCCTGCCCCTGAATCAGACCAGCATTAACACAGCAGCATCCCCCAGTGGCAACTCTTTGTTACTGTAGAACAGCTGCTCAAAACTCTGCAGTCCCACTGTTCTGCTGTGTTATTGTCCTGACCTCATTATTTCTTCTACACTGAGATCTTTCTTTCTCTCAGTTCTCTCAGAGACAGCGGATTCAACTGAGGAGGAGTGGCAGTCCATCGCTGACCTGGCCACAGCCTGCCGCAGCATCCTGGAGGCTTTGTCAAGAGAGGGTGAGGAACTTATTATATCACACACCTCACTTATTGTTCAAATAAGGTTAAATGCTAAAGCAAACTGTCTTAGCTGTTAACACAATCACCTTTTTCTTTATAAAATCTCACCATTTATGTTAGATAGACTCAATATTTTGCATTAAGTAACTAGTGTTTTTAAGGAAAATAACCAAATGCATTTACACTCTTTGCACAAAAGTATGTTGATGTCCCTTGCTGTATGGTGCCATGGTTTGAACTCCCTTTTCCGAAAAAAAAAAAAGGAATCCATTAATGATGCAGCACACAGTGATATTTTAGACATTAGTGTCCCCCAGCTTTGTGGCCACAGGGCCCTGAACTCAACCGCATCCCGCACTTTCTGAATGAACTGGAACACCGTCTGCAAACTAGGCTACGTCACCAAACACCAGCGTCCCACCTCAGTGATGCATTTGTGACATGCTGGGAGTAAATTCCTGCAGCCTGATTGCAAAATTTTATGGAAAAAAGAATCTAGGCTGTTAAAGCAGAATATCTGTGATCAGGAGCATCACATGGTTGCTCTGTCCAGGTGTTCACATACTTTAGGCCATATGATGTAAACTAGGGGGAAAAAATTAGAGGAGTTTTTTTATTATTAGTGCAGTCGATCTGCACTCCACGAACAAATGTTAAGAAAATGTGCAAGTATTTATGACTTCATGTTCTATAGTGAGAGACAGACTGACAGTAAACAATAATAACATGGGTAATGTTCCTCACTGCAGACCGTAAAGCTGGAGACCCCTCCCAAGCAGGAGACCAGACGGACGGCAAGCTGAAAGACTTAAAGGAGAGGTGGGTTGCTGTACCATCCATACAGGGCGAAGCAGACGGTTCAATATCTCTGCAGTTAGTCTCTTGGTTCTCTTTTTTTTTTCTGAATCATTGCACACATCCTTTTATTCTACATCTACTCCTTTATTCTCTCTCAATTATTTAGACTTTATTGAATAGATCCAACTGTTAAAGTCATTGCGATGGCTTCTCTTCCTAATAAACAGAGCCCTCGTGCTGACTCGATGATGCGTTTACTGTATGC
Source organism: Acanthurus tractus (assembly GCA_029783725.1). Lineage (NCBI taxonomy): Eukaryota > Metazoa > Chordata > Actinopteri > Acanthuriformes > Acanthuridae > Acanthurus > Acanthurus tractus. The sequence continues at coordinate 9,555,452 of JAQNCA010000006.1, forward strand.
ACATGCAAACACAGATGAGCGCACACACACGCACACACGCGCACAGCTCGCCTGACTCACTGTCATTGTCATCTCTCCATAAAACTCCCACACAAATACATTTGATTTTAATTTTTTTTTTATTCATTTCAGCTGCTTCTTTGCCTTTTTTTTTCTCTCTGTCACACTGTGTTTGAACATGCAGAGTGCACAGAAGTGCTGGCAAAAAGCAAAACAGAAAATGAATCAACAAGAAAATAAGCCAACACCGACGTAAAGCTTTTCTTCAGTCCAAGCCTCTAGTATTTACAGGCACAGTTTATGTCCACCCACGTACTGTAGAGGTCAGCATTGATGACTATTACACCATTACGTTCAGTTCCATCTGGCACATAAAACGCTTTAAAAAAGACCACGAGTACAGTACACTCCATATATTATACTGCCTCATCACCTCTTGTGAGTATCTGTTTGTAAAACGGAATTTTCAAATTGAAAAATTTTTTATTTTCCAGTGTCACTTTTGGAAAACTTGGACAACTTGCATAGATGAGCTTTAAACAAAAAATGAATTATAAAACCATCTTCAAACCTGAAAAATCACACTGCTAGGCTCAAACTGATTTAGACGAAGCCCTGTTCTTTCCTTTAAAAGCATTATCATGCTCCTCACATCACCAGGAGACTGCTGGTGCTTGGCTCTTCAGGGCGTAGTCATTATGTCTAACTGCAATCAGACGAAATGCATCATGGGATGACTGTACTCACTCAGATTGGCTCTGCTTGTCAGCTGTAGCCATTACAGTGAATTGATCTCTGAGTATTACAGGTTTCATTAACAGCAGCAGGGACAATGTTCACTTTAAAGAGAGGTGTTAGAACAGAAACCTTTCTATAAAATGCAGCAGAAACCGGTGAAGACATTTACTTTGTTGATTTGTTACTTTGAAAATGAACCTGGTTCTGGTTCTTTAGTTTCCACTTATGCGTTTTTCGACTGCAAACTGTGAGTTTGACAGAGTTTCACTGCGTCTGTGTGTTGCAGTGACTCTCCAGGCCACCTAGAAGAGAAGGTATCACAGCTGGAAGCCATGCTGAGAAAGCTGCAGGATGACCTGCAAAAGGTGCTTTGACTTTCATGAATGTTTTTCTGTGTGTGTAACAATATTTTCAGTGAGCTCCACAGGAGTGTCAGCAGGTAGGAAAAAGAACTTACATAGTTTCAGCTTCTGTGGCTGGAACGAGATGATTTGTATTTTCAGATGCAGTTTTTTGTTACTTATAACCCCCCCACACACACACACACACACACACACTCAGGCATCTGAAGCCACAGCTGAATCACTGTTGATGCATTAAATACAAAAA
>JAQNCA010000006.1:9556898-9588284 GCA_029783725.1 Acanthurus tractus
CACACACACACACACACACACACACTCAGGCATCTGAAGCCACAGCTGAATCACTGTTGATGCATTAAATACAAAAACACTTAAAACGCATTTAATTATTTATAATTTTGTTGTAAATTTGTAAAGTAGAGTCGTCAGATTCATTGGATATTCATATATAATTCTTAAAAAATGTATTTATAACCTAGTGCCATTGCCAGTATTTTGTACTACTTTCTTCCCGCCATAATTCTATGTTACTGTGTTAACTCATCATGTAGATGTTAGTGAGTACAATACTGTATGTGATGAGTTTAAAGGCTCTTGACCTCAAAAACAGCTGCATGAAAAAATAAGCTCTCAACACAAGGTGCATTTGTGTTTCTTAAGCTATTAGCCCCATCTTATAGCCTTGTGTTAAGGATTTTGGGTTATCAGTGTACAGAAAACATGTCTGTATGTACAAAATATGATATAAACATCATTCCTCCCAAATACATGAAATGTTTCTATTTATTTTAAATTCATGTTGAGGACTGCAACTATGCTGTTTTTTTTATCATCGTCGATTGATCTAATGAATATTTTTCTAGTCAAGCAATCATATGACTAGGAACTCTCAGGAAAAATGGTAAAATAAATATTTGGCGCTGAAACTAGTTGATAAGTTGATCAATAGAAAATGAATCTGCTAAAATTTGTGTTACTAATTAATCATCTATTGCTTTTATGACAGTAAGTTGAGTATCTTTGGGCTTTGGACTGTTGATTTTACAGAACAAGCAAAGCAAATTGAATGTATCATTTTAGGATCTGGAAGTTCTCACTGGTATTTTTCTCCTGCATTTTTACGGACATTTTATTCTCTTGTATTGTTAATCATCATTAACTGCAGCTGTTAAGCTGTTGTACGTGACAAATCTTGTGTCAGTCTGACCAGCAGCTTCAAACCTCAAAGCACTGAAACTACTGTCATTTTGAGTCACAACTACTTTCATTTTCTGTCAAAGAAATGATCAGTTCAGTGAGATGTACTTTTCTACACCGTTAATGTTCTTCTATTTCAAGCTCTGTGTTTATGTGTGCCCACTAGTTTCCTTAAAGCCACCGCTGTACCTGTCGCTCCCCTCCCGTTCCTGCCACAGCGATCTCAGCGACGGCTTTTGTTTTGTTGTGTGCCGATGTCTTTCAGGAGAAGGAGGACAAGGCGGTGCTGCAGGCCGAGGTGCAGAGCCTCAGGCAGAACAACCAGCGGCTGCAGGAGGAGTCGCAGAGCACGGTGGCTCGCCTCATCAAAGTCACCGAGCTGCTGTGCAACGTCAACAAGCCCTGTTAGCCTCCCAAGTGCACACACAAACACACAAATCAGCAGAGAGAAAGATGCAAACCGTACAACGCGCTTGTACGCTTGGGTTTTTTTTTTTCTTTTTTGTTTGTGCACATTTTGCAAAAGCAGATACATACACATACGTATCCTCTTCAGTCTCTCTGTCACCGCAGAGTCAACCCTGAATCCTTGGCCTGCCTGTTGATGAGGGAGTATGCAAATCAACTCACACGAAAGAAAAAAAAAAAGACATTTTCAACATCCCTTCATGGACTGACCAGTAGGCAGCTCTCAGGCTGCGTCGGTGTGCTATGCCAGAGTGCTTCTCTTGGTGTGTATGATACAGTATGTGTGCGGATGTGTGCCGCATGTGTGCGTGCGTGTCTGTATGTGTGCATCTCTTTTACTGTACCTTGCTTAAAATACTTGACAAGCTGGGCTGAATAAGCACTTGCATAAAAAATAGTGGCAATTAAGACTGAGAGACACTGTATAGCATGTTTTGGTGGTGTCTTATCTGAAATGACCAAAAGTGTATATATATATCACCAATAATATATGTGGAAAAAGTAGTATTGCTATCCTCTCTGCCAGACGTGTAGTTGCAATGTCTGAGTGTGGTTCTGCCTGGCGCTGACGGTGTGGAAGGCCTTGAAACAAAAACACAGCAAGAAAAAAAAGAGAGAGAGAAGATGACAATGACGAGCCTGTAGGCTGCCTTCTACTTCAAAACATGTAATGATGCTGAGTGACTCGCCTCAGAGCGGGGTCTGTTACGTAAGGACATCACTCTCTGCTCTCATCACTTCTCAGTAGTACTGTATTAGAGTTTTTTAAGGAGAGACCATTTAAAAAAAAAACACACACACATACATTTAAAAAAAACAAAAAAAAAAGACTGTAAATGTCCAAAAAAAACATGAACTGAGCATGCTTGTTCCTCCTGGACGTATGTATGAAAACAGTATTTTAAGTGATTCAGAAAAGGGTCGTACCTCTCCCGAAGACGCAGACAATGGCAGGAAAGAAATGCTTCAGCTTCCTCCCATGATAGCCTGTAGCTGTTTTCTTCTAACCTCACTCTTGTAGCAGCCATACTGTAGAAGATCTCCTCCTGCTGGCCTGAACCACACAATGCCAAAAGGCAGCTTTTTTTTTTTTTCTTTCAGCTGGCAAAATAGCTTTAGGTGTCTGAATAAAACACCTTGAACTGATAGTGAAATACAGAATATTGTATTTAAATATGTTTTGTGTTTGGCAGATGTCTACAGTGACTATTTTGGGTAATGTTTAGTATGGCTTATGAGTGGTAGCGGTAAGGACGTTAGGTGAATTCTTACAATTCCGCCCTGATGTGTGTGTTTGTGTGTGTTTCTCTGTGTCGTTCTTGCACTTTTTTTCTTTTTTGTAAAATCAGCACTGGACAGGGCACATGTTGTACTTTATTTAGCCCGCCCGGGTTTTACGTCTCACTCAACATAAGAAGGTGGATAAGATCTCATCCCCCTGATGCCACCTTACCTCACCTATTTTTTTTGTGTGTCCGCTGCTGACGGCGCTGATAAACAAACGTGATCAGAGGAGTCGGACTGCTGCTCCTCAGTGCCAACGAAAAAAAAAAAAGCCCAGGCAGCTCTCCTGAATCCCACCGAAATCAAACTGAACTGAACTGACTCGACCTAGAGAAAAAACAAACAAACTTCAAACTCTGACGAAAAGGGATGCCAAACTTTCACCAGTCACTCTCAGACTCTCTTGTTTCTTGTAAAAAAAAAAAAACCTCCTCTTGTAATTTTATTTTAGAGTCACTGTGAATACCTGGTACCAGCATATTAAGATACAGTATATACAGATTAAATTATGAATCTAAACTTTATCAATATGTGAAGATACTGTATGTACAGCTGAACTGTTTCATGTTACTTAGTGCATTGGGTTGTGTACGCCCTCCTTTTGCAGGATGATTATGCAGACAAGTGTTAACCGCGGCCATGCAGGCTCCTGTTTCATCTCCTGTACATGCTGAAGCCTCATGACTGAACGGGGGAGACGTTGGTGTGAGAGGACCTGTTTTACTGTGTCTTGTATAGTTATTTAGATTGTAGGAGGTTGGTCAAGCATGAGAATGTGCCAAGCAACTTCCAAGCTCCCCTCTGTATGTGTGTATGTATAAAAAAAAAAAAAGTAACTTATTAATCATGCAAATGTGGATTTTCTTGTAGCTGTTTAAACTGGAGGGAAGTCTCGAGGAAAAAAAAATGTGAAACGGGGCAGAAAGGAAAGGTGGGCTTGGTTCTAATTTTTAGTTTCTTTTGTAGAAAAAAAAACATCAATAATATGACAAGACAAAATACTATCTGCAAATCTTGCATAATGTGACTCTTGTTCTCACTCCAGTGTCGAGCTATTTCAGCTATAGCTCTTGCATATTTAATAAGGTCTTTAAACACCATAAGGTACGCCTTAATGAGTGAAACTCTTCTCTCAGAATGGATGGTCAAACTGGTCATACTGGTGTTATGTGAAGGCTGATTTCTCTGACTTTGTGCCTACCTGAAAATGTAATGTATGTTAACCCAGCATAGTGACCTCATTTCTTTGTCTTTGGTTGCACTTACTGAGGTTTTTTTTTTTTTTTTTTAGTGGCAGATGAAGGATTTTCTATGAACATCTGGTCTTTCATCCGCCATGCGGGGAAAAGTCATTGAGTAACACATGATCTGAAGGAACAGACGATAATAATAGATGTGTGTTGTGGGTCTGAAGCATCACTGAAGCTCAGTGAGTACCACCGATTGTTCAAAGACGCAAACGACAAATATATGATTTTTAAAAGCGAATTAAAAGGAAAAAGGTGCTTAAACGACTGATGATGCATTGAAATCAAGTTGAAATGAATGTGTTGAATGGCGTGTGCTTCCTCTCTAAGGGATGATTATTTTGGTATTTAAATATTAAAATAAATAAAACTGTCTCAGAAAATCCAAATGAGTATTTTAAAAAATAAAAAATCTGATTGTGGCTAAAAGGGACATAATCGAAGAAAAAACAGCCATACTTTTGGCATCATGTTACTTCTGTGGGAAGTAACAGAGGCTGCGAACGAGCGAAGCTGATACAGATGTTTTGCCAACACAGTGACAAAAAGCCCACAGGCAGATAATGCTGAGGTGTTCGAGTAGCTGACTTGTATGATGGGACGATTGTGGGAGGTGTTTGTCATTCTGTTTAACGCTTGTGGGAGATAAACAACTGCCAAAAAAAAGAGCAGACAGCCAGAGTCTAAAGGAAAGCTCAGAATATTAAAGAGAAAATATGGTAGACCACAAAAAACAAGTGTTTTTATTTTGTGAATTGGTATTTAGAGAAAAATAACTTCAGGAGCAGCAGAGAAGCTGCACAACGAAAGACACAAACATCACTTAATAAAGAGTAATTAGTGTCATTTTATGTCTTGAATGATTGAAATCTCACACAGGGATATAAGAGTATTTAGCCAATTGAACCTTATTAAAAAAATGTCTTTTTATATATTTAGGAATTATGTAATTATTCTCCTGAATAGAGACTGGACAGGAGTGATGCTGAAGAACCACAGATGACTTGAAAGGAGCTGGATGAGGATGAGTGAAAAAGAGCCCAGGAAGAAACAGTTTTTAAGGTCTGACATGATTTGTCACAGGCAGAGGTCATGGCCAAATCAGATAAGAATAGAAAGATGACAAGGTGGAATGAAAGCACAAGAAATTTGTATAAACATAATCTGGCTCTCTTTGTCATGTGGGAAGAAACAGGCTCCTGAGGTCTTAAAACATGGGGCTTCTGCTGTAAATGAAGCAGCAAAAGAAAAAGTAATAGGCAGGAAAAACCCTCTTTTCTCTTACACGTGGTATAAAAAGGAATAACTGTGCTTGAGATTGAGGAATTATTTGGTTTTGTTTTTTTTCCACATTTAAATGCAAATTAAATCTCCAAAAAGACCTTAGAAAATAAAAAGCTGGAACAATATAGGTTAATATGTAATTAAAAGATATGGTAAATATTTTCCTCATGCAGCTAAATGCATTCATACCATATTAGTTTTACATAGTGGAGTAATGCTGGTTTTCAGTCATACCAGCTGGTTATCTGCAGTTCACAGTTGTTCCAGGTATAAAACAATCCCACATCTGAAATGAAACCCTGCAGGATTAAAAATACAATCAACTGTTTCATGATCTAAATCTGATTTTTGTTGTCATTGCATAAAGAACAAAAAAAACCCCCAAAAAAACAGTCAAACATTCACTGTTTTTGATTCAAAATGTATTTGCAGCTTTATACTGCTCCTAAGCTGATAATAATATCTGTCTGAACGATCTGGAACATCGCTGATTTGAAGATCATTTAACTGTTGAGAATCAGGTTGCAAAAGCTTGGAATTAATCTCAACCATTAATACCATTTGACTTAAACATATGTCTCATGTAAATAAGGCTGACAGGATGAGATAACCACACTTTGTCATCTGCTAACGGCTCTAAGAAACAGTCAGTCTAACTTCCTGTTTCTTACTGAGATCAGCTGAGTAAGCATAATGTAGTGACCAGCTCCATCCCTGACCCTTCAAACCACCAACAGGCTGACTGTAGCTGCATGGCACAGATGGTATTTTCTGTCATTTAACATCCTAAAAGGAACTGGAAAATGCTGACAGTGCAACCTGAAGAGCCTCCTCAGTTTATTCTTTATAATCATTAAACCATAATCACATTGTGTTGCATGATACAACTCTTGACCATTTATCATATAATGCACCCGAAATAAACTTGACTATATATACTAGGCTCAGGTTTAATCTTCACCATGTTCACCATCTCAGTCAACCACGTTTGTCAACCACGTTTGTGGGCTAACATTAGTCAATTAGCAGAAAAAATAAAGAACAGCTCAGATGAATGTCATTAGTTGTGTAGATATTTGGTCATAAACCAAAGTGGTTTTGAACAAATTAAAATTTTTACCAGATGAAAACCAGCAATGGAAAATGCTTCAGTGCTGTACTTAAGTAATGTTTAACTTTGAGGTACTTGTACGTTACTTGAGTATTATGATTGTGTGCAACCTGATACTTCTTCTCCACTTTTTTTAGAGGTAAAGTACTATACCTTACTATATATTTAAGACAACTAGAGGTTACTTTTCAAAAAAAAAGTTTAAATGAAAAAAGTTGAGGTATAAACACTAAACACAAAAACTTCATTGAAATCCTTCTCATGTATGAACACATTGTTAAGAATCTAAGAACATAATATACAACATAGACATATAACATTGAAGACGGCCTTTCTACCATATTCTAAGTGCTGTTACTTTTAGTACCAGAATTACAGGATGGTTTTACTACTTCCTCTTCTGATAAAAACCCAAAAACCCAGATGAACAGTAGGGAATTACCATAATCATAAAATTCTTCCCGATGATAAATGAATGTGTGCCAAATATGATGTCATCCTGTCAGATAGTTGTGATATTTCACTCAAGACCTCAAATGTCAGCCTCACGGTGGCGCTAGAGGAGCAATCAGAAGATCACCACAGTCAGTAGGATTTATCCTTTCCTAACCATTAGCATCTTCACTGCATTTAATTGCAGTATATCAAACAGTAGTTGAAACATTTTAATCAGGACATAAGTGTTGGGACTGATGACAGACCATCACTGCAACACGCTGTTAATATAGCGAAAAAGATATCGACCAATCTGATCTCTATTTTCAACAAGTTAAACATCATAATCAGCTGTTCATATTTTGATTAAACTGCAAGAAAATTTACTAACTTTCGAAAATCACATGTCTGGATGTCCCTGCAAGCATGTCTGCTGCACGCAGCTACATCAGTGCAACATCCAAGAACACTGAGGCTCAGTACCGTGATACGATAACAAAACCAGAAACCTGTACCACATATGCACAGGCAGAGATTAGAGTGAGATAACATAGTTTAAAACAGGTTGATTGGATGCACGTTCCTCCTGAATTGATGCAGCATGAGGTAAGACAAACACACTCTCCAAAGCTTGTTCTGTGATCATAATACAGCACGACAACATCATGCAAACATTTCCCAGGACTCTGTCCTCTGGAAGCCTTTCCTAAACACCAGCCACAGAGAGGCGCTTCATCTTCCCTGCCCTGACAGCGGGAGGAGAGCTGATGACAACAATGTGCCGGCCTATGTCTTTATTTGGGGTTGCAGTGCAGGACGGAGGCTTCACTAGGGGCTATGTGTCACACACAGCTCAAGGGCTTAGCGTCAGTTTGACTCATCAGTGTTCTGTAAATACAGAGGCCATGTGCAGGCGCGTGTGTGTTTAGACTTCTGGTTTGCAGGGTTGCATGTTGTATTTCAAACGACCAGACCTCTGTTGTCCCTCACATAACAAAGTAGATGAGTTTTCCTGCAACGTCCCTGCTCTGTTCCTGCTCTAAATGAGACTCGCCATTGCTTATATGAGTTGGATTTCATAGATTTCATCAATATTATGCCTCTACAGATACAAACAACAGATGCATATTTTATCCATGAGGTCCTCGAATGTTTAGAAATACACTCAGAAATGTATTTTTTCAGCCTAACTTGGAGTTAAGTGTCCATTTTGGGTAAAGTTTGGTTTCTATGAAATTAAAAAAAAAAAACTATAAACTTTTCATCAAACTATTCAAAAATGTCAAAAACTGAACGTGAAACTTTTTTAAGTCCGTCTCTTGAAACTGCCATACTTCATGCAACAATTACACACATTAAACATGTTTATTTATGTGTAAAAAAAAAACAACATTGTTTGTAAAGCATGCAACCTGTTAATAGTAATGCAGCTTATATTCTTAGCCGTGCAAGTCGATGATAAACCAATCACAGCCAAAACTCTGGAGTTAAACATGAGAGAATACGAAAAAAAACAGGAAACTACAGGCTAACTAGTGTTTTATGTGGCTACATGCATATTTTTTATTACACATCACTGAAGCTTTTTTTAAGGTCTTGATTTTTAATGGTTGACATTAACCAGACTCGTATACTGTGCATTCAATTTTACTCAAAAGGCTTTGTGTACTTTTGTGTTCTTTCTGGGAAACTGCAGGTGGATCATTAGCAGACGGCGGTGCTGTAGTGTTTCTTAATCTTCAGCCAGTCTCTGGAAGGTCTCTGTGTGACAGGTAGCCTTTGTTTCCCAAAACAGACAGCGGGGTAGCCCCCCCAACTTTTAATGATTTTATTTAGGAGGAATTTAAGAGCTACGTGATTAGATAACAAGGTGGAAAAGGAAATGTAACAACAAGAAAAACACTAAAAAGCTATTATTTCTAAATACAAGTAAAAAAAAATGTGTTGAAATAGATCAAAATTCTAGTCATCATTGATTCAGGTTTCTTTTTCTGACAGATTACAGAAGTGAAAAAGCATCCAAATCTGCTCCTGCTGGGTGCAGACTGCAGGGGGGGAACACAAGAAAAGCAACACCTGCACAGGATGCAATTTACTGTAATGTAATAAATAGCAGCTACAGTAGAAGGACCACAAACACAAAAATATTATAGCAAAACACAAATTCTACTTGAGGTTATTCAGGAAGCAAAGATTTTATACTTTGTTTTTTTACTTTATTGTATGATGTTTATTTCCATTATTTTGCACCATCTCCCATCCCCATTACCTTATATCAGTTGAGAGTGTCCTTGTGAAGTCTGCTGCTGTCTGGTACTATAGAAACTGTAGTGATCAGACTTTCTAGGTGGGTACAGATGAGAGGATCATTGGGGTCTCCCTCCCCCGGGCATCAAGAGAGAGCTTTTATAAAAGGCCTCCAACATCAAAAAGGTTCCATCTCTCTCACTGAGGAAGATCTTGTGATGTTGAAACTGGTCAATTTATACTATAAATAGCTTTTAACGTTGCACCTTTAAGGCACCCTGTGGAGTCTTTGACCAGTAGTGGCGCTCAGGTGGAATGTGTTGAAGAGGGTCCCTGTTTTGTTTGTGTTGTGCACATATGTGTGAGGAACAGGTAACACAATACATAGGCTTTTCTACTGAATGGCTGTTGGTGGTGATAAACCCACAAAAGCAGTGGCAAATCTGCTTTGGAGTTTATTGAAGCGTAAGGACACAAACGTGTTCCGGTACGAATCACTGACTGCAAACATGAATTTTGTTTGTTTAGGATAAAAGAGGGCAATTTAAAGGGCAACTCAACCACACATAAAGGTTTCATAATTGTATCAGTGAAGATCCAGCATAATGGAGCATACTACATCACTTATAATAACAGTTTTGGGAGCTTTGTGTATCTGAAAAATAAGCCTTGTGATGCCATGGTGACATCACCAGAGTTATCTCAGTTTGAGCTCGGAAATGTCTGTTTTCATTTTCAGATGCTCTGCCTTATAAACTGAAGCTGTTGAGTTTGAAGATACACTATATGCAACCTTTCTACAGGCCTATAATCAAATGAGAAAGAGCTCTTGATACAAAGATTAGCAGGTTGGAAGAGCTAACATGACATTTAGAATGAAATAGCACATTTCCCACCTAGACTATATGAGAGAAATCAACACTAAAACAGTTTCCCAGTGCACCTTCAAATGATACTGACATATATCAGACATTATAGTATAGACTCCATTAGATTACATAATGGAAAGCGTACGATTGAATGTTTTGCAAATAAACTACAACATTGCCTGATCGTGACTTTAAGGTTCCTCGGATTTCAAGCAAATAGATTATAAATTGAAATGGTTTCTACTCTGGGCTTTAGTGCTGCATTTATTCATCACCATCATTCCCTGGTCTATTGTCCAATTAGCAGGATCAGGTGTGCTCAGCCAATCAAAAGCTAATCTGGTATTGGCAGAGCAGGGTGAGATGGAAAATGTAATGCAGTGATGGGACTCCGAGGGACCAGCGTTTGGCACCACCAGAAAGCTGAAGGTGTTTTTAATGTGCACACCTCCCGATTTTTTAAAAGCTTAGGAGTTCAAACGCAGTTAACATCTCAGCGAGGCTAAAGAGAGGAGGCGTTGTTCACATTTCTGTCCATTTCTTCTGATCGAGCAGTCCCCCGAGTTTGTCGCCCCCTAGTGGCAACACAGGATGAAAGCAGGGTGCAAGTAGGGAGAAATAGAGAGAGTGAAAGCACACAGCTCAGAGCATGTCGCCTCCTGTTGCTGCACCTCACCGTGGGATCTGCTGTCGACCTTTCAAACTGTACACATGAACGCAGAAAGCTCTTTTCACGCGTCCGCTCGCTATGAGCGAGCCGGAGCTCTGTCGGAGTGAAGCGGCACCGCGTCTGCTCTGAGTCTGCGGGGCGAAGAGAAAAAAAAAAAACCGGGCTTGTCTTTTGCGGGGATTTTTCTGACACAACTTGGCAGACAAGTCGCTTGCTGCTGCTGTTGGAGGCGGTAGTGGCGATTTTTTTCGTTCGGAGCTGTTCGCAGAAAAAAAGTGTGAAACAAGTGTGAGGAAGAGAGCAACAGATGTTTGTCGTCGATATGCGGCCGGCTGAGGAATGAGAGCAGCGGCGAGGCACCGGCGGCCCTTCCAGCGGTTCTGCTGCTGTGGAGTCGGGCTGGTCGCTGTCATTTGGCTCACTCAGGTCATCCAGGCACCAGGTGAGACCTCATTATAGACAAACAGGCTGCGCGCGCTCGCGTGCATACTCCATTATTGTATGGACATTTCTAGATATACACTAAATGACTATTGTATCAGTATGTAAAACAACATATCTCTAACACTTGCTGATGAGTGTAGAAACTATGTGTATTTCTATATTCTATTCTATATGAATCCATAGGCATCAGTGTGTGTGTTTACCCTAAAAAGAGATAAATGCAGCGAGATTGATCTCCTATTTTACAGTAAAAACATTAAAGATGATACATTATTATCTAGTATGTACAGTAAATGTCGAAAAATCCCATCCAAATGAAATTTGAGAAGATATTTTTCCTTTACACAAACAGAACAGCTTCATATAAAAACTATTATTGCTTGCAGCAAAGAGCCACATTAGTTAAAATCCGAGAAAATGTTGCATAATCCATGTATTAAGACCACAATATGCAACGCTTTGTCTTCATTTAGAGGGAAGATTCAATCTAATTCCCTTCTCGCCCATGGATCTTAAGGTCTCCCTTTATAGGGATACAAATATGAGTATATATTTGCAGTCTGGTTGAGAGAAGACAGGTGCTTTTTCTTCATCAAAATGTGTTCAAGCACAGTTAAGGGAGACATTATTAAAGAAGAGAGAATGCAGGTGCACAGGTTGGAGGTAGAATTTGATTACAGTCCCACATACATTTTTTTAGGTAAAGCCTTGTCTTCAAAGTAACAAACAGTACTGTATGTCAGACCACTGAAGCCAAGTTTTTAAATGTTAAATGTAGTTTGTAACATGACTGTAACGTGATTCTGTCCTTCTGTTTACACAGCAGGAAGGCGACAGTTTGTTGATTACATAAAGCACACACAAATTGTGGGTTGTATAAATCCAATCATAGGGGATAAGTTCAGTTATAGGTTCTTGCAGATTTATCGGGCATCCACTGGGATATTTCATCTTTGTCTCAGATGTAATACTGCATTTGACTGCGGATGTTAACATCAGCATCAGTCATTTTTGTGGACGTGTTTGCCTGATTCCTAAATAGACTGGCTGCCCTTTTAAATTTCTTTTCCCAGGCTGTCACTAGCAAGAATTTAACTAAATGAATTGCTGTTAAATGTCGAGAAATGATAAATAGATTAATTATATTTGTCATTTATCTTCTTATTCATATAGACTCAATCCTTCATTACTACAGTGCCCTCTCCTTAAAAGAATATTTTTATAATATGATGTGTAGTAGTTAGTTACATCAGTATCCACCAATAGCCAAACTGAGGTTATTCTCCCTAGTAATAAGTGAATTCTGAGCTTTAACCCTTCATCTTGCAGCATTGCACCTAAAGGCATCACTCACACACCCCCTCCTCCGGCTCATTATCCTCTCATCACCTTTGCTGATTTGGTCACAGACTGTCACGCACACACACACACACACACACACATCAGCTGCTTCAGCACAGACAGCATTTTTTTTTTTCTGTGTTAACCTGTGTGCACTGCAATGATATGAATGAGTGAGTATTGGGTTTTTTTCTGTCCGGAGTGTTTGGTTTAAATTTACGGTTCATCCCGGACTTACATGCCGTTCTTTGTGGAAGAGTATCCTGGTGAATGAGCTGTATTATTAATATTTATACTTGACCTTTAAATTATGAGTGTGCCATCGACCAGAAGAGGTTTTTTGAAACGAGACCAAGGCTGCTCAACTCATACCATGTAAAAGCTCAGGGCAAAGCATGTGGTCTGCTGTTTGTAACGGCGACAGCCAGGTTGCTCTCACAAATAGGTGGAAAATATTCCACTTGCTTTAGCATCCTGAATACCTCCGCTTTTAGAACCATTTATGGATGTGACGACCCAATGCTCTGTATCGATATAGAGTCTGATTCAGTCCAAAAACATTAGATATGGGAAAAATGAGTCTTAAAGTTGAAGCGTTATGAGTCGTAAAGACAACAGTCTTCAAGAAGAACAAACATTGATGAAATAAATGAAGAAATATAAGAAGCTCCATCCTGGCAACTACAAACCAGAGCTAAATACTGTTAACGCAACTCATAAAGTCCAGAGAATTCATTGTTGAGTTCACCAAACGTTTCCAAACGTGGGGTTTTGATGCTTAACTGAGCACTTCAGGTTTCACAAGCCAACATTTATCTCTTGGTTATCTTGTACATGTCTGGACAAGCAAATACTCCATTTCTTGTGAAATTTTAAGAAAAACTGAGTCTAACCTCATCACATTAAAATTTGGTGCGTGTCTCGTTTTATGACCGACAGGAGTCTAACTATCTTAAGTTTAAGCATTGATTAAAAGTACAATTTTTAATTGATTTACACAAATTTTCCCAATAAGGCAGAAACAAGAGCTTTTTCATTGTTGATATTGAACCTACCATCGCTGTTTTATTTTGCCCACATGGGGGCACTGTGGAAAACCATCTTTTGCTCTTTAGCTGTTAAATAAACCACCGTGTTTAACTGACAGTGGCTAAATTTGCTGATAACACAAGTTACACACAGTCAGTTTATCAGAGCTTTTTTTTGCTAAAGTCTGAGGTCTGTTTGGTTAAATTTGGGTATTTCTGACTTTGGCGCCCTCCAGTGGCACCAATAGCACCGATAGATAGCACCAATTTTTCCGCAAACAGCCCTCACATGCCATCAGAATAATTGGCAAACTGCTGTGTGAGGTCACATTAACAGTTGTATATAGTAGTGGTGTTTGAGGAGTAAATTCCTAATGTGGAATCAGTATTTGTATTGAAAATTGAACTGAATAAAGCCATAGCAGTCACTCTGAACCAAACAAACTATTAAAGCCAAAGCACAACGGGATCAGTTGTGTACACACTTTTGATCCCTGAGTGCATCAGAACTATTCACATGAATACCTGAACTGCAGTCCACATCAATGGATTTAATGGTTTTGCATCTTTATGGAAAGAAACATGTTTTTTTTAATTACCCTCGTAACAAAATTTAAGCTTCAGTTTTACAGTTTGGACAGTTTTTTTTTTACTGTGAACCTTACATCGTCTACAGTCAGCTGTGTGATTTTTGTTTGGATCCACTTTAAGGTCAAATCAAATGTATATCAGCTCTCTGTTCACTGCAACCTGATATGACAGTTAATTTTGAGCATCAGAGGAGATCCAGAGGACAGAGCTGTTATCTGCACTGAAATGGAGCTCAAAGTGTTGGTCTGAAACACAAATATTTTGTGATAAAGTAGCCTAATATCTAAAGACTCAGGTTTCGGATGTGGCTATGCTTACCCGCATTGCCACTATTGAAGATTTCACAGTCAGAGACAGTTACAACCACAGGCTGCAGTCTGCAGTGGAGGGAGTGAAGCTGTTTGGGGTAAGACCTGAAGAAGCCGGTCTGTCCGGTCGATGTGTGATTGATGGGATCAAATGTCTTGTTTCTGCTTGAGAGGAGGCAGCAGTGGTTTGTCTTTCCTGAAGGGAACCAATGACAGTTTATGACTTTGGACTTTCATCTTTAAAATAATGATTTCTTCTGCCAGGGCTTGCAAAACTCCAACAGGTGCTATTTGAGGACCTGCAGGAGTCACACCATTTCGCCCTTGTTTACACATGTTACAACAATGTGAATTCATGGGATTTTAACATGAGCTTCTTTGCTGAGTCTGAATGTCAAACACTTGGAAACATGTCACAGCTTCAGCTTGGCGCTTCACCACAGTCCCACAGTCTGCATTATGATGCTGATGTGCAGTGAGATTAATAATGAATAATGTTATTTACACTTAACATCACAGTATTTACACTTATCTTTCTGCACTCAGCCGGCGTGTTTATGATGAGGAATGTGGCTGCAGGATTAGGATATTTCCATACAAACACCACATTTCATGTTTCGGTACTGATCCCTCTGCGACCTCTTGCCTTTATGTTTACATTTTAGGCCTTTAGCAGACAGGCTTCATCCACAGCAACAATCATTTCAACAGTAAAGTTAGCTTAAAAATCAGGGAGCACCATGATTATGAGCAACTTGTTGGTCAAAGGTCAGGGTCACAGTGAAGACAGACTTCATTATGTTCACTTTAATCACATTTTTGCAATTTTCTTTTACATTGGAAGTGGTGCTTGTTAAATTTCACCGGAACTATTACAGTGTTATGACGGTACATATTGTGGAAAAAGACCACAAACTGGTTGTTTGACAGGAATTGCTAAATATTTCAAAAGTGAGAATAGTAATGCCGTTACCTGCTAACTTAAGTGAACACGACATCTCAGAGATCTGGATGCTCTTTTTTTTTAACCAAAGCTGAGTAATTATCTGGGAAAACTGTCTGTAGTGTTAGCAACACCAGAACCTTCACACTTACAGACAGATGTGAAGATCAGAAGGTAATCAGAGTGTCTGACTTTAACAATGACAACCGTCTGAGAGACGAGGAACAGGTGTAGATTGAATTCACAAATGCAAGCACACTGAATAAGGACTTGCCTAAGCATTATTTAAGTAGTCTATTTATGTTTAAATTAATGAAGTCGATGCTGTCAGATCAGCCTAAGGTTACACATAAATTAGCGCCATCTTGATGAATGTTTTCTCTTTAAACCAGTGATTTTTTCCTGCAGGGAGTCTTTGTTTTCTCATCATCAAGTCTGCACCCAGCCATTAATTATACAAAGGATAATCTGTTGATGTCAATGGACGGACCAAAGTCTGTTTATCAGTGAATAAAATGTAGAATATGTAACTTTTCCACTTTTAAATGTCTAAAATTGACTAAATCTTAGCTATATATTTTGTTAAGTTGTGCACTTATTTTACCCGAAATGTTTCTAGCAGTGTGTAAACCCAGGTAAATCTGTAATTTTATACAAAAAAGATAATATTATGTATGAGGTAACTATGTGTTTCATCTTGTCGCCTTTTGCTAACTTCTGGCGTAACACTGGTCACACAGTGAGGAAGGAAGTCAGCAAACATGACTCAGCATAACATGAATAAAACTTTAGCATTTCTGCATTTCTGCATGCATCAGTCAGATTAATTTACATCTGGCATTTCAACAATTTAATAAAAATTTCACAACCCCTTGCTTCTTCACACCATCCTCAGACTGCATCTTTTATTTCATTGTTATAGTTGAGAGACCTTTAAAGCATTTAAAATAGATAATGAAACCGGAGAGTGTTTACTTGTACAATAAGCCAGTTGTATACAGTCGGTGTCTTAATTTGTGTAAACTAACTGATCAATTTGCCCTCTTAAACACTGCAGTCTGTATGTATATGTCAGTGTTCTAAGGTTGTTGAGTTAAAAAAAAGTTCTCGATGTGCAGAAGCAGCAGACTTTTCCCGGTCAGACCAGAGGTTGTGGTTAGGATGTGGTTTAAGTGTTGCAGACTCCTCCAGGTTGCAGTGTGAAAATGGTGCAGAGCCGTCTGTGGCATAAAAACCGCATTTGAATTTCATACAAGTCGAGCTCCTCTTGATGCCTCGACATGAAAGCCTTCACGTCTCCTCTCAGCCTCGACCGCTGCCCTTGTGAAATGGGCTCATTGAGCTCGAAGGTACAAAGGGACACTACAGCGCCTTGCAATCACAAAACGCATCACACACAGGCACCATGCTGCCTTGTAAATAAAAGGATGGTGTGTAGCACAGAGCGTAATAACCGCCTCAGTATCTTCTTTGGCGTTTGTTGGAAAGATCTCTGTGGGTGGTGCTGGAGGATATCTGTATTTTTTTTCCTCTTTGTGACATGATAAGACGGATCTGTGTGTGTGTGTGTGAGGAGTTCCTTGCCTGTCGCTGTAGTAAAGCCATGAATACTGAAACCCACACAGAGATTAGCTATCGAGGAAGGAATGAAATACAGAGCTGAAATGCACACCATAAAGATTTCAGTGCTGATGGCTCAGGACAGCTGACAGCAGCAGGGACTGAATTACTGAACATGCTGCTGTCTCCCAGAGCCAGAAACATGAAACTACAGTCTGTTGATCCTTTCTGGAGCAAAAATAACTCCAGACAATTAACACATGGATGGTTACAGTGACAGAAACAATACTTGGTTAATTTTCTGAGGGATAAGGGAACATTTTGGATTTAAAAACCCAAACGTTGAAAACAGTACATGCCTTGGCTTTTTTAATTGAAGTGAGATTGTTTTCTGTTCTGCAAACAGCTGCCGGCTGCACTGAATCAAAACAGATCTGAAATGATTGGTTGATATCTGAAAATGGATTGTTTTGATCCAATATTAAGCGTTTACAGTCATTTATCAGATAGACACACCGACTTGATAACTGTCTCCAGCTCCTCACATATCAGCTTTTGTTGCTTTTGGGTTTTCATGCTTTTAAGAATTGGCTCTTGTAAACCTTGATTTGGCTTTTTTCAATTTCTTTTGTATTTTAACTTGACTTCAGCTTATTTTCTGGATATATGGATAAATCACTTGTTTTATAGATTGTCAGAAAATGTTGGAAAATGCCCGTCATGATTTTACAAAACATCATCGAAATTTTAAAAAGTCTTGTTTTGTAAGAATACAAAAATCTAACATAATTTTAGTTTATTTTGACATAGATAAAGAAAAGTAGCAAATCCTCAAAAATGAGGTGCTGTAACTAAGTAAAGCTTGGCATTTTTTATAATAGATAAATACTAAAATAATTGATAGATCATCAAATTAGTTTCTGTTTTTTGTCTTTTAAACTACTAATCATTTCAGCTTTACATTTAATTGAATAATCAATCAATAAAACAGAAGAAGAAACTACATATTAACTATTAAACCATTGTTAGTCCAGCTGTGAGTCAAAGCACACAGGTTTACTCCTGTGCCTCGAGTGTGTTTGCTCACGTTAGTGTATCCGGTTGATTTTGCACCGAGATGACTCTGGTGCTTTGTTTTTTTTTACAGAGACGGAGTCTTCTGGGCTCCGGCCAGGCGTGAACGATGGGCCGCTGCGATGGACTCGCAGGCTGATGCAAGAGAAGTCAGACAACCAAAGCCTGGATCAGCCCCGAGCAGGTGAGTCACTCCTCTGTACCTGGATAGATGCCGTCTGTTCCTCCAGGCCAGAGCAGCAGACTCCTTCAGACTGTCTGCAACGCTTCTTATTGTTCAGAGCAGCAGTGGGCGAGATGGAGGAAACCTTCTATCACAGCATATGCAACATTATATCGCTCTATCGATGTGTTTTAACACTGAGAGAAGTGAGGTAACCAGACAGATACATCTGGTTTTGTAACAAATGCAGTGAATTCATACAGACAAGTCATTGCATTGATGCAACAATGCTGTCTGCAGCAGATAAAAAATAGGACACGGTATCCAGTCAGATGCAAGTTTATCAGTTACTTATTATTAAAACTATTGCAGTCAAATAGATTCATGTCGATAGCATTTATTGCAGTCAGATACAACAGGCCTGTAATGAGAACTATCTACTTGAATGTTATGATTTCCAGGGCTGGAGTTTTTTAATTTTTTGCAGTAATGGACTATTCTCTTCTTTTACTTATTAGCAGAACCAGACAGGAGATATTTTGGCTTTATTAAAAGCAAATGTAAAAATACAAAAGAGAGAATATTTTTAAATGAATTATCTGATTTATTTCTTCTTATCATTATAATCTTTATTTCAAACACAGCCGGTCTGAAAAATCAACATTTTATTTACTTAAATATCACAAAACAATATTATCTGTCAAAATGAAACCCATTTAGTACATTCAAGCACTATTTTTCATTTTAGTTTTATTTTTATTATTCAGTTTTAGTTTTTCCCACCAAAGCATTTTCATTGCCCTTTCTCTTCTAGCCATCAAATCGATTTAGGCCGTGTGAAATGCTAACATGATCTTGCGTCGGGTCCTCTTTGTTAACAGTAAGTGTAGTAATATATGACTGGATGCTTTGTGCTGCGATGTTGTATTACGAATGTCTTGCTGTTGTGGTGGACTAGTTTGGTTTTAAAACAGAGACACTTTTCAGAGGTTTCATTTTGTGACAGCTTGAAATGATCCTCTTGTCCGGCCTGTCTCTTCTCCTCACCTCTCACATTTTTCTCTCTCTCTCTCTCCATTTTGCAATCGACACTGTCAAATCACATCTTCTTAACATCACCTGTCCACAGAATCACTAACAATCATCTGTGTAAAACACAGTGCACTGTATATGATTACATGGGTTAAATAAAGCTTCGATCGAAGAAGAAATCAAAACTCACATGTAGGATTTTTTTAAATTGAGTACTAGAGTTTCATTCAAGGTCATCTTATCCAGAAAAATGCAGATTTTTTTTGTTGAACACTGTTCACACTGCATTTAAAAAAAGCAACAGCCTCTTTTTTTTACTTAGTGACGGTTCCTATGTGCATGTGTGTGATGTGTGCAGGTAAACATCATAGGCGAAGCATAGCAGAGATTTCTGCCTTTCCCCTGCAGGTGAACTGAAAGGTCATGCGGACGAGACATTGTGTTGTCAGGAGCGAGTAGTCAGTGTCAAGCTTGCTCACCGAAAGACTCGAGGAGACAAGACGGAGCTATTGAGAGAAAGGCTGCCAGGGTGAACGTCGGATTAGATATTCTGAGGTGGTTCATCTCCAGCAAGACGCCAAGTTACTTTCCTCTGCCCCCCGAGCCTGGTCGCACCCTGAATGGTTAGCACAGATTCAAAAGGGCTCCTCATGAAGTCGTTACGGAGACACACAGCCAATGACCGGCCATAATCAGACCTCTGTTTCTCTGGTTCCCAGGCTGATTAACTGGCTGGCTGACATGAACCGTGTTCATCACAGCTGACAGTTTTATTATTAAAAATTCAGATCGGAGAGGAAATCTCTCCACTGTTTATGTGGGGAGAAAAGCACCGAGTTGATTAAAAAAAAAAAAAAATGCAGCTTCACGGTGAAAAATCTCCTGCTTTCCTGACAGAATAGGATTCTGTATCTTCAGATCATTTGCATTTACTCTATAGCCATGCTAATATTCTGCTGTCACTCACAATGCCGTATTGTATGCAAACTACACCATCATTGTTGCGGCCTGAGTACAAATATCAGGCTTATTGTTACAGAGATGTATGCAGATCAGGTTCTGCTAATAACATACCATTGTTCAGGGCACCCTCCTAGTTATCGCCATAAGTATGCTCAGCCCACTCAGGGTGTGCAGCCTAAAAATATTCGTTTAAGCTTTTAAAAATAGATTTAGGTTCGAGACTTCGACACCATCCTGTATGCAGGGATGTGTGTGTCGAAGCACAAAGTCTCAGAGACTTCACAGCACTTTTCAGACATATTTTAATTGTCACAGCAGTTGGAGAAAGATCAGCACGTCAGGGCATCCTGATTTATTGGCAAACCGTTTACATAACGTGCATCTGGCGCTGCCTGTTCTTCTGTATGTAAGGTTTGACATGACCTTAAGCCACAGCGCATACACACACACACACACACACACACTCGTGGTCAGTTATGCACTGCGTGATCATTAATTTCAGTTTTAATTTTTTGTTCGCAACATTTTATCACCAAACCTCAAATCTCTAAGCCATTTTTTAATCTGGAATAAATATATAATAAACAGTTCTGGCTCCTGATAATCTCATCTTGGAAAATAATTCCACAGCTCAGTGACATCGCACACAATTGACACATTACAGGCACCTCACTGTCCGGCTGTCTACCGCACATCCTCCTCTGTGATATCACAGGTATTAGAGGTGTTTTTTTCCCCCTCACTTGAGACAGAAAATGAGAATCAGCGTCTCTCGTTTTTTTTTTTTTCCTCTCTCACTTCTCTCTCTCTGCTGGCGCTCGGTTCGCTCTCCATTTGTGTTCCGCTACCTGATAACACACTTAACCTTTATTGAGTTCCTGGTTTGCAAACAGATCTCCCTCATTATCTTTCGCAAAGACATGAGCGTACCGCTGGGCAGCTGCCTCACTGCAGTAATACACTGGAGACAAGCATGCGAACAAAAGGCTGGACAGGTAGCGTAAGACACAGCAGTGAGCATGGCTCGCGGTTGCCGGTTGCCGCCCTCTTCCTCAGCAGGCCATCTGACAGTGATTGCATAATCTGTAGTGTGATTAAAAAGCCTGGCCTGGACCTCGGGGGATATTATCTTAAGGATTGCACAGTAACGTCCTTCTTTCCCTCTTTTCATCCTTCCATCGCCTAACAAGATGGAGATGGTGCGACCCGCCTTCAGCCGATGAGCCCTGGAGACCACTGTTGCTAGGCAACTGAATGCTAAATTTTGAAACCCAGACAATTCTGTCTTTCAAGCATTAAAAGTGCAAAGCAAAGAGCTAAAAATAGACAGCGAGGAGAGGGCTGTGGGGGCGAATGAATCCAAATGATGTAAATGAAGTAAACGGCTCATACTGTGTGTGTCGTCGAGGACTGTTGTGTTGTTTACTTTGGCAAGCCACGGTCAGCTGAGAATAGTATTTTTCCACAGCCATGTTTTCGGGGAATTTTATGGGAAAGCATTGAGAAAGAGAAGCTGGCAGACAATCTAAGAGAAACTGTCTTCGAATGGACTTGGACTTTTATCAGGGCAGTCAGATTACAGATGCCTCACTAAGCAAACAGGAGTGAATGTGACTATTGTTTCGATTCGGCTCACCTCTTTCACTTTCTGCACATAAATGATTTAACATTTAAGGCAGAGGTGAAGGACAGTGTGAGACTTAAGAGTCCTGATCATTAAAGAGAGGACGTTTTGCTTCCTCCTCCATCTTTTATTTCCTCATCCTTCAAGCTGATGGAGATGATCAAGCCGAGAGAAAAAACTACACCCTGAGCGTTTTTTTTTTTTTTCACTTCTTTCATTACAGTATGACATGATGTTTAGTGGGTTTTTTTATTGATAAGCGAGGTGGTTGGTGCGGTTTGAAGCCCTGCTGTCGTTTCATCAGCGTCGCATTCAAACTGCCTCAAAGGAAAGCAAATCAAAGAGCAAATGCATAATTGAATTTACATTACACACCTGGATGAAATATTTATTTTTTGATTCCTCATGAAATATGCAGGCTTGCTGCAGCTGCCTCTGGGTGGGTGTGTCCATCCAGCACGTGTGTGTGTGTGTGTGTGTGTGTGTGTGTGTGTGTGTGTGTGTGTGTGTAAAACACCAGTTTGGCAGATGCATGATAGGCCTCTGTCTTTACTCGGAGTGCCAGTCGATACCGTAGCTTGACTCCAGGACACCCAGCAGTCCCTGGGATCGATAACATTACTCTTTGCCGCCCTCTTCATTCAGCAGCACTGAAGCCCCCCCCCCACCACCAGCAGCAGCAGATTGACTCATAAAGAGCTCAGCCCCTCACGCCAGCACTGCTTTTACTTAGTGGAGATTTCACTTCTAATGCCTTCTGAAGAATTTGCTTGGCATTGACCTTACACTTGAAGATCTAATCTGCTGCACAGGCTTCACTGATCTGGGCTCAGATAAAACACACATATGAGAAGGGATCTGTCATCTGCACTGCTAACACTGTGCACTGTTAACACTGTGACATAAACACGTCCCCATTGAATACAAAACAATACAGAAAACTGTGTCCTCATTTAGACCCAAGAGGAGGATTATTATCTGTTATTTTCATGGGATCTGTGTTGCACCAAAATGAACCTGTAACTGGTTTATGCAGTTTGGGATGGGCACCGGTGTTTAACAATCACTTTAAACATTGAAGTGGACTTGACTAAAAGCTAATGAACTTTTATCCAGCAGACACTCAGTGTATTAACACTGAGAGCTGATTTTACGCTTTGCTTCTTCACAAAAATCTCAACATTGATTCCTGGCTTTCAGAGTGCTGAGCTAAGGCTTTTATGATATAAAAATGGTGTTCACTGTTCCTTTTTCCATCACCAAGTTGTTTTTCTGCTCTAACTTACCACTGATTTTTTTTCTTTATGTTGATCACCCTCTCTGACTAAATTCAACATAGTACGTAAACAAGTGACAATCTGCAGCACAAATCAACCTAATCTGCTTGTTAACAAAGAGCAAAATTTATACTAAGTGTACGATGTCAAAAATAAATTGCTGAATTTCATGATGTACAAGAGGAAGAGAGTTGCAAAAAAAAAACCAACTTCCTCACTGGCTCAGATTGTTTTCAAGAATCTTCCTAAAAAGGATTATAACAAAAAGAAAAAAAATGGCTTTGACAAACGATGTTGGTTTGGTTAACTGATGGGCAGCAAATCTGGTAAATAACTTTAATCCTCTCTGTTTAACACGTCTATGTGAACATAAACACCAGTGCACGGTTTTCAAGTTAATTTCTTAAATGGCCTCAGTTATCTAATCTTTTAACTTGCTTTTATCCCTTTTTGTTTATAGTGATCAATTGAAAACTTCATCTTTTTGAACCCTTTTCATTCATAGTATTATTAGTGGTTTACCAGTGCTGATAAACCCCCTATAACACATGCATCAATATGCTTTTTCAGTTTTGCACTTTTTAGTGGAAATGTAGTTTATTTTATCAATATTTTCACTTTATTTCGTATTTATAGGAGACAGTCCCGTTTCTATGTTTCTCATTTAAAAGAGGATCACTGATTCAGTATTGTTCACATAGTTTAAATAAGTTTTTGTTTATAGAGTTGAATAAACTCAAGAGCTGTTATTAGTTAAGTGATTAAACAAGTTCATTAAAGCGTCATATTTGCCCTCTGAGCCTGTCTGGCTCCTGCAGCACAGGAAGTGATGCCCCTTATAATGGACAGCAACAATGTGTGTGCCATAAGTATGTGGAAATATATGGGGCCATTTACACTTGTGGATCATCGTTTGAAGCATCAGAGCACTTCAGCTTGTGCAGGAGTGAAACAAAGACCGCTGGAAAGACTGTCCGCTTAAGAGTTTAAGAGGGATTTTGCAATTCTGGCAGCAAGAAGACGCAGAGAGAAGCGATGTTAGAGGTCTGACTACGTAGACACTTGTGATGTCGAGTAACCGCACATCAACACAGCAGCCCAAATCTTTCCTTTGCTCACTGAGGCTCACTGCTTGACCTCTGATTCGAAAGCCAATGACTTTATCAAGCTGATGGCACATCTGGCTCAAATCCCTGATTCGGGAAATTGCAGATGTGCGATCGTCTTTGACAGGGCTGTTTCAGTTCATGCTCTGGTATTGTGAAACCACCACAAAAAGAGTCATGGCAAAGCACATTCCTGTCCAGCAGCCTTCAGTGAACCAGTGCTATGTTCCTGTCTCTATGGCATTCTCTCTCTCTCTCTCTCCCCCCCCCACCCTTCTCTCTCAGACCTCTCCTGAGGGTTTGTAAGGAAAAATAAATATTTTTAGAAAGTGTGCTCCAGAGCTGCTGTCACTTCTCTTTTTTTTTCATTTTTTATAAACCCCAACCATGGGAAACACATATTCACCTCCCCCTTTCTCACTGTTCATGCAATCGCCTTGCCTTTGGCTTCCTACTGCCACCCATGAAAAAAAAAAAAAAAAAAAAAAAGCAGCCCCCGGGGGAGAGAGTCGCCATAGCAACCACCTTCGCCAGAGCAACTCCTCAAAGCATCCATCTGAGCTACATGTCGCAGCCCGGCGTTTCCACAGACACAATAACCTGAGAGTCTGTGTTTTGGGGCTAGAAAGGATGTCCAGGAGGCTTCCAGGGCTGTTAGACAGGACGCAGGGAGCAGAGAAGAAGAAAAAGAAGAAGAAGGTGAAAGAAATAAAGTCGCAGAGGGAGAGCACAGATGTCCAACAGCTGATCAGCCTGACAGGCCGCTTGAGGAGACGCACATCAGCACAGCTCCACGTTCAGGCTCTGTCTATCGTGCGATAAAGATGACAGAAAGTTTACATGCTAAGCCTAGATGATTTAGTGGACGGGCCCTGCCGTGTAATAACAGCTGGCACACAGAAAACAGGCTTTTTTCTCCTCCACGAGAGCAGAAAAGAGAGACGCAGCACCCGGCCAACCACTTGAGACTGATGCACAGGCAGCAGTTTATGGCACAATAAGCATCCATGCAGGCAGGCAGGCAGGCAGGCGGGCGGGCGGTGCTGCGCTCTGGCACAGACACAAATGTGTAAACATCGCAGCACAAACATTTACATTTTCTAACTGAGCATGGCCAAATCACTGTCCTGTCCTCAAGACCATATGGCCTCCTCCTCCTCCTCGCTCCCTCTCTCTGACACATCAGCGTCAAAGATCAAATCTCATATCCCCCGATCACAAGGGACCCTCTCTTAATCCATGCAGGCTGTTGTTCAGTTTCCATGCAGCCTCGGTGCAGCTTACATGTGACGGCTGCTCTGTGCTTATTGTGTGCTTGTCGAGCCACACTTGTCTCACACAGCAGAGGAGCTATAAATAGCTCCGTGCTCCCCAGTAGTTTGAATTCATCCAGCTCGACGCAGAGTTGTAAATTGGAGCTGAACCACACTCTGGAGGCTCTCTTTTGTAACGCCGAGGGAACAGAGGGGAGCTAAGCTGTCATTAACAGGGTTTTCTTTTTTTTTCTGATACACTCGAGGAAGGACAGGAAGCAGCTGCCGGTTTCACTTCCTGTCTCAGACTTCAGTGCAAGTCTGCATAATGTTGTTGTGGGTTGTTTCATGTCTTGCAGAAATAGTGTCAGAAAGTTGGACACAGAACAATAATACAAAGTAGTAAACATGACTTCTGTTGTATGTTTCTCTGTGTTGATGCCTTTAGAACTGAAGGAAACAAAACACATTATAGTACATTTGTTTTTTATTAGCCCTAAAAAAATGTTTAGCAAGTGGAAATTAAGCAAACTTTGAAACGATATATTTTTTAGATTTAAACTAAAGCATGTTTTCCCCCTGTTGTCAAATAGGGACAAAACAATTTGCAGGTTGTGAGACTGTTGTTTTAATGGTTATTTCTCAAACTTTTTCTTTCATCAGTATATTTTTGTATTTTTTTTTGAGTAGATTGCTGTTTTAGTTAGAAACATGATAATCATTAGACTCATATCCTTCCCCCTGCAGCCATCCATGAGTTTCCAGAGGACATCTTTACCAAGGAGCAGAGGAAGAAGGGAGCGGTGTTACTGCATGCTCTCTGTGTGAGTGCTTTTTCACTATTGCCTGAAATTTGCACGGTTTTTCTGATTCATCACATTTATGTCTGACATCATTATAAGCAGAAGCTAGCCTATAATACAAACCAAGAGCTACATAACCATTTTTTTTTTTTAATAAAAAGGTAGGATGTGTGAATTTGTGTCCCCTCTCTGTCTGCAGGCCATCTACATGTTCTACGCTCTGGCCATCGTGTGTGACGACTACTTTGTCCCCTCGCTCGAGAAAATATCTGAGGTGAGGAAACAAACCAAACCAGTTTTCAGACATAGTTTTCTTATTTTAGCAGATTGTTGTTTAATTAACAATATTATTCCCATGTGTTTATTCTTTTATCTCACAGAACCTGCAGCTCAGTGAAGATGTGGCTGGGGCAACGTTTATGGCTGCAGGAAGCTCTGCCCCAGAGCTTTTCACCTCTCTCATTGGTTAATAGCTCAGTTAATTAAGTCAAAATGACAGTGGTGGTAGTTTTGAGTAAGAATGTCAAAAACTAGTTAAACTTAATCTCAAAATGTTATGAAATGCTTCGGTTTGAAATAGTCATCCCATCCTCTGCAGTGGCAAAATTATCCAGCAGATGTCAGTAGAGATCACCTTATTTGAATTCCCTTAAGGGGTTTTCTTGGAGGTTGGTGACTAAGCTGCTTGGTGTGTTTGTGTAGATAAAATAAGAGCTCACAGAAGCTGATAGGAGATGACAGACTGTGAGGATTTTTATCCAACCTGAAACCAAACAAAGTCAGACACCAAATGCACCCATTTGACTCTCTCCCCTATCCCTGTGTCACCCACCCTCAGGTGTCTTCATCACTAAAGGAGACGTCGGAGTCGGCACGATCGTTGGCTCGGCTGTCTTCAACATCCTGGTCATCATCGGCCTGAGCGGGATCTTTGCAGGACAGGTGGATTTAAAAATAAAAAATGAATTAATGTCTTTTATGTTGTTGTCCCTGACTGACTGAACACAAACATTTATAACTTCTGTCCACAGACTGTGGTTCTGACTTGGTGGTCCCTTTTCAGAGATTCCACCTACTACATCCTCTCTGTGCTGACTCTCATTATGGTGAGATGCATTTTTTTAATTAAAGAAACTAATAAGTGTTTTCATACCTTCACGTTATGTTCTGAAGAGTCTCTGTTTTCCTCTCTTTAGGTAATCTATGATGCCAGAGTTGTCTGGTGAGTTCAAGTACCTTCTGTTCTGTTTGGACTGTGTTAAAAACTGCTGTTAAAAACGGCTGTGTGGTAATAGCTCGAAACCCATTGCTGGTGTTGAACATTAATTATTTTAAACTGTCCTGGGTATAAATAAGTTTAAATGTATCTTTGGGGCTCATCTGCTCTGACAGGTCTTTAAACTTGGATTACATGATTACAGCTGACAGAAGAGGAGTTAATTTTTCTGCTCACATTCAGATGATTGACACATTGATGAGAATGATTCCAATCAAAAAAATTTTACTGTTCTGGTGCAAATGTAATGATATATTTTCCTCTCTGAATAACATCCACTTTTATGGTGATTAAAAGTAACCAAGTACTTTTACTTAAATGCTGCATGTAAGTACAGTTGTGATGTACTTCACATGAGCATATCCATTCTCATATTCATTCTACTTTACACTTCTACCCCACAACATTTCAGAGGCAAATATTGTATTTTTTACTCAATCACATTTATTATTTGCTTTTATAGTAACTAGTTTCTTTCTAATTTCAAATTAATAAAAAAACATAGAAGTATAATAAAAGAAATAAGAGATTATTGTGTATAACTAAAGGTTAACATAAAACTTTTTTTTATACCTCGGTGACATTCACAACCCCTTATATGTATAATAAATAAATAAGCTCTATCTTTACCTTCTTACCGTTAAATTAATAGATGTATTAATTAATCATAGTAGTACAAATAATAGTACTTTTATGTATGATTCAGGGAATTGCACTTTTACCAGCTGCCTTTGAATTCAGGTCTTTTACTTACGGCAGAGTATTTCTACACTGTGTTTTAATACTTATACTAAAGTAAAAGATCTAAGTACTTCTTTGACTACTGCAGTATTTACAGGGCAAAGCACTGCTCATCACATGAAGCCATAACTGTCGTAGATATCTGTATTCATGCCATCATAGATCTGCAAACTCATCTCTTTCCTCTCACGCTCTGATTGGTGTCAGCAACCTCTCAAATGACTGTTATTACAATCATGAAGATGAGGCTGTAAACAAGGTCAATAATCAGTGAATGTGGAGCAAGCTAAATTGATTTTGGTTCCTGATTCATACTTGACAAATATCCATCTAACATCTGCATACATATGTATTTCCAGTC
The DNA here is from genome assembly GCA_029783725.1 of Acanthurus tractus. Lineage (NCBI taxonomy): Eukaryota > Metazoa > Chordata > Actinopteri > Acanthuriformes > Acanthuridae > Acanthurus > Acanthurus tractus. The sequence continues at coordinate 9,585,308 of JAQNCA010000006.1, forward strand.
TGCCGCGGCTTGTTTCAGTGTCAATGGAGTTCTATCTTTTCTATCTGCTGTAAAATGAACTTTTCATTAGTTGAATTTGTGTGGAGGAGGTGTGTGTCATCAGCGGCAGCTGCTTCACAGGAGATCAGTGATTTGGAGCAAAGCAGCTGGATTGATTTCTTTTGTGTAGCTTTTTATTCTCATCAGACTTATTCAGCGCTCTTGATGCCTTCGTAGCTTTTTAGCTGCCGACCCTCAGTGTTTTCTTTTCTTTTCTGTGGACCTGAGGTCTTTCTATTGTTACATGCGTCAGTGGTTTTAATGAAAGAGTAGATTTATTTATGCACTTAATGTCAGCTGTAGCCATGGACACATCAGTGATGAATGGCGGACTGTTTATTGAATGGTAGCATGCCAAGCCACGGCTGTTCACCTCTGCTCAGTACATTTTGTTAGATTTGTGGTAAAGCTGACTTTGGCAAATCACTGCAAGCTCAGAATATCTGAGATATGAGTCTGCACATGTGCAGCAGTGGTCATCTATCATCCATTCACTGCCCATAGTGCTGTGTTTGTATTTCATGAGGATAGATACAACCAAGCTCTCTGAGAGGCAGCTCATGAACAGGAACTCATGCTTTAAGCCTTGATAACTTGTTTCTTGAATTTTTTTTCTATTATATTTAAAGTTTTGTCAGATTTGACTAATAGTGCTTGAAAAATGGTGCACAGTAAAATTACACTTTTTTCCTCCTCCACTTTAAACCTGTGATATAAGCGTTGACAAAGACACGAATACAGACATCTCTGACATGGACTAACCAAAACCTGTTCTTGTTTCAAGTCAGATATTTGCTCATGGAGAATTTTATTCTTGTTTTTCATGTTGAGATATAGACAGAGAAAACATTTGAGTCATAGATAAATAGACATAAATATAAGGAAGAGGTGATAGAGTCAAATAAAGAGAATAATTGAACAAATCTATTGATTTTAGCTGAAGAACATTTAGATAGAGGGGAAAGATTATGTCCGAGTAATCAATAACAATGAAGACTTAAACATCCTAGTTTAAAAAAATCTGGTTTATATTGGAGCTTAGCTGTAACACTTAATGAATCCAACTCAAATGTATAATAACCACAAGAAATGTTATGTTTTTTTATTCCGATTGTACACTTCTAAAATGAATTCTATTCAATTAACAGGCTTTAGCCCCACGTTTTAATTCCTGTGAGGCATTACAGATGTTTTTATCATGACAGTGTGATTACAGTGAGACTAAATTGTAACTAAATATATATATATATATATATGTGTAATATATACCTGTGTTATTTTTTATGGGTATTTTTGAATGAAGGTTCACAACAGTTTAAATACCAGCTTTGTAACTCTGTGGTTTGTCAGAACAGACTAATACAAATGGCTTGTGGCTTTGCAGGTGGGAATCTTTGCTTCTCATGACCATGTATGGAGTCTACATTGTAATCATGAAGTAAGTTTACTAAAAGACTAAACCTCCTTATCAGCCGTCATGCACCCACACAGAGGATGAACCCTGTTTATTTCACAGTGTGGATATGAACAAACAGTGTCTGCTTTGGTTTGCAGGTTCAACTCCCAGATTCTGGTGTTCGTGACGCATCAGCTCAAGTGTGCCAGGGCGTGCTGCCCTGGGTCAGAGGATCCAGCAGAGGACAAGATGGGAGAGGATGCCTCCGCTTGCAACACTTCCATGGTGCTTCTCAACAAAGGTTAAAAGACAGAAAAGAAAAATCTTGTAGTCTTTGCTGTTTTGTATCTGTTCAGTGCTCTTAAAAACATCAATAAAATATAAAAACCTCTTCATAGGCCAAGCCCATGGTCAGGAGCAATCTCCAGTCATCATGGTGGATGAGCTCCTCATCCTCAACCCCCACAAACTCTCCTTCTCCGATGCTGGCCTGCGTATCATGATCACCCCTCACTTCTCCCCTCGCACTAGGCTCTCCATGGCAGGACGCATGCTGATCAGTGAGGTATTCAACGCACACGTCATATATTATAGCAAACGTCTTCTTTGAGTTCTGCAGTAAAAGCATCCTGTTCTCCTCTCGCAGAGACAGAGGCTGATCCAGAGTTCAAAGAACCAGAAGGACAGTGAGGCCGGACCCGGATCACGAGGGGGTTCGACCAGCAACAGCCTGAGGAGGACGGGCTCCTGCAGTCTGGAGAACGGAGGCAGGGGACCAGGGGTAGGAGATGCAGAGTCTGGAGACAAGCCAGGGGGGGAGGCGTGCCAGCCAGAGGAGGAGGAAGAGGATGAAGATGGGATTTTCAGTCCTGTGCGCATACCAGGTGAGGAGGAGCTAGCACTATTATTTCAGTTGAATAAAAGTTTCTGGAAACTGTGCCTAATATTCTGTTGTTATAGCTAATCTTTGGTTGACCAAAATGATCGAAATACTCAATTAAAAACCACCATCTGCCGTCCTGAACAACATCCTGGTCCTTACAGGAAGCTGCTGTGCGCGGGTGAAGTGGGTGATCACGTGGCCTCTGGGCCTGCTGCTCTACTGCACTGTGCCTAACTGTATTCTGCCACGCTGGCACCGCTGGTTCATGGTCACCTTTGTGGCTTCCACGCTGTGGATCGCCGTCTTCTCCTACCTCATGGTGTGGATGGTAAGGAGGCAAACAGACACAGAGCTCCAACAACAAAACAACAACCAAAATCCTCCAAATAAACTGATCGCAGATGCTTCAGGTGGCTGTTGGTCCACATCTGTACATTGGTGTGTTTAGATGTATTTTAATTACACAGCAAATACCTGTTGAAAGGTTTTACTGAATAGAGCGATGTGTGAAGCTACTGCTGTCCTTACTACATGATAAGAACAAACCATACGCCAGTAAAACAACTCTAAAGCTGAAAATTTGACCCTGATGTTTGCAATCGTTTCAGGTCACCATCATCAGCTACACATTAGACATCCCAGACTACATCATGGGCATA
>JAQNCA010000006.1:9588384-9603604 GCA_029783725.1 Acanthurus tractus
GACCCTGATGTTTGCAATCGTTTCAGGTCACCATCATCAGCTACACATTAGACATCCCAGACTACATCATGGGCATAACCTTCCTTGCAGCGGGGACCAGTGTGCCAGACTGCATGGCAAGTCTGATTGTAGCTCGACAAGGTAAAAAACACTTCTTTATTTTTGCTTGTTTTCTCTCTTTGGTGTAAGTGCTTCAGTCAGTCATTTCCCTGTCACGTTGTCTGTCTCTTTTCAGGCATGGGGGACATGGCTGTGTCTAACTCTATAGGCAGCAATATCTTTGACATCCTGCTGGGTTTGGGTTTTCCCTGGGCTTTGCGTACACTTGTGGTGGACCACGGATCATCAGTATGCAAACACTTTATCTCACTTTATCTCAGTAAAAATGTCTTTTTCCTTCTATCTCCAGTTTTTTCTGGTTAACTCATGTCTGCATTTGTGTGGGATTGAAACAAGGATTTTGTTTCCTTGCTCCTGATGGTCAGAAAATCGTGTCACCTGCTTGTTTTTTCCCGCCCACAGGTCTTCATAAATAATAAAGGGCTGGTGTATTCTGTCATCCTGCTGCTGGCATCCGTGTTTCTGACGGTAAGGAAACGTGATATAACAAATGTGGAAGTGTTGTATTAATATCTGTTCAAAGAAATAAAAATGTATCTGGTCTGAGGCTGGATTTTTAATCTATTTCAAGACGTCACGGTACAGCATCACTGTGCAGGACTCATATTTTCACTATGCAGATTTTCTTTGTACTGATGTAAATGTTGAGCTTGACTCATACAAGGGTAATACAAAGAGAAGAAGTGAAATCACAGCTTCCAAATCCTGTTACAGGAAGTCGAAAGAACCTTATTTAAAATCCCATGGAAATTTGTAATAACACATATAAATTTAAATATTCCCGAGGAACGGAGCCTTTATCAATAGTATGTTCTTGTTTAATATGTGTTAAGATCAGGATGTTGATTCTAAAAATATCATCATCAAATTTGTTATTAGTCCATTATATCTATTTTTAGTAGCACTTTATCGACCCAGAAAGACAGGTTACATTGAGTTATAGTGGTTAGTGTAATGAATGCTAGCCTTGCATCGAGCTTATCACAGATATATAAGTACAGTTCAGTAATCCATATTGTGAATCCATGAGCACATATTGCTAAACCATGGGTTTGGATTATAAATGTTTGGGAATACATTACAAACTTGAGAGCACAGTTAATAAAACTTACATACAAATATTTAAACTGAGAGCACAGATTTACAGATGGCACTGTTTTTCCAGCTGGCACCAGTGGGTCTCAATACTGGCCTCAAAAAATCTAGTATTATTCCAGCCCTACTACATGTCCACTCTAAGATTCATCCAGAACAGGATTAGCAGCGTTAAGATCTCTTGACTCCTCTTCTCTGCTGTCTTGCTGTCATTAGGTGATGAGTGTTCATCTGAACCACTGGAGGCTGGATCGTCGCCTCGGTCTGGGTCTGCTGTTTCTCTATGCCATCTTCCTGCTCTGCTCCATCTTCTTCGGGCAGATGTGAGGCCTTAAGGTCAAAGGTCAACGCTGTCAGACAACATGCTGAGTACCTCCCTTCCTACCACACATCCTCTCTCCTGAAGCCAAAAAGAAAAGTGACAGCGTTGTTGTTTTCCCTTGTGAGCGTTTCTGTGCACCTCTGTAAGATTTTCTAGGGTGATACACATGCAACTACATAATTACGCAGTAAAGACTTTTATCAATAGCACACTTTTCTCTTGTCCGTACTACAGTGTATTGTTTGAAACCAGTCAGTTTTTTAAGTATTAAATTCGAAGACGTCTCAAAAAATTTTTGACGTGGCAGATGGAAGCCTTTAGAGGGAATATGAAGTAGGAAGTAATATAAAGTAATTTAGAAAAAAATCATTTAGTCTTCATTAGCTAGGTTGTTTTACATTGTGGTGGCTGTGTAACAGCTAGTTAATATTCTGATAATACTGCAAGTGAGCTAAAATTTCACCCTGTAACAACTATGACATAATGACACATAATAACATGTCTAATATATGTCTTATTTGTAACACTAAATCTTCCGGCCTTTTAAATAAATATGCTTTTTCAAAAGAGTCACCTTTTAGAGATTATGCTTCCTGCTAAAATTTAGCTAATTTAGCCAACTAGCAAACTAGCTAACACAATACAATCTTCATGGCTTCTGTTTGATAATTCATTTTTGTAAAATAATCAATCAATGTTTCATGACAGCAATAAGCGATTAGAAGTTTAGATTTACTGAAGTTTTACAGGCTCAGATCAGTTGTACGGTTTTAATTGTGTGAAAAACAGGCATTCAACCTTTTCACTTTTTCACAAACATAAATCCTGCGCAGACTGACATTACATCCAAACATCACAACAGTCTCATCTTTTCTGGTTGCTTTCTGTTACTATAGCTGTTTTTAAATTGAGTCTATTGATTGGTTTATATATTTATATTTTTTAAGTTTCAGTCTCAAAAACTGTGGAAGTCCTGAAAGGCAAGTGGATTAAAAAATAAAAAAAACTGGTGGTCCACCTGAGCAATAATATTTTCTCTCTTACAGCTAATGAACCAGTGGGAAAAAAAGTTTCTCAAGGATAATTTTTCTAAGTTGATTTTAATTTTTTCATCTATCAGGTGCTTTTTTTTAAGGCTTTGTTTTATACAATGTGGCCACAGGAGGGTGAAGTGCGCCACTACTCCACAAATTGGAGAGGTTTGCCTTTTTGGCAGAAATCTTTCCTCTCATTGTGAAAGGGTCTATTTCAGTCTAAATCATGATCTTGTCCAAAACCTAATTTAGTAGATTTGATGGGTAGATATAACAAAGTTGCATCTGTTAACTGAATTTTTCTCTTAAAAAAGTCTAAAAATAATGAGCTCTGCACAGGACACAAATTGAAGTGACCTGAGTGAGGTCCCTTTGTTAAGCTCATTCCACCATCACATCCTCTTTGAACAATAATTTAACCGTTACAGTTATAAACAACTTACATCAGACTTAGAAAGTGGATCACAAATTTTCTTTTTTTAACTTGCCTTTCAGGGTTTCCATACATATCTGCTGCTGCTCAACAAATAAAAAATAAATAGCAAACAAAAAAGTTCTTCATAATAAACAGACAGGGTATTTGCCTGCAACTTCTCTCGTACTGTATTTACATATTGTGTACCCATCTGTTTATTTTAGTGTTTGTTTTTAGCGACACATAAGTTAAAGTGCACAGGTGGTAGACAACTGCAGTTGTGATCAAGAGCAGAGAAAGTTTAATGTTAAAATGCGACTACCTGATAAAAATCTTACTGGGCTACTGTTTGTTTAAAGATATAAAAGAATAAAGTTGTAAGAAAGATTTAGGGAATTTTTATATACAGAATATTTACAATACTTAATATGTTACCCTGGCTGTTAGTGGCCGTTTTAATTGTGCAAAAAGTTTTAGATTAAAAGGTTAATACATCTTTTCTCTGAAAGTTTTTCAAATGTTATAAAGTGGTACTTTAATCTGCCATGTCATGTTGGAGCAAATTATGAAAGAGAAAATCTCTGAACTTATATAAAATATTTCAAATTAATATTGTCTGTTCCCTTAGCTTTGAATCCCCTTGTATTTTTTGAATGTATCCTCTAGCTGACTTTACCACTAGTGTGCAAATATATACATGCATTCATTCAAATGTAGCAGGCAGCACTGAATTACAGCTAAGAAACCTCCAAACAGACGGTGCAGTACTTTAGTCTTTAGTTACATTTGTGTGTCAGAGGATTTTTAGAATAGAAGCACTGATATGAAAATGCACATCATTGTGACAATATTTTGGAGATTTTGCCTCACGGCTTTAAAGCAAGTATTGGTACATCTTAATGTACATTAAGAGATTAACTCAGTGTAACAGTATTTTTAGAAGGTCTTATTCTATGAAATCTAATATATAATGTCCTTCTCTGAGTGTCACAGACTTTGATGACTTTGAGTGCAGGTTAGTTGTAATACTTCACACAGGTACGACAATCGATGTTTGTATTGTTTCCTGTATATTTTATGAGATAACTTTTTCTTTGGTGGAACATTTTTACACAATCGGATCAGGAAAGAAGCAGAACATAATATGCTCACACATATACTGATAAACTGTATTTGTGTGTTGTGTGGCAAAATTATACTATATATACTTGCTGCTTCTGTCTTTATATAAAAAAAGCAATGTTGACACATTCAGATAATATTAATAAAATCAAGACTAAATGCTCCACCAAAGGGATCAGGCCAATCTTTTTGTCTTTTTCCAAATGGCTGTACAATTATTATCATTGTCTACTGACAATACTTTCTACTGTTTGTAAATGTTAAAAAATTTACATAGTTTTACAATAATGAATGTCTGACAGAGACTAGTTTTGTGGTGTTTTTGATATGTTTAAAAAAAATACATGATGTAAGCCTAATTGTGAACTATTGTAACAGACTGAATGCATATTTTGTCCATTTGTTTAGTGGAATATGATGGCTGTAATGTGAGACTAGCACTCTGTTTTTTATGAACGTAATGGCGGTTGTGTGTGTGTGTGTGTGTATGTGTGTCTTAAAATCTTCTCAGCACTAAGATTTCCTTTTATTACAGTATTGATTTGTTGACACACTCAAACTTATTCCATGCAAGGGAACACAGAGAATATAACGCTCCTGTTTACAGGTTTGAATTAGTTTTAAAGTTGCACAAGATCTAAATATTTTAGAGAATAGATAGGTATATTTTAAAAATTGTGAATGTGCAAGCAGTTAATCTGAGTTTTTCCTGTTTCAATAGTTAAAATGAGTTTTATTGCATTCTTTGAGGTAGGAACTGTTGCTGGATATTCTCACTATCTGTATCCTTGTTAAACATCCCCAACTATCAGTTACTAATTGTGTTTTGCTTGAAGATGATTCACAGCTGTTTTTGATGCTAATGTGTTCTGTCACTCAGCTGTTGGGAATCTCTGCTGTAAACTCTTGTATTTAAATTCAGTAATAATCTCAAAATGCTAATCATTGCTACAGAGACACAACAGCACCAAACCAAACAGAAGAGCTCCAGTACTTGTGGTTTCACAGCACTCAAAGAATGTTCTGTTCATGCTGCTGTGATGTTGGAGGTAGAAAATATTTTAGAGTTTAAATTTTATTGCTTAGAGGTCATATGGGACCATAGAAGACTGTTGTATCTTGAGTCCAATAAAAGCTGTGCAATAACAAATCCTCTCTTTGGTCTGTCGTTTCCTGCAGGTAGCAGTGATAGTAAATGATGGGAGGTGCAGCTGCAGACATACAGGGAAAATGGGCTAGTCCAGTGCTGCCATCTAATGAGTAACGCAGAAAAAACACACAAATCTTTGATTTTTTTCTTTAAAAATATTTTTTCCCCACATCCTGCCAAACTTTATAATGAACATAGCAACATATGTAGCTTGCTCCATTTCCAAATCTGGGGGTTTTATAATATAGAAATGATTCTAATGTTCAAACCTGTATGCCTGTACTCAAAACTATGCAGCTTTTAACACAAATTTATGGCTAATGCAGTTTTTGGCTCATTATTAGGAAAAAAAATAAAACAAAAATGTGTTTAATTTTTTTAACAGCAAAACTTAATTTAGGTCAAATAACAGCTAAGATGAATACTTCTGCTTGCTGATATATTCAGAAAAATCTACAATGTTTAAGTGAAACAAAGACCAAATTTTAATTTGAAAAAGTTCTTTTTGTAAAATTGGAAAATGGCAAGTTTTTTTGGTTTGGCAACTGAGGAATTAAGGTAAGAAAAACATGAAGACATTAAAAACAAGATGATTTGAAAGCATAAGAGTTAAAGATGAAAGTAACAGAACAATACAATATTTAAATAAATAGCCCTAAATTTAACTTAGTAAAAGTCAATGGATAAAAGAATTCTTTAGAGGTGTTAAATTCTGACTTAAAAGATCTTGGCAGGACATCAGGTTTCTCATTGTTCCAGATATATGGGGCATAAAAACTGATTGCTGCTTCTTCTATGTTTATTTTTGACTCTGGGGACAGAAGGAAGACTTCCTCCAGACCATCTGAAAGTCAGTGGTGAAAACTCTTTGAAAAACCAACTGTAAAGACATGAGACCTGGACTGATGTGGTCCTGGTCTCAGTTAGCACTCACTGAAGCTTGGCACAAAAACACTTACTTGATCTTTGTTTGGTTAAAATAATGGAACATCTAATCACTGATTTGTTTAATGTGACGAGTCAGAGCTTGCGCATGTACAGCGCTACTATCACCTGGTGATATCATATCAATAATATTCAATAAACATGTTGTCCGCATAATTCTGATTAAATATTTGAATTCCATAATCTGAGGTGGTCGGAGCTTGTAGATGTTAAACATAAGATGAGAATTGAGCTTTGAGGGACTCCACATTTCTTTTCTGTGTAAACAGCATTGGGTGAAAAAATGATACAGCATTGATGCTACAGATTCAGGGCAGATTCAGTCTATTAAAATTTAGCAAATCATGTCAACAAAAGGGTTGTTGATAAAACAGTGTGAATTTAAGATTTCATGATACATAAATAATCCCAACATTTCTTTAATTTTTCAGATTCTCATTGAGGAAGACAATAAAAAAACATAAGCAGGTTATAGTGCCTAGTATTTTATTTTCCTGAAGACAAATTTCGTACAATAAACATTCCATCACAATCCAAATGAAAGTCAACCCTAGGAGAATTCACCAACTATGTAAACCTATGATCTTGCCTTAAACATTATGAACAGTTCTCTTCCAAAGCTGGAGACATGAAAACCATAATCTGATATTAAAGAGTAATTATATGACAACAGCAGACAGACTTCCCTCTTCTTAAAGGCTTTCTGGGAGTGCAGCCTGGATGGTGTACTCTGGGTTCATCATTACTTAACCATTCAGCGACGCAGCTCCAGAATATGCCTCTTAATTAGATTACAGGCTTTGCTTCTTGTTTCGAGCTTTGGAAGGGAGCAGCTCAGGTGAGACCTGGATCACAGGATTAACTAGAAAGCAACATCCACGTAAGTCCCAAAATGTCCCCACACATCAGGTACGCAAGCATCATCCATGAATACAAAACCCAGCGAAAATATTCTAGTAGCCACTGTCTCTACGTAACTAAGTTTAAACGTGATGAGAAAAGAAACCAAGTTATACTCGTGTAATGCTTTAGTAATTGTTAGTTGGCTATTGAAACGAGATGATAGCATGGTTAATTAATATTACACCACTTCCCAACACCTTTGCCGACCTAATGCTGAAACGACTATGTAGCATATGAGAGTGCAAACAATTACTGAGCATGCACTTGTTTACCTGTAGAATATGAAGTTATTGAAGCAGAAACTGCAGCTGTCATTGCCCTTCATCCCATCTATCAACAGCATGTTTCAACCCTTAAAATACTGTTTCTGTATGAGGTAAAGTGACTGCTTTAGCAGTTCAGCCAGACTGTTTCTTTTCGCCTTGCCACAGAAGGAAACCATTGCATAATTAACCTACAAAAGCAGTAACAAAGTGAGCTGTTTCTCTGTAGGACTGTACATATACACATTAATTAGATTTTTTTTTTACAATATGGAGCCATCCATACATGCTGCCACAGTCCCCGATCTGTAATAGCATTTTCAGAAATAGAAACTTTACAGTATCACACATTACCTGTCAACAGAGCCTTAACAGACTGAGCCCTTGTCATCTCAGCATCGTACAGAAACTCTTCTATTGCTGAAGCATTGTCAGGAAGTGACCGTCTGCAAGATCATATAGTCTTCAATTACAGGAAAATAATATAGTGGTGTCACAACATCAACAGATATTAGATATGTTGCATGATCAGCAAACTGCTAGAACACAGCAATGAAGGCTTTTTGTCCCTTTACCTGGCTGACAATAGGAGAAGGATTTGTTTTTAATTTGAATCAGTAATCACCATCTTAACAGTATCATAAGTATCAGCGTCATGTCTGAATTGTGTCTATGCAGTCGTCATAACAGAGCGACAGGCTGACAGTTTTGTCAAAAAGGCCCAAGACCTGAATAAAACATAAGCATTATGAATCCACTTGAGCTCTGTGGAGCTCAATGAGCCATGAGCGTAGAAAAGTCTAACTTTCCAAACATGATACATCAGTGTTTCTTGGTTTCTATTAATGTTTCCTGTTTTGTCTGAAGTTTGTGTGTGAGGCCAGTGGCAGCGGATGAGATGGGAAATCATTTACAGTCTCAGCAAATCCCTTTGACTCATATCAAGTGAATCATCAAATATCAGCAGTGCCATAAAAGAACATGTAGTCGTGGAATTCTCTATAAATGACGAAATGGGCACTAATAAAAAAAACCAATCTTCTTTCCAATTTGTACATACTTAACACTATTATATACCATAGAAATATATAAATATTATAAAATGTCTCTTTTTCTTTTACGCTGAGCGAGCATAGGCATGCTACTTAATTCCAAGCTCGATTTCTGCTCTGGTCATAAAATCAGTTCATTAAGAGTATACCGAGGGTTTTAGCAACTGTTTATAGGCATATGTGTAAAAAAAACCTGAACAAGACTTCGGATTTTGGCTTTTTATGTTGTGTATTTTGTTGAATTTAGTGATGCTCCAATCCACTTTATGGCAAAGAGGTGAAAATAAAAAAATCAACAGGGTCTGAATCTGAGCTTGGAACTGTGCAACAGTCACATCTGAAGCTAAGTGAGGCCAGTCTGGTAAGGGATAATTCCCTTTTCACACTTTAATGTCTGTTCTGAACACACTCCCTCCGCGGTCAGCTCGTCATAAATCATCTATTTTGAAGGGAAAACCATGCTGCTGCAGGACGGTTCAGTGATGAGTGTGTGCAGGGAGGAGGGCAGCCATCATGATGGGGGGGCGTTCTGGTTCTGATATATGGATGCCTTGTCTTTCAAGAGGTCCAGACATAGATGACAGCTCCAGCTCCCTGAGTGCAAAAAAAAACAGAGAAAATCTTTGTGTAAGAGACATTTAAAGCTGTATGTTTGTGAGCCTCGATTAGGCGCTGCAGCAAGGTAACTGGTTTGTGAAGGATCCTCAGAGGAAAGCTGTGTATTTAACCTAAACGTGATTGCTTAATAAAATGTGTGCGTTAGACTGAGTATCAAAAATAGTCATATAGCAAAGCTGATCTTAAATGTCAGGTCAGATGTTGATAATCAAAAAGAACAAAATATATTGCACTTGAGATCTTTTTCATCTTCTGGTAAAAAAAGTAATTTTTTAAATCAAAAACAAGCTTTATTCTCTCAGACTGAGGTCATTAAAAAAGTGTCGACTTGGTACCTAAATTTCATATTAGTACCAACAGTAAAGGTTTGTTATAATTGATAACCAACCCTTCATACAAGATGTTATATTTTAAAACAGTCAATACCGACACCTTCAGTGTTACGTGTTTTCTGCTTCAGGCTGTCAAGCAGTGCAGGTTTGATTAATGTTGTACATGCTTGTTCAGTGCAAGATTTGTGCAGCTTTTCTTCTCCCTTTTCAGTGCCAAAAAATGGCAGGAAAACCAAAATGTGTGGAGTGTAATGGCCTCCATTTCATATCTTTAGCTTAAGCATCTTTTCTGATACACTTGCTCAGTTGTGACATAGTTTCTAACCCAGCATCTAAACAGATCACTTGACACGTGGTGAACTTACCCTCTGGAGGTTCAGACATGGGGGGGTTGAGACAATACATGTGATACCCTCTATCACAGTCGTCACAGAACAGAAGCTGATCCTGGAAGAAATGGGAATAAGTAAGCAATGGGTTTCACACTTTAGACTAAAGGATGCTGCACGAACCGCAATAAATGCAAAATCTGAATGCAGGTAAACTCACGTCATTCTCTGAGGTGCCGCACATGTTGCAGCATTTGCACTCTATGCACTGCCAGCGGTACGTCTTCACAGCGGCCATCATTACAGGAGTGAACTGCAGGCAGGACGGGTGGCCTGCATGGAGAAAAAGCGTTTGTCACATAACTTGGCTGCAAAGATTCCTACTCATTCAGCTGCACACACACACATAAAAACTGTTCTCTCCTGCTGTGGCCATATTAGAGCATCAACCGTCTCTAGCGCACCTGATCGCCCACAGTCAGAGCAGGACACCAGCTCCTCTGATTGGCCAGTCTTGTGATTGGTTTTGGAGTCTCCCAGACAAAAGTCACAGTAGTTATTAGGCAACGCGAGACCGTCTGGGCCTTTCTTTGGAGCTGAGAAATGAGATGAAAACATGCAGAGAGTATAGTGTTCAGTTCTACATTTAGACCAGCAATCTAACACTGAACTCTTGACGGCGTCGACTGCAGGTGATCTCTTACTTTTAGGCTCATCAGGCAGCGGCAGGGGAGGCTCGCTGATCTCCATCTCTTCTTTCTCCTCACCCTCCTCCTCAGCCAGGTGGGAGTGGGCGTAGTGATAGCTCAGGCCGGGGCGGTTCTTGTAGCGCTTCCCACAGACTGCCAGCAAAACCAGAAAACACATCATGTATGAAAACAAAGAATACATTAGTAAAGTCTATGGTATGTAAGTCAGGGGGGAAAGGGGGATGAATCATGATGAATCATGGAGGGGTTGACTCGTTCTTTTTGCTTTCATCATTTTTTACTTCATACCAACCAGTGAGTCTAGAGAACAACCACAGTTTCCCACATTATGCTGATAATGTGTCGGCTTCAGGATGTTCATAATGAATAAACACAGACTTAAAAGCTGGAAAAGACAAACGTAATCCTACTTCACATGTTCAGAAAATTAGATTTGTGCAAAATCTACTCTCTTTATGGGGAACTCTATCACTTTTCCCGCTCTGTAGCTCTGCTACACGTCTCTGACTGAGGCTAGTGCCTACAAGCTACATTAGCCTTTGTCAGCATGACACACTTAGACTGAACTGTCAATAGTGAAGTTGCATTGTAGGTAATGTCAGAACTATGTTTGGCAAGTAAGAGGGAAAAAGAAAACACAACATCCCCATTTCTGCTAAATTTGAATCCCTTTTTGAGTGCCGATTGTGAGCCTGAAAAATGTTCATTAGTTCAATGCTAAATTAGTGGTTTGCTCTTTTAAAACGTGGAGGTAATACAATTTAATTCAATTTTACAGTGTTGATGGGGATATATAATGATGTGTTTGGACAGCAAGGAAAAGAGCATCCGGTTTTTTGTTTCATATCTGAATCATCACAGTGACACGACACAGTGTACTGCTAGGAGGAATGAGGAATGATGAGGAGGTCAGGGAATATGACGAACATGCGCTGAGGCGATGACATGCAAGATCTCAGCCACTGTGAGCACCCCACATCTGCAGTTAGTAAATAGAACGCCGGGTAACTGCAGAGGTGTGTGACCTTTATAGCAATGGTTTCCACTTCTAAAACTTTAGAGAAGCACCACCTCCGCAGTGGTTGGCTAGAAACTATCTTGCACAGAAATGAATAAATGTGATTGTTTCGTCTCCTTTGATCTCATTCATTCATTACTCTAAAAATCAGATTTAAGTGTATGGGACCTCTGTGGATAGATATTTTAAACATTTTAAGAGCTCCATAGTGCTATGAAGGTTGTGTTTCTGATCTAAATTCATGGTCTATTAATCAGTGAGATAAATTAAGCCAGTGAGATCATGTCAGGGGGGATTTACTGACTTAATGGAGGACAAAGATGCCACTGTGCGGCCGCTGTCACGGGAGGGTGTGAGGTTTGTCATAAGATAACAACCAAAGACAAAGTGCTTTTTCTTTCACTTCCATGTTCTCTCTCATTTTCATTTCCTCAAACGCTTCCTCACTTCTTCAACTGCCATTTAAAAGAGTGATGACTCTTAAGTAAAATTTTCTCAAGAGCCTCTAAATACAGAACTAGTTACGCGGCAAACTACAATGGCAGAAAGTTTTTTTTTTTTTAAATACACCCCTGAATGTCAAACAGGCATCAAACTGACTCAAAGCCAAAGCTGCCGTTCACTCTAAAACATGGAACGTGAAATGAGACTTAACAGGGTGCAGAGGGGGTGGAGAGGAATAAAATAAAGCAAGGGAAAAAAAACTGTATTGCAGTCAAATGGCACACGTTAGGTAGTGAGACAACAGACAAAGCACAGAGTGAAAATACAGCAGCAGGCTCCAGCTTCTAGCTTATCTAAAGCTGTGGGGAGTTCGGGGCCAGATTGAGGGGAAAAAATTACTTTCATGGGCTGTTGCTTATCTTTTATGGGCTGAGACGCTTCATATCTTTGGCCAATTACATATAATTGGGGAGTATAATAACATGGTCGTGACCTTTTCTAAATCTAGGTAATTACATATAAATAAACTGTGCAGAACAAACAGATACCCTCTCAAATGAACTACACAGAGAGCAAATCTACTTGGTAACGCAGACGGGAAATAAAAACAGGCAGTGAAGACAAAAGACAAGGCAGACTGAAGTAAAAAAAAAAAAAAGGAATGAGAGAAATATACCTCTTTCAGAAGATTTTGAAATATGCTTTTGTTTGATAGTGTCTGAAAGAGAGAAGAGAGGGAGAAGAGAGAGCAGAGACAGACTCAGAGAAACAAGCTCATAGAGCGACTGAGCATCAGTCAGTCAGTCAGCGTCGCCCTACTGAGAACTGCAGCTGAAAGTGAAAATGCTTCACAAAAGAGGAAAAAAACACATCAAGTAGAACAGAAACACAGTCTGACAACACCAAAGTGGAAAAAAAACACACCCTCCCACCCACACACGGAAAGATTTAAAGTTAAAGAAATGTGCTATATCATTCTAACACATAAAAATAGAGCCGAGCCAAGACTAACTTTAAAAAATGTCAGATTTGGGGAAGTCTAACAAAGAGCAGAGAGAAGATGCAGCAGGAGAGAAAGGAGGAAGGTTGAAAGGGAGAGCCTTAAAGAATGAGAAGAGGGACAAAATCTTGCTTGATTAGATTACAAACATTACAGTTATTGACATCAGCAGTGACGCTCTGCTCAGACCCAAGGTCACATGATCTACCCCCCCCAAATGAGGACTCACTGTCACAGGCGTATGGCTTGTCTCTGTCCTCCAGTGCTGCTGTGTCCAGCTTCTTGCGGGTGCTGCCCACTCCTCGACCCTGCACACGGACACATTTTGGAGAATAAGCAGACAGGCTGCAGCAGACACACACGAACACATGGAGTCTGGATGGATTTTTGGGATGAGTTTTGTCATGTACACGGTAGTTATGTACCTTCCCCTTCCCTTTCCCTCTTCTTTTGGGCGTATCTTCCTCATAGTCTTCATCATCCAGGTCGTCCAGGAAGTCATCTGGCTCCAGGATTCTCTGTTAAGGAAACTATGCAATGAGAAGAGGAGGCAAATGATGGGAAAGTCAAATCTTTTCCTAACTACTTGTTCTGAAAACAAGAACCTTTCTGATCCGAGTAGCAGGGTTGAGGCCTCCGGTGTAGTCACTCTGGTTCGAGTCCTCCTCAGACCCTCGCAGCTCTGTGGTCGTTCGTTTTTCCAGCGAGTCACCCTTCAGCAGGGCCTCCAGACTGCTGCCATCCGCTGATAACACAGAATCCTTCTTCAGCCCTATGTCTACCTCTATGAATAAAACACACAGGAGTTAAGACACAGGCTAATGACTTGAAGCAAAACGTCTCATAAATAAATGATTATTAGAAGATAATAAGACATCTTGCATTTTTCTGAAAAGCAAGACATTTTGTGTATTTTTCTTTCAAAACTGACACGGTAAAATGAGGAATGGATTGCTTACCTGACTTTAGAGGAGGGAAGATAAGCCGTGGGTCCTCTGGAGGATGAGATCGCCGTTTCTTCCTCCACCTCCTGGATGGGTAGGTGTAGAGCTGCCCTGGAGCCATGCCTGAGGGAAGTCAGAACAGATCCATCTACATAACACTCGACTTCATTTAATACAGAACTTTCAAGCTTTAAAACAAACTGACAGAACAAAAAATCCACATCTGTGTTTCACTGTCTCAAAATGACATTTGCATTGTTAGCATAATTAGTGTTCTCACTTAAACAGTGTTCGTTTGTTTGTTAAGCTATTTTAAAAGTTTTACAGAAAAACATGGAAGTGAGAGAGAATGGTGATGTAAAAGAAGATAACGAGCCATTTTCAGCTCAAGTGAAAATCAAATTAACCAATCTTTACAAGTTTGTACACATTCCTCTTTGTATATATTTAGTATCTGAAGAAAACTTGTGAGGACTGATCATTTTTAACTGTAAAACAAAACAGATTGTCACACAAAAAAAATTGTTACTAAACATTTCTGAAAACTATGAATAATGTTCTACTGAGTGCAACTGAATAAACTAAAATTTAAAAAGGGTAGGAAAGCGTATTGTGCAGTTTTGTGGCACACAACATGTTTTTCATGCATCACCTGGTCCCCTGTGTCTCTTTTCCATCCAAATGTAGCAGTTGCTCTGAGCCACGCCGGTCTGGGAGTCGAGGAAGGGCATTCGGACGCTCCTCTCAGCACAGAGCCTGGCATTGTAGTTATGACACTGCTCCATGGCATCTCTATAGTACTGCTCTCCCAAACTGACACAACAAAACCAGAGCCAAGTTATTTTGATTCGTAGAGAAAAGACAAAACTCAGCAGGTGTAGCTATTTCAAAACCAGTGCAGTCTTACTTCAGACTTCCAAACCTCTCTGTCAGTTTAGTTTAAAGCCTGATGTCACCTCAGAAACACAGCACACTCACAAAGACGATGTCTTTGTACTTCAGACTAAATCACCAGTGAAAGTGTATCAGCAGGTGTTGTTTTGAGGGTACATCAACATCAAAGAACTCAGCAGTCAGCACAGTGCGCTGTGTTTGCAACATAAATATACTCAAATTGCACTGTGCATGTATTCCCTTTTAAGAAAGCTGAGGGCTGCATCTCCTGAGACAAACAGGCTCCTTACTGGTTCTTCAAATCCCTGAGTGGCAGGGAAAAGAGGGAATGAAAACAAACAACCCTGTTATTCAACAGCTGCCACTATTGAGGGTGTCGGTGCGCCTCAGAGCAAGGCACTTTAAAGTGCACCTATGGGAAGATTAGTTGCGCCAGATTGGATCAGTTCAGCCTTAATGGGATGACCGCAAGGACACTGTTTAACTTTATAGAGGCTTGCAGCAGATGTT
>JAQNCA010000006.1:9607562-9620735 GCA_029783725.1 Acanthurus tractus
TAGGAGTGCCATTTAGCCTGTAATTAGGTTTTTTTTTAATGTCTCTGGACCCGTTCTTCAAAGTCTGAAAACTAACCATGATGTTGTCATCAGTTTTTTTGGACTCAAGGCTCATAATCTGAGAAAAGAAAACCTTTTAATAAAACTAAGGGGGGAAGTGTTTGGAAGAACTGGCCAAGGAGGCAAGATGGGTCCAATGAAAGGTGCTATCAAGTTGCATTTCAGGTAACATAGGATCTAGCATTTCTTATGTGTTGACCCCTTCAAGAAACTAAATATTTTAAAGCATGCATATATTGAACAACTTTCTAGCCTGTGTCTTAACTATAGTCTATCCTTTGTGGGCTACACAAATTAAAGGAAGCACACACCGAACTGTTTCTGTACTGCAGAATAACTGCATGTCATCCTTAAATGAGCCTCGATCCCACCATAAGCATTACAGTAATGTTTTGAACCATGTTTGGATGAGGTACACTGTGATATATAACTGAACTGTTTGAATCATGGATGAAGAATCTGCATTTTATGGCTTTGTCAGCTGACCATAATTCATATATCAACTTTTCTCTCGTATATCTCACAGAAAAAAAAGTTGCAACAGGTTTTAATCTTGAAGACACAAACACAGCAAAATGCAACAAAAATCATATTTTTGATTAAACCATGTTTTATTATTCCTAATATTAGATGTAGATACACAAGTCAACAAACATTATTTTTCGATTTGTAATGAAAATGCTCCACAGCACACTGACATCGTGTGGAAGGGTCTGATATTACAGACACGTACCTGAAAATGGACAGCAGTTATAATTTTTGCAATAAGTTGCATTAGTAACAGTAGTAGTAATAGTAACAACAGTAGCAATAATGTAATAATAATAATGCAATTAATAATAGTAGTGGTATTAACAACTCTGAATTACAGAGGAAGGAACAGACATTCGTCAAAAGTAATGAGAAATGAAGGTAGGTGGACAGGCTTATCAAATGCTGCAAGACAGACCACTGGATGAAAAAATAAAAGCTCCCACTAGACAGCAAATATCCTGCCTTCTTCTAAAAAAGGAAGCTCAAATTGTCACCAGTCTGTTTTCACTCATATCTAATACTTAACAAGTAAAAGTTGTTTTTTTTTTCTTTTTAAGTCATTCATTAGGTACTCCATTGTTTCAAGTACTCTCATAACCAAAAACTCATCATCTTTGACATCAATAATACAAACTTTCCAAGTTCTGGTCGAAGCTCACCAGTAGCACGATGCTATTTTTAAAAGGATGCCATATGCAACATCGAATCACAGCCAACTGAGGACCATTTCAACAAGACTGGATCGCCAGGGTCATTCTGCATCAAATATACAGTACAGTATTAATGTGTGAGTGTGTGTGTGAAAGAGAGAGAGCGCTTGTACAGTATGTCAAGTATGAGAAATATTTTTGCTTCACATGACCAATTTGGCCAAACTAATTTGAATCTTTCACATTCAAATGAGCTGATAAGAAAATACACTGTGTGACCTTTAAGCTCAAACTTCCTAACATCAAATGGCTGCTGTGTCTGATGCACCGAGCAGAGAAAAGGTAGCTATTGTCACCAAAAACAGCTCATCCACTCTTCAACCACTCTTCCATTCGAAATTGTGCACATGTATGATAACTGCATTGGCTCACTTATGTATGCAATGACCTCATTAACTTTGCTCCCGACACTGTAGCTTAGTTTAGGGTTTCTTAATCACACACTCTTGACACACAGTCCCGCTGACAGAGACAAGGCAGTCAGTTCGATAGTTTGTGGCAGGCGCCTCAACTGAACTCTGTTCAATCATCTCTAAGTGGACATTCAGATGTTTCTTTTCTCTGATTGGAGGGTCTTCGTTTTGAGCATTAGACCGGCAGCTCCACATTCACTTGGGACAGGACGATAAGGCCAACCTGTTTTAACTGCGACCATATAAAAGTTTACACCCAGCTGTTTGTATTGTCACAACAGTTTGGCGTGACATTCCTTTGGACTTCACAGCCCTCCAAGGCATGGGGTTAAACATCCAGGCAACCACTAGCTTTAGAGAATTGCTTCCGAGATGTAATTATTACAAATAAGTGATTTCTTGCGACCTACCTAAATCCATAAAACTCTAAGATTCAGAATTGTTACCCTGTAACTTCCTGTTCCATTTTGGCAGTTTGAAAAGGCAAATCAACACTTGGATTCAAGTCACTGATTAAAATAACAGTTAACAACCAATCCAATGGTCTCATGGTATGTATAGAAAATTGTACTATTGCCTACTGGCTCACACTATTCTGTAAAATGCCCTTTTCATTTTAAACATGTACAGTATTTGAGGAAACTACTTAACATCTATATATTTTTTTTAAGTTAACTATATTGGATTGCCATTAGCTTGTTTCTGATTATTTTAAATGCCAATTACATAGATAATTAATTGCTCTCTAACCCTGAATATGAAGTGATCTCATGATTTCAGGGTACATCAACACAGAGAATACATGGCAATGATGCACACATACAAGTATAAACCTACATGAAGTCATGCCACATATGTAAGAGCGAGAAGTTTGTCTCAGAGACAATTTAGGACTTTGCATTCTCTTGGCTCCTAGTGAGCTGAGCTTGTCATGGTTACTTTTATCTCTTATTGTACCTGCATGAATAATCCACTGACATACATTAGATCATTGCCACATTTTTAAAACATGTACTGAGAAATTTCTTTGAAGACCCCTTGAATAAAGAGTAGGTTTTTTAAAAGGGGGTCAGCGTATCTGTAGAGGGTTTACATAAGGCTCAGTGCTCCTCTTTCTGTCGAATAGCACAAAAAGCGCATTCTTCACTGCCTATCCAATCTCACTTCCACACCCCTCACTTCACCTTTAATGAGACCTGTCAACTGTCCATCTGTCCTGCTCGCATCTCTGCGGTCTGCCACAGAAAATGTGCTTCAGCTTTTTTATCTACAAGCTGGCCCCACGCCTTCACACCAGTAGATAGAGAGAGAACGGAAATAGATATTAGAAGACTAAAACAGAAATAATGAAACCATCTTGAGGAACTTCATTGGTAATGTCAAGCTTACATACAGTTAAAAACCAAAAGCAAAGAAAAGCTCATTTTATGAAATCATTCCAGTAAGATTATTGTGTGTTTGTGTCTGATTTTCGTCTACATTTGCGGACTGAAAAGCAGCATTCATCTGGCCACGTTTGATCAATAACATAAACGTGCAAAATCCACAGCACCACAACTCACACACGCACGCACGCACGCACACACACACACACTAGAAAACTAATCTTCTCTGCTTTGTACAGAAAAAAAAGAAAGTTGAAAATTAAGCAGAAAAGATCACTCAAAAGAAATAATCAAATACAGGCAAAATTAGAGATAAAATAAAAAATAAAACCACTTATTAAATATATATTTATATATATATAATTTTCCCAATGAAACTTGTGATCACTTACTGCACACTGCTAAAATTTAATCAGCTTTATTTTTTTTCAAAACACCTCATGAACTGTCATTCCTAAAAAAAAAAAAAAAAAAAAAAAAAAAAAAAATAGAATACAGACAAGGGTAAGCCAAATATTCTCCACTAGTGTAACCAAATTTGTTTCTCTCCACAACATAAATCAAGATTATCTACTGTAAAATTAATTAGTTTTCTCAAACCAGCAATAGCAAAAGATAAATAATAATAATAATAATAATAATAATAATAACAGCAATAATTTCGATCAGGTTAATAACATCAATACCAAGAACAGAAAAAGAGACTGATGTGATCCTTCCCAAAGAGAGAGTTTTTGAAAGAGGGAAAATGAACCCAGAGTGCACCACAGATGAAAGCCACCATCCATCGTTTTTTTTATAATGACGCAGCATCAAAACGGCTCAGCTAGTCAAGACTCACTGAAAATATTCATGCTGATTGAGAGCCGTTTCGGTCGACTGAAACTGAAGTAGGCCTGGATCCCTGCTAATGCCAACCACACCTGCTACTTCCTTGGACTAATAAGCTCTTGTGGTTGGCTGAAATGACCTGAAATTGGATGAGGGCTTTCACTGTTGGGTGCAGCTAAATGTGAAATATTGATTTGGTGCAAGAAAAGTAAATGACGGATAAAAGAGAGAAAGAAAAGAAACAAAGTTCTCTGTAAGCCACATACTGTAGCTGTCGACGAATTCCTTGGGGCCTGCACTGAGAGCAGTGTGTTTGTGTGACCTGTTTGTACTTTCCATTCTGCCAGCTGCAGTTTGTTGAAATTTTGACAACTGTTTAGCTTCCATCAATGGTTTTACGAGTGTTCTATTTTTTCTTGCCGAAGAAGCTGAACCTCTTCTCACGATCCTTCTCTTTCCCATCTTTGCTGCGCATGGTGACGCCTCCTGCATCACCTGAGCTGGGGGAGATGGGAGGCATGGTCATGGCACGGCTGAGTGCTCGGGGACCTCCGGGCGAGTCTCCTGATCCTGCTGGAATGGATCCCAGGATGGAACGGATCCAGGAGCTCATTTCCGCCTTCAGAGAGTCAAAACCATTTATTATACTTCAACATTCAGGCAGAGTAACAGCACACAAACTTTTTTTTTTTTTTACATAAGCATCATTCATTTAGTATTTTATTTTACTAGAGTGATTCTGTTCATCTTCATCATCTCACCTCATCCTTTGCTTGGAACAGGTACTCTTTACCATCACCTAGCCTGCAAGACAGCATTGAAGACTTAAAACATGAGTCAGGAAGAAAAGTTAAACAGATCTAATTAATTTTCTATTTTCTAGGAACTTTATCATGGCCTCTCATTTTAACTTTAAAATCTAACACTGTAAGGACCATAGTGGATCAGGAATCCTTGTTCTGAGGTTTGCCCTGGTCAAGTCTCCTCTCACCTGAGCTTGAATACATATTTCCTCTTCTTATAGTCATGGGCTACCTCACACACAGCCTCTCCAAGGCTGATAGGTACCTCCCCATGGTATGGAATGCCGTTGCTAGCGCTCTTGCCATCTTTATAGAAGCCAAGGCTTCCTTTTCTTAAGACACAGTACACATTCTGCCAGGACCTACGGGTGCAAAGGACTTGGATTAGAAGCAAAGATTTTTTTAAAAAAATCTGATAAAATAAGGTAGAGACATGAGTCTGGAGGTACAGAGTTCTCAGGCATATCCTGTCGATTAGGTTGACAGATTAGTTATGACAGTTTTCAGACAAATAGTTTTTACTTTTATCTATTTACTGTTATGTCTATTACGCTTGACCAGCTGCCCTTTGACAACACAGACCTCGTAGCTGCCTTTTTGCTGTGGGACTCCATCTCCTGCTTTCGACAGAGCATCCCCTCCATGGTTTCTGGTTCGGACTCTGCTCCACCCCTGCTCGGTAACGTGGCAGACGGATCAAGGCGAGAGGAAGCCAGCCCGCTGTCCCTACCTGGTCCATTCACTGATTCAGACTCGGAGCCCTGTGGTTCAAACCAGAACATGGATGGTGGTGAGTGGGTAGAAAACCCAATGGTTGTGGATGGATGCAGTGAGCAGCAAAGCAGCCATTCACAGCACAACATGAAAAGCCATGATGATGCTTGCTTTGACAGCACTGTAAGATAAACTGAGATAACAGCGTAGCATTGATTAAAAAGGTCCACATAATCGCACACCACACTGATATTAAGCAGGACAATTACTGTCACTCTCTAGACAAGGCGTATAATTAACATAAGGATACACAAAACATACATACCCTCAACACAGTTAAATCTAAATTTTCAAAATTATTTAAACTGGAGCCTCATATACAAATTTACCATACAAATATTTTTCTTATGTTTAAGATCATCTTTGCATCTTTAATCAAGCTTCAGCTTTATATAGAGCAACTGTAAATGAATAAATTATCATCTACATTGTAATAAACATAGAGAATCATACATGGACACACTCACAATTACAGTTCAACTGTCTCTATAACCTTAAAACCTTGAAATGATTTTGATGAAGTATTCTGGCTTTGTACATACATAATAAACAGACAACATAATGTCTTTCAAAGTACTCACTTGAAACGAAAGTAGAAGGCATCACTAGCTTTTTGTATACTAGATGGTTGTATTTGTCCTATTTTCCCCAGTTTAACTATTTTCTATCAAAATGGTTCAAAGACTTTTACACTCACCACAGACGGTGTACACATATAGGGAAGGACTAGAACAAACTACATAAAAACTGGCTTTGAACAGCTACAAGTACCACCACATTTATAACTATGGGCTTCACATTTAGAGTCACTCCTTTCCTGGTCAATACAAGCACATATACAACAGCAGACAGATCCATGAAAACAATTCCTTCATGAATCTGCATCATGCCTTTAAACAGCAATGGGAGTAATAAATGAAAAACCAAGTGATGCATGAATAAAGAAAGCAATGGTTTGCATCTGTGACAGAGAGCAATGGCTTCCCGATAGAAGAGGCACTGCAGTTGACCAGGAGCTGAGCGGAGGCTGTGAGGGGGGGCGAGGGGAAAGCTACAAAGCTGACCATAGCTTGGTACTCACACGCTCCGGCTGCTTTGGCTTACACACACGCTTAGGCTCTGATTTCTTTCCCACTGACAATGATAGCGATAATGACTGCCGGTAAAAACGCAATAAGAAATTGTTAAGAGGTCTCTGTCCGTGATAGAAACTTGTAAGTTAGTAAATGGGTTACACTTCCACTCAGACACAATGTGATAACTTTCTGTGAGGCGAGTCTATGTTTATCAGCCAGTGTAGACTGCCATCATCTCTTTTTAAAACACATGAAGCCCTTTCAGTGAGGACTTTCACCAGGATATTAACACACACAGAAATGTACTATATCCTACCTAGATCCAAAACCCCTCCTCTAAGGTGCAACTGAATCAAGCTTCCTGAGGTGGGGGATTGGTTTCCTCTTTTGCTCAGCTAGCATAGACTTTTTTTGTTTTCATAACAACAGCCTCCACATTTTATTCATATTATTTATCCATAATGATCAATAAAGCCCGACAGCAAAACTGTTGCTGCTTATCTCTAAATTTAACACTGCTTATACATACTGTTTTTTGAAGTATTCTGTGTTAAATTAACACTTCAAAAGTTTAAATGTTCACAACAGTGTGTGCCTAAGCTCATGTATTATTAATTTTTACACAACCATGTTTCACAAAGTGGTGAACCTTGACCCATCATTGCCTATGAACATGGGTCTATCCAGGATACCTCTTTCATAACCAATCATGATGCTATCACCTGTTTTCAAAGAACCGGTTTGCCAGTTGAATGTTCTAAACAGGTGTTTTTGAAACATTCCACAACTTTTGTTACCCCTGTCCCAACTTGTTTGAAATGTGTTGCTGACTTAAACTTAGATCAAGCATATAATTACAAAAGTCATAAAGCTGAGGAGATAAATCGTTAACACGTGTATTGTTTTTGGTTTGGTTTGGTTGGGTTGGTTTAAAAAAAAAAAGATCTTTTTTTCCATTTGGATTATACTAATTAGTGTCATTACATGACATATTGGTACTGAAACAACACTTGATTGGAAGAACATACACTTACATACAGTTACACTGTGTATTGTACATGGATGTTGACACACTGATGAGTTTACTTTTAGAACTATATGTTTTGATGAATTCATGGTGTGTAACAAAATGTATCCATACTTTGGTAGTTTAGCAGTAATGTGGTATTAGCAAATCATTTTATGTGAATGCAAATGTCATGGCAACATTAATGCAAATAAATATTTTAGATCTATTCCTAGTTAAACTAACAAGTTGTGAGAAAAAAACAGGATGTAATTCATATTAATCCATGCTATTACATGGGAGATGAGGCAAGATAAAAAGGAAAAGGTATTCTAAGACATTACTTGCTTGAGCTCCAGAATAAAATCTTACATTGAAAACCTTGGTAAAAGTGTCTCTGTTGCCCAGCAGAGCAGCAACACTGTCTCACTCTAAATGGTTGGATCAACCAATCTCTATCTTACCTGTGATGTGTCGTTGTCACTGTGTACTCCATTAACTGACACTGACTGATTGAGCGTGGTTTGGTCCAGACTTGTCCTGCATTTAAGGATGAGGGGAAGCCTGTTAATTACAAACAACATGTTGTCTGTTTGTACAATATACCAAACCCTTTCTTATCTCCTTTAGTTTACCTGGCTGCAGAATCATGTATATGACTTTCTGTCTCGGATTGTGCCACTTCTTCTGCTGGGGGCGGTGTAGGGGGTCGCCGTGCTCTCTCCTCTTCTTCTCGCATCCTCTGGATTTCCTGCTCCTCAAGCTGAAAAATGAGAATTAAGCCAAGTTATCTTAACTTCAAATCTTTAAGTGGAGAAAAATTTTAGTTTACATTTATAGAAAAGTGGCACAAATCCCACATCTACCAGGCCACTCTGGACGACATACCATTCTAAACTACACATAAAGTATTGTGATTTACATCCACTCTCCACTTACTGTAGTGAGTTTCTCCAGTAGCACGAAGCGTTCTTCCCAGGCAGCAGCAAGTTTTTCAAAGGCTTCGTGGCGCTTAATTAGGCTCTCTACCTCATCCACATTTGCACCCAGATCTGCTGCTCGCACCAGAGGTTCCTGCCCTACCAACCAAGACTCTGCCACGTAGGCATCGCGTCCAAACTGCAACACCTCAAGCACTAACATGCACAAAGAAGAGCAGAGGACATTGGGACACATAAGAAATACAGCATGAACAGAATCAAAAACTATTAGTAAAATCAGGTGCACATGACGCACTTAAGGCACTCTCTGACCATCAAAAGCTCTATGCCAACACAAATGCAAGCTGCACTGATTTTAGTAAAACCACTGTGTTGATGCACGTTTCCTCAAAGCAAAGGGGACAAAACATAACAATAAAATTCACAGACAAACCATAAGGTTAGTCCTGCCTACTCCAGTCAATGTGCAATAATTACCAACAAAATACAGGTAAGCACATATGCTTTGTAGAACAAAGTGTGGTACATTGCAGCATGGTGCTTTTAAACTCCCAAGCCTTCACAGAGGAAATATGTGTGTCTAACAGGCCTTCAAACCGGACATACCTGTTTGTACTTTTTTCAACCTTTACCCTATAACAGCATGTCCACACGAACTTAGCCCCATGTTTTGTGTTGTTTTGGTTTTTTTTGCTTGCTAGAATGAGATTGAATATGCCCTCACACAGACTCTGAACAAGGTAAGCACCCATACCAATTTGTAAATGGTCCATCTTGTCTTGCCACTTTTTGTTGATTTTGTCTCTCTTTTCCTGGAGTTGAGTCAGTTTCTCTCGGATCTGTGAATCATGGAACATTCGTTGATGAAATGACACATGAAAAGACTGACATTTTGAATAATCCACAATAATGCCTTGAGAATGTCATTTTTTCCTCAGAGCACTTTCTTGTAAATACCCGTTAAAATAATGTATTGCACAATACCTCATCAGCTGCATAGTGGTTATTGTTGATGAGACTGTTTCCCATCTCAGTACAGGCAGTGAAGCTGTCAGCCCTGGTTTCAATTTCTGACTTGATGTCTTGATGATTGGCAATGACCAACCCTGCAGAAGATACATCCCTTGGACAACACGAATGAGAAAGAGGTGATATTTGAATATATTTCCAACACTAAATATAACAGTATTTATTACTGTAACTTGACCAATTAAGCACACAGTGACAATCACCTGGGGCTGTCATGAGCATCAATCTGCAAGTTAACACCGTCCATCCAGAGCATGAGGTCTCGCACCATGTTGAAGAAGCGGAACTTCTCCACGGTGTCCAGCAGGAGGAGCCTGCGGGCCTGGCCAGCCTCGAGCAGGCCCTCCCAGGCAGAAGTCACAGCATTTTCACTCCTGTGAATGTCATCAGCTTTCTCCCCAGCATAGGCCTTCTGCAGCCGTGCTGCATCATCTTGCACCTGGTTCACCTAGAAGGTCAAAAGAGGAGGAGGGGAAAGTCAGTTTCCTGTTCACATGACTGTCTTGGAAATTTACATGGGATCTCTGCCTTAACAGATTACCTGTCCACTAAGAGCCTGAATATCATTTTCAAAAGTGTTGTGCTGTCTGTGTAGATGCTGAACAGTGTTCAGGTCACGGCCAAGGTCAGAGGGCAGCCCCTCCCTTTTCTCCTTAACACGTCCGAGCACCTCCATGGCATCCTGATGGAAGCGGTGCAACTCATAGGAGGCTGCCAGCATCTGTGTGCGTGTGTCAATAAGCTCCAGCAGATCAGCCCAGGCCTCGTTCAACCCGTCCTTCCACTCAGCAACACTGGCGTTCTCAGGATGACCCGACTCAATCAGGTCATCTGCCAGCCCATTCACACCATCTACCCGCTCCTGGCCAATAGTGCTAGTGTCACGAGCAAACTCCCTGAACTTATCCCTCAGCATCTGTAGAAAGAATAAAAATCAGGGCAGAAGTAAGAAACAATTAATTCAGCTAAATTTCCCAGAGCTTTACTGTCTCCAAAGGCTGTGACTCAGAAAAAGAAAAAACTCACTGTGACATGCTCATAGTCCTGTCCTAGTTCATGGGAGCCTGCAACCACTTCTCTTTCAGCAATCCACTGTTCCAGGTCATCCACCTCCCGCTTCAGCTGGGTCAGCCGCAGTCTCTCCTGAAGCCGCCCACGACGCTCCTCAGCAAGGTCTTTCAACCCTGCATACAGCTTGTCAACTTGGGCCTGCCGGAGGGTGATTCTCTCACTGTTTGCATATAAATTAGAGCAAAAGAGATCAGAGGTTGTGGCTGTAAAACTCTGTTATAAGATGGCACCATTTGTCTTTTCATGTACTCTCACCTCTCTGGGTGTTCACTTGTCACCATGAGGCGGCTGCTGTTGGCTAGTTGGTGAATGGTTTGGGCATAGTCTTCCAGTGCCTGTTCAAGGGTCTGGTGCTTCTTGACCATCACAAGTGCACTTTGCTCATCCTGAGAGACAGACAGGAGATTATCAGGTTTTCTCTAGACAGAGGATTGTAAAAGAGTGGCACAAAGAGCAACTCTATATGTCTCTAATTCTTTATTTTCTCATCTTACCTTTGCTTTTTCCTCTGACATCATGTGCAGCTCTTGCTCTCCCATCCAGGCCTCTGCCTCAGCTGCATCAGCGTAGAACTGCTGGGCGCGATTGGCCTCTATTAGACGGGTATGGCGTTTGTCTGTCTCGGCAATTAGCTGGTTCCAGAGATCCTGCAGCTCAACAAGGCGGTCCTCTAAGACAGACTGTCTCTCCCCATCTACCTGGCTCTGGGTCTTGCCTCGTCTGTGGATGTCATCGATGCGAGGCTGGTGGCCCTGAATCTCCTTCTGCAATGTCTAATTAAGAAACAATGAAAGACGAGTTGTTAACTTCTGTGTCTCATGTTTGCCTTTGATCTATACTCAGTTGAGGTGTTTAATGATTTAGAGATGACAGGGAGCTTTGATCACCTTTATCTTCTGTTTTATTGCCCTGCATTACATTTTAAAACATAGTACTAATGAAAAGTTAATTTGCTACTGGACATTAAAAATGATTTCTTTCAGTTTACCTGGTTCTTCTTGATTAGCAGCTGTACAGTGGGCAAGTCTTTTCCATGATCTGTTGAGGTCGCCAGGGGCATCCTCTCTTTCACCCATAGCTGACAGATAAACAGAACAATTTTTAAACCATGAGCATCTCGCAAAACAGGAAATGACAGAAACACCAACTCTGTACTTGTATGAATATCAAATTGATGCAGTCAGCCAAGTAAGCAGACTAACAATTTCATCCTCCAGATCTCTGTTGAACTGATGTGCTTCTTTGGAGGCGAGCAGTTTTTGTCTCCTTAGTTTGAGAGGCTCCTGCAGGTTGGAGAAGTTGTCAGTGACGCGCCGTTGCTGTCCATCAACCTCAGCGAGTCCAGCGTCTTCCTGGGACAGGGCCAGAGCCTGAGACTGGAGAGACTGCACCTCCTTCTCTCTGACCTCCATCTGGTGCTCCAGCATCTACACAGGGGCAGCACAAAGATGTGACATGCAAAGATGAGACATTTGGCAATCTCCACTAACAGTGTTTGTCAGTTCTACCACATTTACTCAGCCAATAAGTTCAGGTTTTATGAAATATACTTAGAAAAAAACTCAGATTTAAGTCTTTAATTACTGAGGTTTTTCAGCACATATAAAATCAGAGTTTCCATCCTCTTTATATATGATGTTTTTTGTCATACTAAATTAGAGCTCTGTAATATAGCGGTATGTCTTTACAGCAATGCTTCATTCCCAAACTTTGGTCTACCTGATGTTTCTTAAGCAGGATGTTGACACTTGTCAGATCTTTGCCATACTCGTCGCTGTGAAGCTGACCCTCAAGGTTTTTCAGCCAGACATCCAGAGCTGAGCAGCTCTGTGTGAAGAGCTCTGCCCGGTTAGCATCAAACAAGCACTGGGCTTTGGTGCGGGTGGTGTTCTCTAGCTCCTCCCACTGACGCTGTAGATCCTCCAGGGTCTGTTGAACAACAGGTTTCAGCTCTGGCTTCTCTGCCACTAGTGCCTGACCCTCCTGGTAGAGACAGAAAAAACAAGGACAGTGTTTCACTTGCTTTAATTTAGGTGCTTTGACAACATCAGTGCAAGCTGATTGTCACCAGTGTGATGGAAAATTCACTACTGAGACGCTAGCTAGCTTATTGCTCAGCCTACATGTTAAAAATTCCATCAACTGGCTGATAAATGAAATTTCAAAAAGAAAAACAAAAAGATACTCTTCTTTACTGTTTTTATACATCAATGATAACAATCAATATAAAAAATGGTCACACCTTATCAATTTTGTCCAGCCAGTCTTTGTTGGAGGCCAGCTCTGCCATGAAGGCCTGATGTTTCTGCCACTTGCTGTGAAGATTCCTGGCCTCATCATAAGACATGTCCTGTGCTGTCAGCATCTTCTCATTGATCCACAATGTTAGCTATAGAAAAAGAGAACAGGATCATATATTATATTATTATAATGACCAGTAAGTAACACCCACTTTGGTTCTTGTGATTATGACTTTGACATGTTAATTTCTTGAGCATCGTAACTTATTAATTCTCAGTTGTTTTCTCATTTAAAAGTTA
>JAQNCA010000006.1:9620835-9644271 GCA_029783725.1 Acanthurus tractus
TGATTATGACTTTGACATGTTAATTTCTTGAGCATCGTAACTTATTAATTCTCAGTTGTTTTCTCATTTAAAAGTTATGTTTTACCTCCTGTCCATCCTGGAGGAAGTGCTGAAGTTCACGGTTGTCCTTCAGCTTTGCCAGCAATTCATTTGCAGCTTTCTTATTCTTAAAATGCCTACAGAAGATTAAGAGGAAAGCTTAAAGGGCCACTCCTTAAACATCAAATTAAAAAGACAAACTTAAATTTATAATGGGTGTGTTTTTCCCTTCTTGTACTTTTGCTCTAACCTTTCCTGGATGGAATCAACTTTTTCCTGGATCTTATCAGAGTTTGCATTACAGTCATTAATAAGGCGCCGTCCAGCCTCCACCACACCAGTTATCTTCTCTTCACTGGCCTCTGTTGTGGTGAGGAAATCTTCATGCTTCTTAATGGCCTCCTCTGCTCCCTGAAGACTGGTAGGCATCTCTGTATGGGACAGCACATACTCCTACACAGAGAGGAAAGGAATGTAAACAATTTTGTAAACATTTCTTACACGCAATTATCAAATTCCAAAGATTTTTCTTAATTTTTTTATGCTGACTTAAGTAATTCGAAACTCATAAAAAGCTACAGAGCTAAAAATGCTACATGTTTATACATTATTTCTGTTTCAAAGAGGCCATTGCCCTCTGGCAGAGTTGCTCATTGCATATTTTTCCTAACCTGGCTGTTGAGGAACGCCTCTGCCTGCTTTGCGTCTCTCAAGAAATTCTGGAAGTCGAAGGCTTGGGCCAAAAGACTGTGGCGATTCTCCCACATGCGACGCAACTCATGCCAGCCGGTGTCTAGTGCTTGGAGCCTCTGGGCCAAGAACATGTGCTGTGCATCTGTCTGACCTTGGGTCACCTCCTCACCAACTGCTCGCATCTTCTCATAGTCCTCCTTATAGTTATCCACCTCATTCTTAATACTCTCATGCTGGGCTAGCAAACTCTCGGCCTCAGGCAGAGAGGTGGGAATGTCCTCTGAGGCTACGGCTGTCTGGGTGCGGGACAGCCAGGACTGGAAGTCATCCAGATCCCTAAGGAAGCCCTGCAGCTTGCTGGCTTCACCCAGTGACTCCTCACGCCGCTTCATGGTGGCGTTCAACTCCTCCCACACTTCTTGAATCTCAGCCAGGCGCCCTTGGATCTCTCCAGCCTGATCTGGATGTTCCTGAGCCAGCTTTTTTGCCTCGTTTCTCAGGTCATCCAATTTGCCCTGAAAGGACATGGAAAATTATTTTAACACGGAAGTGATGACAAGAAGAATCAACAAGAAGCCGAAAATATGGCTACTATTAAAGCACAGACTGTTCTGTTCTGTTCATATCCCTCACCAACAAGTTACTGCATGTGACCCCTCCGTACCTGAATGGCCTCCAGGTCCCTCTCCATGCCAGTGAGTTTGCGTTGCAGTGCCATCACTCCAGCAAGGTCATTGCCCAGGCTCTGAGTGGATTCGATCACCTTGGTCTTTTCTTTCATCCATGTTTGGATTTCATTACACTCCAAATGGTAGTTCTGGATGTTAAGGGCTGACTCTAGGTCTTGTTTCTTTTGACCAGCCAGTTGCTCAAACTCCTTCCATCTAGGGACCAAACCAAATATTATCTTTAGGCTAAATAACAGTCCTTAGGGTTAGGGTTAGATTACAAATATTTTTACAGTGTAAAGTATTGGGTTTTATTAAGCTTTGTGTGTTAGCTCTGACCTGTTGTTCAGTTGGTCTCGTGTCTGATGGATTTGGTCTTTGTTACAGTTGTCAGAGCTCAGCAGCTGCTCGGCCACCTGGTTCACATCAGTGACACGAGTGCCCAGGTTGTTCATCTCAGGTTCTAGTGTCTCAAATCTGCGGCAATAAATAATAGATCAGCATCAATTCACTCGTTTTGAAAAGTGTCATCTAATCTAGATTAAAGATCTTCCTAGATAATAAAAGTAAATGTGAGAGGAAGCAAAGACATTTAGTGTGCTCTTAAAACACTAGAGCAAAAAAATATTTTAATCTAAAATTTTGTCAAACTTCTTGACTTATAACAAGTTAAGTCAAACTTACATCATGTGTTTGATTTCACCAATATAATTACCTAAATGCATTCTTATGCATTCTTATGCATTCTTGTTATTAATTCACACAGACTCAGTTTCCGCATCCAGCAAAGAGACTGTCATTGGTCAGTGGTTTTGAGGTATGACAAATCAACCATATTCATGTTTCTTACAAATAAAACCATCTTCATCAACCTTTCTTTTGCTCCCAGACTAACCTCTGCTGCACCACCTCTAAGTCCTCCAGTTTGGTGGGGATCTCCATTCCATGTAACCATTGTTCCTTTTCCTCAACCCAGAGCTGGCAAGCATCAGCTTCGCTAAACATGCGATAGAGGGCCAGAGCTCCCTCCAGAGCCTGGCGCCGGGCTGCTGACAGAGACTCTAGTTCTTTATAGCGTTGCTCAATAGCAGGTAGGCGACCATCCACCTGCAGTCAGCAACAAACAATAATTTAGTGCTACCACCAGCATGTCATCATTGAAGACGTAAGAAAAACAAAGCAAACATACCTCAGGGAAGTGTAAATAGGCCTGTGGCAGTGCTTGGGCTTGCTCATGCAGGGAGTCGATGAGCGGGTGGTGGCTTTGGATCTCTTCCTCTATCTCCCTTTGCTTGCGAGCTAGAGTTTGGGTGGAGAACTCATCGTGGCCCACCTCCTGACTGGACACCTGTCTAAGTGTCTCCATGATCCATGCCTCCATGTCATTAGCGTCTGTCTGAAACTGATGCAGGGCCACTGACTCCTTGAGTCTCTGCTCTCTAAGCTTAGTCGTCTGAGGAGCAAGAAAAAGGGAAAAAACAGTATTTCAAGACAACAGCTTTACACTGCACAAATACAAATACATATATAAAAAAAATCCTAATCACCACACACCTCTTCCAGATGTGTCCACTGTGAACGGATGTCTTGAATCCTCTCAGTGACCTCTGGAGCCCCAAAATGTCCCTCTGTGATCAAAGCTTCTCCTGCAGCAATGCTGTTACTGAGAGGGCCATAGCGGGCTGCCATTTCATCCCTGAAAGCTTCATGTTTGCTCAGCAGGTGAAGGGCAGAAGTGAGGTCCCGGCCACAGTCTCCACTGGCCAGGATCTGTTCCTGCTCTCTGATCCAAGCTGCCTCCTCCCCAAGATCCCACAGGAACTGCCACAGGCGGCGTGAATCCTCTAGGCGCTCTCTGCGATTCCCTGCAAGCTGGCCGAGCTCCTCATAGGCTTGACCCAGCAGGTCAACCTTCTCGCTAACTAGCCCCGGCTCACATGGTTTGTAGGCTGCAATTAGGAAAGGTAGGAATACATAACTCTTAAATATTGTCAACAAATATGTCAGACGGAAGCCGGATGGTCTACAGAGAGAACGTGTAAAGGCATGTTTGACTCACCCTGTTCATAGGAAGTGAAGCGCTGTGCAGCTCCCTGCACTGCCTTGATCCTCTCTGCCTGAGCTGAAATGTCGGCCTCTACCAGAGTATGTTTCTGCAGTAGGTCTAGCACATCATGCAAATGTTTACCACTGTCCTGAGAGTGCAGACGACCCTGAAACAGAATATATGGATATTTTAAAAAACAAAAAACAAAAAAAACAAACTACACTTACAAAAAGTATCCACAAGGTAGGAAAGCAGGTTGGATATTGTACCCACCAACAAGACATGTGAAAAGAGGCAACATTCAAGAGGAAACAATCAAAATTTTAAATTCAGTCATTACCATGAGCATGCCTTGCACTTTCTGACAACTGAAATCAATGACAATAGCAGACGTCAAAACTTCAACTAGCTGTGGCTACAGACCATTAACCTGAATACACCAAGCCAGTCTTTTTCAAATAACAGCAGAAAAAATTTCACTCATCAAACTCAC
Organism: Acanthurus tractus; assembly: GCA_029783725.1. Taxonomy (NCBI): domain Eukaryota; kingdom Metazoa; phylum Chordata; class Actinopteri; order Acanthuriformes; family Acanthuridae; genus Acanthurus; species Acanthurus tractus. The sequence goes on from JAQNCA010000006.1 coordinate 9,624,776, forward strand.
AAGAGAAGAAGCCTTTTGAATAACAGAATATTATGACAACACAACTTAAAAAAGAAAGTAAATACATCAAAAACATTGTACTTATATAGTAACAGGCAATTAAGTCACAGAGACATAAATAGTTTAATGAAGAGGACATGCATTAATGTCTTAATCAACTCCAGACCAGACAAACAAACTTGGACAAATTATATCTGCATCTCTGCTGTCCTTCCTCACAACAAAAACCTCTATAAATTTTTCTATTGAGATATTTAAAAAGCAAAAATAAAACAAACATAGAAACAAAACATTTTTTTCTAAACCTTAAAAAAACCTGAACAAATAAGCATCCAGTTTAACAACTACAAAGACCTGAAAGTGACAACTAGCAACCTCACATACCCCATATTAGACTATTCAAATCACATGTGCACCGTTGGAGTAAAGTACACTGAGTGTTGCTGCGGGCAGTTCATTTGAAAAGGTCAGGTGGTCTCTCTGCACAATATACTATTTCAGTGGCAGCTAAAACGTAAAATGCAGTATCTGTGGCCATCAGGCAATTACATTTGACAATAGCAGACTGACAGAATTAACTAAATGTATATCTAAGTGTATTGAAATAAAGTCATGAGATTAAACCATATTTAGGAGAATAGCACATACTACCAAGTGACTAAAGTCTACCTAAGCCAATCTCAGTAAATCCCAGATCAAAAGGCACCACAGCTCAGACTAGGCCTGTAAAAAGATAATTACTGCTGTTAATGGTCCTCTGATTACTACAAACAAAGCTGTTGCGGACATATGTGAACATAAACCAACTTAATTAAGAGGATTAGGAAATTCCTTTTTGTTGATTAACAACTAAGCCAACAGGACACAGGGAATGCAAAGCAGTTGTAAAAAACATGTTAGCACTGTTAAAACATTGTAAGCATGTCGTGTGTTGAGTGTGTCAATACCTTCATGTCTGCCATCCAGTCCATGATGTAGCGCATCTCCTGAAACAGTCTCTGTAGGTCACGATGGGAATTAAGACGCTCTCTGCGTGCAGCCAGAAGTTCTTTCAGGTATTCCCAAAGTCGCAGCACATTATCCCTTCGCGCCGTTATACGCCGCACATCATGATACCCCTCTGCTTCTAGCTCCTTCGCAACAGCCTCCACCGCAGCCACACGCTCCCAATATGCCCCGATGTCGGTCTCAATTGCCTCATGTTTACGGGTGGCAGCTTCCACTGCTCCCAAGTCAGTTCCAAAGTTGTCCTAAAACAAAGAAATTTAGATTATCAGAGTATCACAATTAAATGTATTCAATACAAAAAAAAGAATGGAGCTCTAGAAACACATCACATTAAATGTTGATTAAATTCCATTTTCTTTCACTACCTGGGACACCAGCCTCTGGTTCTCACTCAGCCAGGTTTCCCTCATAGCTGCTTTGCGGTCAAAACGTGCAGCAAGCATCTCCAGCTTCTCCTGGCGAATCAGCTCATTTCTCAGTGCCAGCTCTCTTTCATGCTCTGCCTTTTCTAGGCGCTCCCAGGCCTAACACACCAATGAAAACACAGGATGTTAGTATTATCCTGCAACTAGGATGTCAGTGCAACATACATAAAGTTTAAATTTTGTGAAACTCCATTAACTTATATATTTGGTGATAACTCTGTGGTCTTAGAAAACTTTATGGTGAACAAAAAAAAAAAAAAAAAAAAACCTGCTTGCTCAACATATTGTGTGCATTACAGTAAGGACCAGTATGGCTTCAACATTTTTACGAGAAAAACAAATTATAGCCCTTCCCCATACCTTATTGATGTCAGAGATGAGTTTGCCCTCTCTTGGCATGTAGACTTTCTGATTATTTGCTCTCATCTTGCTCTGAATAGTGAAGAGGAGAACCTCCAAGTTTCCTTTTTCTGTAAATCTATTGAGGCAGACACCAGCTGATTATTACATTGTATAATATCACCCTTTGAATTCTAATGCAAATCAAGTATTAGGTCTTTCACTGGGTTACATTGCGTAAGCTTTCAGTTACTCACTTGGGGGGTTTCTCCACAGTCCTATAGGAGTTGAAAGCCTGAAGCTGGTTCTGTACAGCACTCAATGAGTTTGCAAGCTGCCGGTCATTGAGCGTCACAATGGTCTGTTCAATCCACTGCAGCAGCTCTGAGGCTAGGGTCTCATACTTTTCAATCAGCTGGTCAGCCTCAATAGCATAGTCAAGCACCTGCAACCAAGAGACATCAGTAATCATTGTGGGCAAACACTCACTGTAAATGTGCTTACTATTTACTTACACCTAAATGTATATAGACACACACCAACACATGTGCACATGCGTGCACACACATGCACTTCACACAGCTTACCTTGCCAATTCGTTTGCCCTCCACTGCCAAGGCTTTCATCTTAGAGAAGTAATGATAGTAGGTCGCCACATAGGTAATTATGGACTTTTCATCAGGCTGATCAACGTTAACATCTGGGGAAAAAAAGACAGCATGATCCACGCACCTGAACTCTCTCTCACCTTTTAAATCTAAACATATTAAAAAATACTGTAAACATACTAAGAATATTATTATTAATTACCATGTACAAACAGCAATTAGCTTCTTAGTTTAGCTTAGAAAACAGCCTGAATGTGAAGTTAAATAGACGCCAAATTGTTGCTGTCTTTCGACTTGGTTTTGTGATGTCAGTGTAGTTGAGGTGTGATGTAGTGTTATTTAAGCTATAATTAATTCCAGGAATCCACCATACTCTAAAACCCAACAATCTATTTCAGACGACAGGCACCAGCTTAATACCTTAGTGGACAGTGTCAGGCCGTCCACGTGACTGACAGGAATGCTTCATGTTTTAGTGGTTGTTTTTTCCACTCACCTTCGGGGTCCAGTAGCTTGGTTAGTCCCAGTTCTTTCTCAGCCACATTGAAAGCATTCTGGAGATTGTAGTGAGCATTTGACCTCTTGAGGTTGTCAAACTCAATGAGGTCAGGTCTGCAGGGGGCAGGGGACAATTATAGTTTTAATAGGAACAGATAAAAAGGGTTTGTCACAAATTTTGAAGACAAATATGTGTAAAATGGTATTCCCAAAATATGAAAACAGGAAAACATTATCAATTTTTTTTAGTTCCATCAATCACATTACAGGTACCATAATGGAAAAGGAAAATACATATTGTAAATGTCATTTATGATCCTTCAACCATAGTTTGAATAGGGATTTAATTATGTAATGGTAATGTCATGATTTACATTAAACATCCATGATTAAATAAACACAACAAAAGAGAACTTGGCTTAGGTTTCCCTCGTGAATAACAATGCTCCATATTACATTTGGCAAAACTTAAGTTCCAGGATTCATTTTAACACAAGCTAATGATGGCACTATTACCACCAGGGTGTGCAAGTGAGTTGCCAAGCAAGGCTCTTGATAGAAAATAAGTGGGTTATTATTTCTGTGATCTAGGTCATCTTGCTCCCTATTTTATTTTCATCCTTTTAGCCATACTGCAGTCTGCTTGAAGGATGGGAGGAGTTGGAGGAGACCTAAATAGAAAAGGGGGATTTAAACACCATAGAGAGATTTGATGGTACTACAACAGGTAGGTAAAAAAAGATAAAAGACAGGATGAAGATTCTGGACACCTCTCTCACTTGCAGACCTGTTACCATGAATCTAATTTTAGTATATGCCTAACAGGGTCCAGTTTTATTGAAACAGGTAACATCAAGTACAGAAAGAAGTCAATGACCTGTGTTTGTGCACAATGGCATTGAACGCTAGGCCATCTCTCCAGCTGGTTGTGAAGTTGTGGATGTTGACATTGGGATATCTGCAGAGACCAAATCAGAATTTATTAATCATTAACTCAACACAGCAAAATCAGCAATTGTTTCAGCAAAGGCATTTATAATATAAAGGGTCAAATATATCCCCAACATAATAACAGTGTTTATCTTGTGTGATTAAGCCTTTCTCTGTCTCTCTGCTCAAGCTCCTTTCTCACCCAGCAGTTTTCATTTGGCACCAAAGCAGCAGGGCGTCTTTGGCAGATTTTTTCTCCTTGTTGTCCTCAGTCTCCACACTGATGTCCTGAATCTGTAAAACAAAAAAAAGCATATATTCACTTCAGACTGTGCCCACATCATTTTACAGGATTCCTAGACAATTAAACTTTGTCATTTTATTTCTGTAGGAAGGGTTCAGGAAGGGTTAAACAAAAAAATACAGATACTTCTGACACTATGTTCATGAAGTTTCACTTTGTAAATCACACTGCAGCAGCATTAACCCTAACTACTTTCTTTGTCAGTTTTAGGATGGACTACACTACATGCAGAGACCTGATGTCCCAAAGAGCTGAGGAAAGCTAATGAAGATGTTACCTGGAAGCGAAGGATGATGGTCCAGATAAGACCCAGGGTGAGACGGTGATTCCCATCCACAATGTCATGTGAGCCCATGTTTTCTAGATGGACCTTTTGCTCCTTGAGAAACTGCAGGGCTTTGTCAACATTCTCCAGGCAGTGGATACGCATGCGGCCCTTTGTGGGCTTTGGCTGTGGGGAGCATGAAAAAAGGAAGAAGGCCTTTGTTGAAATTACTGAAGGAAAGGGATCACAACACATAAAAGGAGGAAGGGGCAGCAGGAATTTAAAAGAGAAAAACAAGTAGAAGCAGTAGAAGAAGTAAATCCCGGAAAATTAAGTAATGAAGCACATGATTTTTTTCCCCTCCTGACTTGTGGTGCATGGTCAAGGGTCATGCTGAGGGCCTGGGTTAAGTTTAGGGCAGGAAAATGTGGTCTCTGTGCGATACTGACCAGCTGTTCTCCTGAGAGCACTTCCAGAAGGCGGATAAGCATGCGGCCATCGCGCAGGTCAGTGTACAAGTCACCAATGCGACAGGTCACTCTGCCTAAGTGAGAGTTTACCCATTTGGTGAAGGTCTTCTTCTGTACTGCTTCACGCTCATCTGAAAAGGATACAAGAGAAAGAGGGGCTGAAATCTCATGAATAATAAGATAAAAATTTATAACAAATCAATACTCCCCTAAACAAAAATCAATGTTGTCAACATCTCTGACCACATCTGAGAGAAGTGAGAAAATAGGAAATCATAAGGACTTAAGCTCTTGTCTTGAGCAGTACATTTCACAGATAAGCTACTCCATTAAGTCTCTAGGATCACTGTATTGACAGCTTAGTGAGAGGTTTTCACTCTTAAGTCCAAAGTTTACTCTGCTCATGTGTGCATTACTAATCATGCTGATGATGTTAGCCTAAAAGAGATAGTGACATTGCAAAATTGCACATTGAGGCAATAACATTTGGTGAGAATTTTTACCGTTTATTACTGGAGTGAGACTAAAAAAAGAATGACAATAAATTAAGCTGTAACAGCAGCTCAGACATATGGACCAAGGGAGTAAGAAGCTAATCCTCTGCAAACTAACAAGGTGACCTCATTTCTAGGACACAGCGTCTCCCTGCCTTTTGAAAACACTATTCTCATATTGTACTATGCAGAAAGAGCAGAAAAAAAATAAAGAAGCAGCTCTGCAAAAGTGGGTTAAACAAAACAGAGCCTGCTTGTAGCAGCATTACATGAAATATAATAATGAATATCTGAAAGTGTCTAAAAATGTGTGTTTCATAGCAATTACAAATACAAAAACATTTTATTCATAGTCATAATTTAACAAACTAAATCATGGATATGCACAGTTTCTGTAAAGCTGTATTTTATCTACTTTTTATTGAAATTATTTTATTTAATTTAAAAAAATCTTAATATAATAAAATTAACTTTGATGGCAACTGGTGTCCTGCACAAAAGGTGCATTGCACCAAACCACACTTCTTTTCCATATTACACATTGAAATGGCTTGAATTAACATCTGGAAAAATAAATAAATCTAAAAAACTCCAGAGGTTCTGAGGTGAACCTCAAGAAATAATTAGTTTGAAAAAATGAATTAAAAAATGTGCAATTTAATTATTGCACAACATAGCCACTGTGACATTCAAATGCAACACTACTCAAAGCTGAAACTTTCAACTCAGTTGCAAAGTCTGAATATAATAACTTCATGTAACAGTGGAAATTCTATAGGTTGCACAGTTAAAATGATGCAGCAGGTTAAATGACTGTGTTTAGAAGTATTTGACTAACAAACAAAGACTAGGCTGCTCCAGAAAGTGTGAACACTGTGAAGCAAACAGTTCTCGGTAACCAAATACAGCATGTTGTGCAATCAGTTACTCTACTAACTGTCAGATAAAAAAAGAACAGATTTTGAAATTTCACTCATGCTTCTGAGGATGGAGTAATATCACATGACATAACATTTGACCTGTTGCAAGCTGTATGCACCTCCTCTGTATCTACTCTAGGAAAAAGGTGTCTGTGTGCATGTGGTAGTGAACAGAGAGCTTATTGTAATGTTGTGCTTTCATAGCAAATTGAGAGCAATCTGCCATTAGTCTTCCTATATTTTTTAGCTATACTTAAGATGCAAAAAAACAAAAAAAATAATCTGTGACCTCTGTGTTTTACTTTACTGTGATTTAGATATTTAAGGTAGCCTGTGCAGTTTTTGGCTCCAGTGGCCCAGTAATGATATTATAACAAGCATATTTGTTTGTTAATGTTCCATTAACATGCACACAAGGATGAACATACACACCACAGACATCAGGTGGTGTAATACGAATTTCTGCACACAGCAGAAAGCCACTCCTGCCTAGTTTGATGTTTTCCTTTTGAGATTCACACAAGCCTGGAGGTAGGGCACTGGGATTTTGTTTAATTTTTGCAAACGACAGAGAATCATCTGCTGATTATGTCTCACCCAGTCCTGCCTTGCTCTTTTCCTGCTTAAGGGCTTGGTGACTTGGGAAGGGCACATGAATTAGAGACAAAAAGGTCAATAGTGGATAAACCTAAATTGTAAATACACAGTGCAAAGAGATGGATATGTCAGTTTCAAAGAGATTACCATCTAACTACAGTAACTATGCAGTTAAATAAGTAATAATAATAAAAGATTATAGGTAATAGGTGTGGAAATGCACCTGGAGATGAAGAGGAACCCAACACTGTTTCAACTTGTGCAATACAACACAGATATATGATTAAAGTTTTTCATTTTAGAAATATTTACTGGGCTCTACAAAGATAATGTAATACAAAGAAGGTGACAGGACTGACTGCAGTCATGGTCTACATGCACATTTGAAGGGCTGAAGCTGTAGGGGAAAAAAAGACATTTCTAGCATAGCTATCAGCCCTCTTGTCTCCAGGATGTGTGCTTTTTCCTGGTTTATCTAAACTCAAGGATATCAGACAAACAAAAAAATGTTATGGCATCAAACCCAAAGAGCTCCTACCGGTCAAACAGCCCTGCTCTAGGTAAGCCTCGGTTAGCTCTCTGTATACTGTGAAAAGGTGTGCCGGTTGTATGAGGTTGTTGTCTGAGTTTTTGGGTCTCACTATCCCATTCTTGTTTCAATTTTTAATCTCTGTTATGTACCACACTAACAGATTATTCCGTTATTACAACCACTAAGCGATTTAAAGCTGTTTAATGAGCCACCAGAGGTGGATTACTATGTTGGGTGAGGTACAGTGGTGGAGCCTACAGTCATTCTGATGCTTGATCATGTTGTGACAGAATCCAGCACCCAGAAGGAGGCAGTGGGGAAGTGGACAGTGGTTCTTAAGAAGTTAAGTTGCTCCCCTGCTGGTGCTGTGCTACTAATAACAAGGCTACTAAAAAAGAACACAAGACAGACAAACACAGACATCAGCCTCTGACTTGTTTGCTCATTATGGCTAGCAAACACAAACCTGTCATTAGTTGTGGCTACAGGAGATAAGGGTAAGACTGCTCCAGCCTTTTAAGAAAGAGTGCCTGATGGCTGAAGGTGAGAAAAGATAAGGGAAACTGGGCATACTCAGTGTTGTCAAATGTCTTAAGTAGTACGTCACACAAAATATTTGTAGAGCCTGCCAACATTGTTATACAATTACACAACAGAGGGCAGGAGAGAAGAAAGGCAAGATATAAGCTTCAGGAAGCAAGCTCAGCAATGAGTTAGAAGTTAGAATTATTAGGTCAAGTATAAGCTCAGCTTTTTCAGATGAAAAATTCCAACAAATTGACAATCCACACGAGCCTCGAGGATGTATAAGTTTCATATACAGTTCTCTCCAACTAAAAATCAAAGATCAAATTTAGGGCCTGAAAGTCGCCCTACTTACTTATGTTGACATGCCTGCACTCCAACTCAAAATAGGTACTGGCTCTGAACATTGTATAAATCACAGCAACTATACACTACATTTAATGTGACATGAATCAGCTACTTTATTTTCTTGAAAGATTTTTTGAACAGTTTGTTAAAACTGTACTTTGTAGTGCATTTTCTTAGATCCATCTGGGGTTACAATTAAATATATATTCTTATTTTTATCTTTACAGAGGTAAGCAGTCATAATGATTTTAAAACTACCCTGACTATCCTGCAGCTCTGTCTGTCCTCAAACCTGTTTGTGAGCAAGCTTGAAAAACAAGTGATTGTACTTTTCTGTGCCCTGTTTTTCCTTCATTGTTTACAAATGGCAGATCAGAGCTAGTGGTTACAGGCATCATCAAATGTTTCAAACGCATATTTGGGCATGTCCAGTCACTCTGAACATGTTTGTCTCTGGCAGTAAGCTTTAAGTGTATGTCAGGGCAGAGGAGTAGAGTGGTTCAGCAAGAGCTTTTTTATACTGATTCTTAGCATAATACTGTTGAAACAACTAAGGTTAAGTTCACTGCTGCTCTCTTATTTAACCTTAAAACAAACTTGCGCACTGTTGATAATGATGATTATCTGGAAGTAATCTGAGCAAATATCCCGCCAGACTTAATTCTGTCTGTTGTGCTCCCGGTGGCTAGGATCATGTTTGGTGATTAAACAGAGACAGATACAACACTCTCACGAAAACTTGGTCTGTCAAGGCTCAAGCATGAGTTTTTATAAGAAAACAACATCACATCCATGCACCAGAACAACATATTGAGTTGACTTTCTTACTGAATTAATCCAATGAAATACAAATTAATAATGCCACCACGGGTAACTCCTTGATTTATAATATGTATGCCTTCTGCCAATAAGGTTAATTTTTTCCTAGCTGCCAGTATGCATACCATGCGTCACTGATGACAAATCTTCCTGATCAGTCACTAATCCCTTTGTACTGCATCAGTGTATAAGATGTGAAAAACTGAAAGTTTGAACTCATCACAGATGCATGAAAAATCACTTCTTCATATCTCAATGACTCTCAAGATTATTTAACACCACTATGTTGCTTTTCGTCCTTTCAGTGAATCCACACCCCTTTGCTGTGTTGCATGACACTGCACTTTGGCTCCCAGTGGTGTCCCCTCAGCACAGGGGGCAAGTAGTGACTCTATCCTTATATAGCTTACCCTAGTAAGCACTTTGCACAATAGCAACAAATGCACACTGCAGGTTTTGTCCACTTTTCATTCCCTTGCCCATCATTTGACAGACACCCTGAAATAATGTCTTTTCATTATATACTGACCCCTAACATAAGAAGCATTCAGATGAGCTTTAAAAAAGGAATAGTTCTGGCCTCAGTTTAGGCTGGTGATCATTAAGTGCTTTGAAGAATTTCAACTCATTTAATGTTCTGCCAAGGTCATGCCTTTCTACCAAAACATTCCTGTTTCTCACTCTAGTTAGAAATGCCCTTGACTTGGTAAACTGGTGAAACCCTGTCCCTCAACCACTTTGAGTTTGTTTAATACGTGCCTCTGGTCAACACGTCCTCAGAAAGAATTAATAAACTACTTCCATCAATCTGTCTGCTCTAATCTGCTTTAATGACCTTCTCTTGGACATTCCCACACAGACAAGATTATGGTATTGTGCCAAAGGGTATGGAGAAAGCTTATCAGCGGGACTCTCCAGAGACTCTTATTTAACCAGATTTCTATACTGCATTACAGCAAACTAAAAGGTTGTACTACTCTTTTCTTTTTTTACTTCAGAACATTAATGGAGTTAAAGAGTATACATTATACATGAATTACAGTGTAGTATCTTTCAACACACTTTTATATTGAAAAATATAGTACTTCACATTCTTTGCTGCATTAATAAAGATAAAAAGCTTTATTTACAAACCTAACCTGAAGTTTACTACTAATGAACCAAAAGAAATCTGACTGGATAAAGGCACCGAAACCACACGACAGTAATGTGAAATACACAAATAAGTATTCTCCTTTTGAAACAGAGACAATTCATGTTCAGGAAGGTCCAAATACAAAAAGCCTATTTGGATTTGATGTACCTGAGAACCTATGCAGAGGGCCCATGCACTCAATGTTTGTTAAGTTGCAATCAAATAGAAAACTGTCATAAAGTTGAATGATTAATACAAATTAGCCAACTAAACATTACTCTTAGACTCAAAAACAGTTTCTCAACCATCTTCCAACTGTTTTGTTTTCTGAGATTACAGAGTAGACCCAAAACACTCATTAAAGGAATACTTTAACATCTTGAATCTTAGTCTGTTATTTGTCTTCATGAGGAATACCTCAGATAGTCAAGAGTGCCATTTAAACTTTGTGGTAAGTGGTTTTCTATTCAGACACCTGCAGCAGGTTTGAGCTGACAGTCAACTACGGCTGTGTTATGTTGTACAGCACAAATACCCTGAACAATGCAAACAATGAGGAAATATCATCAAAAGAGTCGTAGCTGTAAGAAGAGTAGGCAGTGTGCACTGTAACATTTTTTCCCAATGACCCACTTGGCCAGTGGATTACGGTTTTACTGGCTCCTGTATAATTTCACAGGCAGCCAAAAAAAAGGTAACATTTCAGCAAGTACAGATATAATAGTAAAACAACATATTGACATCCCAGTTTGTTCCAACTTCTGTTCTTGATATCTGAATAAAGCATAACAGTTAAAAGAATTACTCTATTTTTTGTTTCTACCTTGGAGATTTTTGCAAGAAATGACTGCCTGCCACAAACCCACAGCACTGGACATTACAGTAAGCAGTCTGTCTATTGCAGTGATGTAACATTAATGATAGCAAGTTTTTGCAAATAAAAACTTCGTAACAGTTTCTTTTATTATTAACATTACTGTACACATAACATAGAACTTCATATCAGTCTTGGAAATTACATTACTATTTAGCTAAATGCAGCTGGCTACATAGCTGCAAAATGGGAGGACACTCTTAAAAACAGTTACATATTGGGTCTGAAAACTGTAAGTATATGGACAAAGTTGCTTTAGTTCAAAACCTCAAGTTAGCTTTGACATGCCATATCAGTGGTAAATTAGGATAGTACACCCATTTCATTCTATTGAAGGTGACAGTCTTTCAGTCACTGGCTCCACAGGACTAGTAACAATCAAGTAGTCCTTTATATTTTTTTTACTGGCTAACCCATAATGGCTATTGGTTGTGTTCTACCATGTTAGAGCCATGTGATAAAACTATCTCAATGGGGGATTCCGCTAATAATGATGATAAGCTCTAGACATTTGTACATTTGATACAGACAAATCCAACAGCATATCAAAAAGCAAAAACAAATGAGACAGCAGACACTTAGTCTGTTCGGTTGCACATCAGAGTACAAAGTACAACAAGAACAACAAGAACAACAGCTAACTTTTATTGTTTTGTTGATGCAAATAGAGCATGTTTGCACTATAAGATGTTTGTAATATGTTACTTTTTATATTTTATGTAAATAAAATATATTCAAAGGTTGAATTAATAAATGCTCTGTTTTTTTTAGGTTACAGTCATTATCGAAATACTCCTCTAACTAGCAGCATTATCAAATTGTATAAAGTAAGAACTATATCAATGAAAAAAATTATTATGATCACCTTTTTTACCACATTACCCAGTAACTAACTCTTGTTAGTTGCAATTTCAATACTGACACTTTTTATTCACATTTCTGTGTTCCATAATGTTACACTCTCACTTAATATATTTCTCTATCAAATGAAAATTCACCCTGAGAGTTAACCTTTGACATTGATGTTACGTCTACAGAGTTGTAGAGGCATCCTGCATACCATCAATCTGTGAGTGATATGTGTGCAAACTAACTAAACAAAATGGCACATGCAGATGCACATGCTTTGACATTTCCTTTCCTGCAAAAGCAGAACAACCCTTTTGTTTTTTTTCTTTTCTGAAAGTGAGGTTGTGGTAAAACCGCCTCATTGCTACATGTGGCATGAGCTATTTTTAAATTTTAAACGACTTAGGGTTACAAGCATAGAAAGGCAATGTGCATTGCTCAACTGTAATAGGTTTTTTCATAAAATGACAAAATATGACAGGGTGAATAAGATGGAGATGGTCCTCTTTCCCTTCTGAAAATAGAGAATGCACTGAAAGCGCCTTTCAGGTCATGCACCTCTATATGTGCAGCTGTGCCTGGTATGAGGGGGATGAGGCGGGGAGATTGGCCAAGGCCAATCCCATGAGAAAAAACAGAAACAAGCACTTCTCAGTCAAAACATCTGGATACAAAAAGACAAAGGTGCGAAATGTCAACAAGACAGTAATTGTCCTTAAGCCTCCAAAACTGCACTTAGTTGTTACTTTCCAAGAAGGCAACTGTCAATATTAGCAAAACTCTACAAACAAAACAGCACTGTTAATGCGTGTGTGCGCATGTGTGCATGATTGTTTGTATGGTCAGCCCTTAGCCAAGTACAGCAATGTGACTCTGAGTTACACCTGGAGGCCACTAGAGTCAGAGCTTTCAGTAAGAGTGTCAAAAATATTAAGTTACAACATTCAATTCTTAGTGTGCCACTAGACTGGAAACTTGACCCAAAGCGTGACATTGTTCTCTTCCAGGTTAATTTATCTACTTAAATAAAGTATAAGAACAAAAATGTTTTCGACCAAGGCAGCTAAACATTTACTGAGAATAAGAAAGAGCTTAGTCACTTCTTGGTTGAGATCTGTTTCTCCAGAATAAAGTGTCCGAACTAAATAACCCCAGAATAAAAAACTGTAGAAGTAGACAGAACTAGATTTTACAGTGTGAATCCAGGTCAATACAGCTAAAAAAAACATGAAATGTAAGCTACCAACTGAATCGGAACATTTAGTCACTTTTCCTGAAAGTAAAGTTTGTACTTGTATTTACTTGTATTTAAAAGGCAGCTTAGTGATAATGCACGCTAAAGTTCACAGCAGTTGACAGTGCAGGCAGTCAAGACAGTGACCCTTTGGACCAGGACCCTGTAGTTTAACCTAGCAGACTGCATCTATCTCCAAAGTGGAACATCAAACCAAATCTACAATTTATCTTAGCACCAAAAGCACAGTGTGTAAGTATAATGCAACATGGACTTTCACTCGGCATCCCTCTATTGCAATTTATACGCATTATTGCATAACACAATTTGAAAACAGTACAGTGATGTTGGCTACATGAAAACAGTTTGCAATAAACTACAAACTCCCTTGCAGGTCATTAATTTGATGAGCTGAAATATGATTTGGGGGTGGACCAAACAATAAAAGCTATCAAAAACAGCAATTGTCCATCTGTCCCATCTGTCAGTTAAGGTGTGTTCCACAACGCAAGGATGAAGGATTTTTCCTCTCACCTAAATTTGACCATGTAGTCTAGTGTTTCATTAAGTTTGTCTCTTTGAGCTGTAGTTATTTAGTTACTAAGTTAATTTGTTACTGGTCTTATATTATTTACTACTGAGTCAGATAATGCTAGATGTGTTGAGTGCATTCATAACTGATATGGGACCTGAAAGTCTGTCTTTACCATTTCCAACCCCTACAACTCTACTTCCATCATGTGGTAGTAAATGACACCAAAATTATGCATGTGCTCATCTTCTACTTCATCATTTCAGCAGATATCATGGTCTTAACATCAAGGGGGAGGGCGTGACACAAGGAATGAGAGGGTAGTCAAACTGGAAATACAAGTGGGTGTTGCCGAGATATGTTTGGGCGTCTGAGTATGTACACATGGGAGTATATTTACAGCAAACCACATCCAGACCACAGCCTTGCACGGAGATGACTAACAGAGATCGTAACAAGAAAGGTACATGTGTAATAAATGCATCTTAACTATCTTAATTCCTCTATTCATACATTCAAAAGGAGAGCTCCGGTTCAAATTCATTTCACAATTTTCTTGATGGGGAGTGTGAATACATTCAGTAGGTGTCATTTCGATGACAGATCCCTGACAACCAAAATTACATATTGCGCCAAAGGTTTTCTTGCATGACAAGAGGAAAAAGATATGTAGGTATGTACCCTGAGCTGCTTTGTGTGAAAGGCTGCACAGTTGAATCTGATAATGTTGTAAATCATGTACCTCCCTTGAAGTAGAAGATACTATCTCTTCTGTGGGTTTTACCCCTAGAAATAAGTATTGGTTCTGTCCATGCAAAGGTAAACACATTTTTAATGAAGGTATCAAATCACATACATATACAAGAAGACAAGTTCATTCAGCAGGCCAATTTCTTCCTCAGCCGCAATTAAGATATTGCTTAATATGAGAGATGATATATTATTTGTCCAATACAAGAATGTCAAACATGCACAGAGAGTCGAGTGCCCCTCAAGTAAACTCAAAGACAGCTCTCCTCTCCAGACAGCAACCAGGGAAGGACCGGAAACTAGCAAAACACTGTGATCTTCATGCACACCACTGACTGACATAACAGCTCTCTGCACTACAGCAAACACACTCTCAGCTACTGCAAATACATATCCCTTGGTCTGGGAGTGTAGGTACAAGTGGTGATCAAATTAAAAAAAATTATAAGTCACAACAGAGTTTTCTTTCCAAATAGTTTGTACTACTATTTAACACAGGCATTTACATTTTTGAACAAACAAACAGCTCTTTGGCAGTTGCAAAATTCCTTTAAAATAAATTTATGTTTAGGTTTAAGAAGGTAACTCTTTGGTTACCACATCATTTCTTAAAGACACACCATGCTTTTACTTATTTTATAGACCTACAAACAAACAAAACAAAGCTGATAGAAGGGATAGGAGTTTATATGAGCTAACATGGCTTTCACATGTCATTTGCATCCATGCGCTTACATTTGTCATGCATATTAGAGCTGATAGGAGCAAAAACAGCAAACTGCCCATCTAGACCACATAACAAAAATTGTTACTGAAAAAGTTATGTAGTGCATATTTTAGTTCAAAATTACAACCAAAGGCCATAGTGAATTCTGTTTGCAGGGCCTCACAGACCTCATAGGCTTTAGCCAGAGACAGAGCCGTGCATTGTAATGAGATAAGAAAGGACAGGTGGCCTAGTGATCAGGTGCCAGACTGCCTGCTTGCTTTAGAGCTGAGCTGAAGCCTACCGTGCGTCTTCTATGGCACTCCTCCACTCTCCTCACGTAAAACTCAGATAAAGTTCAGAATTGAGTAAGAAGAGTCTTCAACCTCTAAAATGTGATCATTTACATCAAAAAAAATAATGAGCTGTTTTGGGATTAATTTACCACCTTACACACTTGTTGTATTTTAGTTCTACTTAATATTTTTAACAATCTCCCTAAGTCTGGCCAGTCTTATCAATAACTTTTTACATTAGTAACTGCTTCTGTAAACCACAAGCCAAAGAACTAAGACATCAATTGAACAACTGTATATTCAAATATATTGTCTTAGCTAGGTCGATATATGCATCTTATCCTAAAAAGCATCAATAGATTGTATGATAAATATAATTAACTAATTTCCTTTACAATCAAATCAACATTCCAGAATAACTCTTACCTTGCAGCTGTTTAAACCGTCCTTCTAAGATGTTAGAGTATTGCACCTGATTAACAAATGCTGCTGGGGACAAGCAGGGCTCTCTGTCCCTGTGCTCCCACTCCATGGCTGTTTTTCTAGATCTCTTCTAAATATTCTTCTCAGAGACAAAATGAGGGGTAGTTTTCCAGCATATCACAGTAGAGATGACCTTTCCCACTGGAAAATGTGTTAAATCCTTTGGAGGTTTTCCAGAAGGTAAAAAAAGTGTACATCCAAAATGCCTTGGTTTATCCTCCTCTTTTAGATTGCCTCAATGTCGTGCATCAGTGAGGCCAGCACAAACTTGAAAATGTTGCCGCCTGTTCTTCTCTCTTTCTATTGTGGGTTCCACGTTGTCCAATGAAAACACAGCACTGAGTGCACGGGTGGTATGTTTTACAAAGAATTATTTCAAACAAAGCTAATGAACAAATTGCTCTCTTGTTTTACCTCCTCCTTTTAAAAAATTCACCGAACTTGTGGCCTCTAAGCAAAGCAAAAAGTTTTGGTTTTAGTCCCTCGAGGTTCTAGCAAAGAAACACTGGCTACTCTTCTCTTCAAACTCAGAACACGCATTTGCTAGAGCAGAGCACAGCAGAACAGGCCAACCGGCTGTGGTCGGATAGCTGTGTAAACAAAGCCTGCTGTGCTGTCTGAAAATTGTCATTTGCATAAGGTGTGTTTGAGGGAGGAGCACGAGGGAAGAACATGGTGGAAGGATGAGGGGTGGGAGGAGGTGTATAGGTGGACTAACCCTTTAGAGTTCCTTGCTCTGTGTAGCTTGAGGCAGATTATTTAACTCCACCTTAATTCCACTGCACACTGGGGTGTGGCCTACCAAGAAGGTATATTACGAAAGTCCCTGTCAGAATGCATCCTCTTATCCTATTGTCTTGTTGTGCAATTTTGCGTTATTTCTATCACTTTCTAAGACAACACTCGATCTCTCCTTTTCTGTTTAAACGGTCTGCTGCATGCTAAGGCGTTAAGACAGGAAGGAAGTTGTTGAGTCATTCTAAGCAGCACAACAAGCTCTTCTCTGTATAAAAAAGATTTGAAACGCTGAACTTATGTGCCTGCTCGTCAGGCAGATGGTTAGACGGGGGTGGCGGGTTGGATCTGAGTCATTACCTGTCTTAAAACAATTACAGAACTGTACTGTATTAACTCATTTATGTCATACTAGATTAGGGAGAAAATGTAAGTCTGCCAGCCCCATGTCGGGGAAACTGTGTTTCTTACTGGCTTTTTAAAATGTCTAATCATTTTTTTCCCACAATCATGTTAACCATTTTAAGACAGGAGAAAAAAAGACATGCTAGGATTTGACAGTAGCAAAATAATTGTTTCCTTGTATTACTACAAAAAGGATTCACATCAAAGAAACAATAATTATGCTTTTTCATGCGTCTTGAGATCTTTGAGATTCCCAAGTTATTTTTCTCATGATTTTCATTGCTATGCTCCATAATGAAACATCAATAATGAACCAGTATTTATTTCAATCTGTGTTATAATCACCAATGTGACAGTATGAAAGTGAAAGTATGCATTTAGAGAAAATTAAAAATATATTTAAAAGTCGAATGGCATACTTAATATAAGGTTTACACTTTCTTGCAGCTGCTATTTGACAGTACAGTTATATGAAATGATGTACTAAATGCCCGCAAAATTTACACAAGACTGTAAACACAGTGAGGACTATGGTCACAGCCTTTCTTTTGATTGCATAGCTTTTCTGGTCTGGTCAGGGGCCAGTGGCAAAAAAGTCTGGTTGTTTTTTTGATCTTTGTTTGTCATGATGAGCAGGGAGCATCTGGATGGGTCCCATTAGAAGACGAAATGCCCCAGGCCTTCTGCGACTAGGTGTTTATGGAGGGGGACTGGACTAATGAGTTCCAAAGAGAACACACTTCTGTGAGGAACAGAGGTTATGTGATGGACACATGCAGAGCAAAATGAAATACAGAGAACTGGTAAACCTTAGTAAAGGATACTTAAGGTCCCACTGGGTCTACATGAAAGCTCCAAATCCTAATTAACGTGAGAGGCAGATGTGATAGCAAATTTGTGTGCTGGATAAATACACTTGAACATAATATGTTAAGGCATCTCCTCCCTACACAGCCCATTAGTCAAGCGGATATAGGGATAAATGAAAATACTGGACAGGATTGAAAGGAATTTTCAGAATTTTGTAAAATTTGAAAAAAAGTGAGACAGTTTGCAAAAGGGAGCTGTGGGAGAAACTCCTGGATTGAACAACCAGGAACTAATGATAATTAATGGTGTTTTGCTGTGAATGAACACAGATGAGAGAAAGGGAAAGATAGAACCCGGTGGGCCAGTAAACACTGCCAGAGGGAGGAGAGGGAAATCAACTGCTGAGCATGTAAATTTTATCCATCTGACAGCACAACCCCTTCTAAGGACCCCGGGGAGAGCAGCAGGCTGAACCTCAGTGCAAATGCAGGCGGTACATATCGGATACGAAGGGGAATCCCCAAACGCAAGTACGGTCGATTTCTCTTCTTGACACTCTGAGTATGGCCAAACACGAGAAAGTGAATAGATATGATTTTCTGTCATCTAAGATTCTGTTATTCTTGGTTCAATTTAAATCTACATACACTTCAAATACACAGGCAAGGTCCATATATGTTAATAGATGTCTTTTAAATTAAATTGATTTGTTTTTTCTGTGTCAAAGATGTGGCCATGTTGTTTGTTAACAGTGTTAAAAAAGGGATTTAAATGCTTTTCAAAATGCAAAAGCCTTGCTCTACTCCAGAGTGGATGCCTCCACAAGTAAATACACGAAACTGTTGAGTTTATAGGAGGGTATTGTTTAACAGAAGGCAAATTAACACAGCTTGCCTTGCTACCCTTACTGTGTAGGAGAGTAGATAAGTGGTTATTTATGCAAATTACAATGATCTTAACACAGTAAAACGAGTGGCAACTACTGCTGTCACACCTCGAGTGAATTAATTCCAACAGACCAGAAGGGTATAAGAGGTGTAAACCAGGAAATGAGGTAGAGATCATATTACAGAAAGAAAAAAGAAAAAGGAAGAAAGACACTTTGAGAGGGAGAAGCACAAGTAAGCAGCAGCTTATATTATGCAAAGGTCTTGACATTTGGGGAAAAGTTGTAAAAGGTGGGCAAGAGCTTTGCCTGGGGGGAAAAAAGCTGCTACAACAGGTCGAAGAATGTGCACATCAAGCCCACACTTGTCAAATGTAGATGGTATCACAGGTATTCGCATGGTAGCAAAGACACACACACCGCCATAATTATATGACAGTAAGATACCAAATATCTTTTACTCCGTATAACAGTTTACGGTGCAAACTACAATACAGGTAACATCTAGAATGTGTTTCTGCCCACATGAGGAAATGAGACAGCCTGGATTTGTTAGTGAAATGAGCATTTATCTTTCAGAAATACTTTGACTACAGCATTGCTCAAAGGATCATCAGAGCATGTGGTTTTTGCTGCTTGTATGTAAATCTGTGTGTGTGTGTGTGTGTGTGTGTGTGTGTGTGTGTGTGTGTGTGTGTGTGTGTGTGTGTGTGTGTGTG
>JAQNCA010000006.1:9645230-9660841 GCA_029783725.1 Acanthurus tractus
TGTGTGTGTGTGTGTGTGTGTGTGTGCGTGTTTGGGGGTGTGTGTGTGTGTGTGTGTGTGTGTGTGTGCGTGTGTGTGCGTGTGTGTGTGTGTGTGTGTGTCTTGCTACCTGCCTGTTGCTACCCTCTTCTGGTTCTTTATGATACTGCAACTTGTTTTAAGACATTTTTATTTGTAGAGTATAATACCAGAAAGACAAAAGATAGTTAATGGATGTACATGCATACACATAGGCACACACACACTAGATTTACTTCAATGACTACCCGAGCCACCGTGATTTCTTTAAGTTCACCAGGATCACTATATTTGGATCCTCTAACAAGATAGGCTGCCCAGTCACCCAGTCAAGGGCAAGGTAGGAAGTAAAGCTGCCTTCAGACCGACATCAACATTGTATTTATCAACAAACCTAGTCCCAAAGTCTAGTCTTACCACCTCAGTCCATTACTGCTCATTGCTCTATGTTGATCTGACTATACAGTGACCTGGCTTTGTCCTCATTTTGAGAGTATTTCTGTCTTGCCCTATAAAGAGAGTTTGTGCCTTTTGGGAGAGAAAAGAATGAAGTTTGTTCCTCAGTCTACCATCTACAGTCTAATTAGATTTGTATAGCTAACTGTTAGTCTGTGATTTTCCTTCTAAATGTCATCTCTTTCTTGTTTTGTTGTTTTAAAGTGATATTCTTAAAGGAGTTACCAAACTGGGCTAAATATAAGATAATTTTGTCTCTGATTATTATATTTTTTAAAAATGATGTGTAATACTCCATTCCAGGG
Organism: Acanthurus tractus; assembly: GCA_029783725.1. Classification (NCBI taxonomy): domain Eukaryota; kingdom Metazoa; phylum Chordata; class Actinopteri; order Acanthuriformes; family Acanthuridae; genus Acanthurus; species Acanthurus tractus. The sequence continues at coordinate 9,646,010 of JAQNCA010000006.1, forward strand.
GTCACAGCCGTAGATGTTCTGTTTGAGTTATCTGAACAGCATTTATTATGTTACCAAGTAAAAAAAACAGGCTTTTACCAAAACTTGACACAAGATTGTTTTAGCACAAAACTACAAATATAAAGCATGCCTTTTACCAGAGCAAGAGTCAAAAGCGGAAACTTTGGATATTGCCAAATTCCTGTTTCAATTCCATTGATGTTGCTTGGTAAAATACAGGGAAAATTTACAAATATGTTTTACTGATTACATTATTGAACTTCGTGCCTTTATGTGCATGTTTAAGCATTTTAAGCATATCCTGTGCAGTTCTAGGGTCTTTGATCTACATATTTTTAAGTCTGATTTAAAAGATTTATTCTATCAGAGAACGAACTTGAGTATGTATCTGAGGCAAGAATTTAAGCATACCTGCGAGAGCCTTAATGCGTGAGCGTTCAAAAAGGCGTGCAGAACTGTTCTCATTATCCCACTCAGTCTCTGCTGCCAGGTCCCAGCGGTTGTTGATGTCATTATACTGCTGCTGGATCTCCAAGCTGTCAAAGTCCGTCGGCGATATGGTGCTCATTGTGTCCCAGCTGGAGGAAAACACATTCAACCTGCAACAGACAGTGACACAAAAAAACATCCACAATCAGTATATAGAAAAGAAGGAGAAGACATCACAAGATACCAAAGCTTTACAAGACTGACCCTTAAAATTCTCGTGAGCAAATGTTTGAAAGATTCAGTTCAGAAACTGACAGCTATTTCTATTTCATCAGCACCCAGATGATGCACTATAACATACATCACCCACACTTTCCTCAAAGCCTCACAGCAGCACTCTACTTGTACGTCCTCAAATGACAGTCATATGCAAATAGAAACTTGGGCAGTACAACTGCCAGAATGTGTAATGAGATAAAAACTTTTTGATAAGTTGAGTATCTGACATGAAGTCGTTAACTTAGTCAAACAATAATTGAACACAACTGCTCCTGAAGGCTCAGGCAAGTGCTGTAATTTTTAATTTTTGCTGTCAACAGCAGACACAACAAACACAAGCAAACGCACACACAACCTCATACTACATTAGGCATAGGTGGCAGTGAAAAAAAATCAAAGATCTTGAATAATTAACCTAGTGCCTTGACATCAATTTGCATCATATTAATGTGGCTGATAATGCTTTCTCAAAATATTACCAATTTTTTTTTTTTTTAAAAAAAGACCACAAATCAACATTAATATGGATAACTGATCTCTTTTTGCATGCTCAGTCAAACAGGCATTGGAATGCCTGTTTTCTAATTGGAAGTGGGTCTATGGGAAGAAAAAATTCGTACTTCCCCAATACTGCAACAAATTCTCAGAAAACTACCTTGGTCCAACTCTTAGAAGACTTACACCTCAAACATTCAGGTATTATCCAAAATAGCCTGTAATTTGTTGAAATCTCACCTCATTATTAAACAAAGAGCAAAAAGCCACTTACTGAATACGACAAGACAGATCCCGTCTAGTATTACATACAAACACCCAATAGGGACCTTGAGATTAAACCCCCCACCAGCGAGACCCATTAACTAACTGGGGCCATTTGTTAAAGAGCATTGAACAGATTAATCGACAATGTTGAGTAGTCACTTTGCTAATACCTTTAAGGTTATCTTTTGTTGTGTCTAGTAGCTGTGGCTGATCTTTTGTAAATGCAGAGGATGGACAGTAGTAGAAAATGTTGTGATGATGAATGAGATATTTTTAACTCTCTCCTTTGGTCCAAGGTTTGGCTGTTTCATTTAAGCATTTAAACTTTATATTTCAGTTTCATAAAGTTAACTCCAATATGCTTGGCAGGGTGAATTTAGTTAAATTATGTTAGATTATATTGAGCTGGGCAATATGTTGATATTATATCCATATAGTGACATTAGACTAAAAATTGTCTTGATTTCTTTATATTGTTTTTGTGATATATTGTTATATTGATATATTGTTGTTGTTTATTTTAATATTGTTTATTTTAGCATTTTTTACACCCCTTTAGTCATTACATTTACATTTCTGATGATTGTCTATTCAAATCTTGCACTATAATTTTGTTAAAAGCATTGATAGTCATCCTCAAAATATTGTCACAATATTGATAGAGGTATTTGATCAAAAAAAATCCTCATACCTGACTTTGTATATATCCGTAGCTCTAAATAATGTTCTACCTCAGTAAAAGGATGAAAGGAGGAGATTCAAAGGAGTAAATGTGGTGGTACAGTAGAGGAAAGTAAGTAGGGTAGTTAACACATAACACATAACACATTGCTGAGGCAAAGTTTTCATTCTGGAAAATACTTGGACTCATCATGGACTTGGCATGTCATGCTACGCCAACAGAGGCCTCTAAATCAAATCTGGGAAACCATAGCTGCCTTAACCTATACCAATCAGTACTGTACAATGCCAGCATAGAGCCAAGTCTAGTCAATATACGTGTTTAGTGCAACATTAAGTGCAAAAAAAACCCCAGAAATTAACAGGCAGAAGCATCGTTATAGCATTATATTGTCAAAGCACACAGCAGGCTTTTGTTCCGCAAGATCTTCATGTCCCCTTGAGCTTTGCAGAGCATGTCTTTACACTCAAGTATTTTTCCTGCATGTTCTTAAGCTCTGATGTGAGTTTCATTAATAAGGCTATATTAAATCTGAAATGTTCAACCCAGAAATCTAAAAAAATAGTTTGCATCAATGTGTTAGCTATTCCATCTGAAAAAATGCAAAGAGACAGGTCAACCATTATCTGCAACTGTGTATTCGGACAACTTAATGTGTCACTGAGCCACATTTTAGGCTTTATTGTATTGTTTGTTTTGTTTTGGGTTTTTTTTTTCAAATCTAAGTTTCAGCCATTTTGCATTTATTGGATAGTTTACAGAGTAGATACAGGGAGAAAGCAGGAAGACAGACATAAATTACTTGCACAAAAGGTTTATATTAACGGGAATATTGCACTTTTGTGATATACAATATTGACATGAAATACATCATATTACATCCTCTTGTGATAAGTTATTGATACTCTGAAACCAAGTATGACATTTTTAATGAAACAGGCTCTTTGCATTTTTGGGGGGGAAACTTTCATACAATTCAATATTATTATCAATAATTATTATCAATACTATTATCATTTTGACAATATGGTACTGTAAAATACTCTGTCATTTCCACCCCCACTAAGCCACTGAAATACATCAGGCTTTGTATTTATCTTTAATTTTATCAACCAGAGATTTTGAGAGAGAGATTTTGTTGAGGTCATGCTAATTCTGCTATGCAGTGCAATGGCTACTTGTACACTGATATGTTCATTTTACATGAAACATTGTTTTTTATACAGGAATAAATTTACTACAGTACATATACAATTCTGCATTAAGAGACTTTGACATTAAATGCTGATTGTCTGAATCACCACAACCCTGAAGTACATCATACTATTGTTAAGTCAAACAAGTCACACACATTCTAGCTATAAAAAAATAAAACAAAAGCTTGGCAAATCCTATTAGTGGCAGATTAAGAAGTGGCTGGGAATAGAAACTAAATGCAGGGATTAGAGAAGACGGCAGGGCAACGCCTCCACACGGTCCCCCGACCTGTCAGCTCCCCACTCACTGGCACCCCAGCACTTGGCTAATGCCTTGAACCCACTGACTGTGTATACGTGTGGACTGATATTCCGTATGTTTATGATTGTGTCTCATTTATTTGTTATATATACTCTACAATACAAAAATCACAATGTCAGTACTCAAAAATCATTTTAACAACTTTCACCCTTTTCAGCCCCTGACCTCCTTAAAATAACTATAATTATGGGGTAGACTAATAATGTAATAAATGTAAACCACAGGAAAGCCTATACCCTGCAGCTTACTGTGCTGACTGCTGACAAAGACTTAAGTGGTAAATTTATATGCAGCTAAAATAACAAAAACGTCACAGCATGGAGGCAAGAGCCAGAAACAGGACACACTATCCAGGACAGGCCTGGCAGCAATGAAGTCCATCACAATCTGTCTGAGGGAGTGGACCAGCGTGGGGGCTGGAGGGAGGCAGGGCCAGTGAGGTCACAAGACCTGGCTGTAGCAAATGGAGGGCAATCCTCCCATTATTGGCAGTAAGAAGAGGCTTTGCTTAGTGTCTGCTCTAATCGCTACTCAATGTATGAGACAAACAATCCCCTGACCTACTATGATACAACATACTACACTCACTTCCCCTCACACAACAGTGTGGCATGAATCACCTATTGCATGACCTATTACAACAAACATTACAACAAACCCTCTCACACACACAGGTAGCAATGCAAGCACCTGCACATACACACATAAGTACACTCTCACATTTACACATTGACACACACAGCACTTTTGAAAGTCACACATACAAATCCAACCACACAGCATGTAACTGTATAGTGAATCAGATTTCAGCACATGACATGGGTCTGTAAAAGACTTACAATCATGCTAGTCAAGGGATGTACAACTGCCTCTTCCTGGGCAGAAAAGAAACTATATCCGGGACAGAAAAGAGCCCTCAAACTGTAACTTTGTTTGATAAAGCTAAAAAGAATAATGAAACCTTTGAGGCCATTTCTGGAGACATCAGATGTTAGTCCCAAAGCTACAGTGATACAACTTGAAAAAACACTGCTAATCAAAGAGACACACACAGAGACCCAGACACAGACAGGCAGACAGACAGATGTGCCCCAAAAAGGGGGACTAAAAGCAATTCTGTGAAAGAAAATCCCCTCAAGGATTAATCTACAAACACACAAAGACAGACATTAATGTAATGAAAGATTTAGAATCTGTCACATACTCTTCATATGTCAATATGCCTTTAAAAAAATCTGCTCTCTGAACACTTACTAGTAGAATCACAACAACCAAAATATAGCACACAAGAAATAAGTGTTGCTGTCAAATTTAGCTTAATATTTCAATTGTTGGACAACATATTTGGGCCGTACGAACACAATAAAGTGTATTCACATTCATTGACAGTATGTATTCCATATTGTTATGAATATCTTCAAGCTTGGTAACAAGGCATGGCCTCAATGGCAGCTAACCTTTTCAAACATGAAAGCACTATGTTTTTTTTTTTGAAAGCGGGTAGCATGCCGAAGGGTGTTTTCAGAAGAATAGGTTTTTTTTAAAAAAGGTCAGAGTAAAAAGTGGAGCACCAAGGAGCCTTAAGGCTAAACCTCAGCTTCTGACCTGCAGACACATCAGGCTATCATTCACTACAGAATGACACAAGCTAAGAAAGCAAGGCAGAGCCAGCAGCATGATAGACATCACCACCACCTCTTTCTGTCTCACTCTCCTTCATCCCTCTCCTCCCCTCCCAGAGCTGTTTCCTTTTGCCCAGCTGGTCTGTTTGTCACTACTCCTGTTAATAAGGGAGAGAGGGAAAAAAGAGATAGAGCCCACAATCAGTAGCCCGCAGGGAATTAGGTTTTTGCACATTAGCCAGTCACACTGCCACCCTGCACCAGGGAAACAGGGTAGACATGTGCGTGTGAGTGCACCCACACACATATACACACATATATACACTCACTCAAACAAAACCACTCCCTGTTGTGCCAAACAAAGGAGCTATCAGCCTTGCCATACAACTACTAACCCTAACCCTCTTACCAAAAGTCTACAATACAACACTGGTATTTCAAATTAACAGTTATTTGGTTTGAAACATTATCACTCTTAAACAACATTTTACTAAAATCATATATATAAGACTATAAAACAGCCAAAGCCTTCAAACAAACAAATTTTAATCTGTTCAAGCTGAGGTGACACCAGTGTGTTGCCCCGCATCAGCCTGCCTGTGATATTCAGATGAGTGTGTAGGGTGGGGCAGCAGATCCGAAAATGTAGCACACAAAGCCTGCCCTGACAAACTGGCCTCATACAATAGAGGAGTCAGCAGAGAGCTGAGGCCAGCCGCTCGAGCCTTTCCTGTTTGCAGAGATGGGGCAGCCAGAGGCACATATGCATCAGAGGCCCCTCCAGAGGCTGCTGATCCTGGCCTGAATGCCCTGCTGAATAGACAGCAGAGGTCCTTTGTTGACCTGTAGCATCACATTCATCAAACACTCAAGCGGCCAGCATGCCCTTCACACATGGACATAAAAATGTACTGAGATTTTGGCCACCATGTCTGTACACAACACAATGGTACACACTGGACATTTTATTTAATAGATAATGGATATGGAATGCTACTTTATTGCGGTTAATGGGAAAGGTATAAATTAGCTTTTCAGCTGTAAAGAAATAGCATTCAGACTCAAATTACGCTATATTTAACAGAATTAATGGAAAACAACATTTATGGCAGGTTTTGTCAGAAAGGGTATCGTTGGTTTCAAGAATTTACACACATCCTTATAATCATTGATAATCTAATATTATCAGGCAAGAAATGAGAAAAGAAGAACTTTACATTACATCATACTGAGGTACCATTATTAACAGTTAACACTATGTTTGGACAAAGAAAGAATGTATGTGATATAAACAATTTCTGTCATATATATCTCATATATGTACATTGTGTTTTGTTTAGGAATGCATTCAGTAATAAAAAAATATATTGTCAGCAACCTATCATTGCTGTTTATAAAATACAGAAGGTAATATTGATAAGGTAAGATTGCTTTTACTGACTAAACAGAAGGGGCAGCATCTATATGTTACAATATTATAGTTGGCAATGTGAACCCTTAAGGTGGTTTGAGATCTGCCATTAAACACAGAGTAGGTGGAGGAAAGTAAAGACATAATAGTAACCATGCTTCCCTATGCCTAAAATCACCATACATAGTGTCACAGTCATACTTTCCATCTCTTTTCAATAGTTTCTCCTTAAGCTGTGCAGCATCGACACATGACAGGTTGGCGAGTGAGGCAAGCTGTCCTTGCTTACCTCTGTCATTGAGAGGCACAAGTAAACTACCAGTGGGAATAACAAGCTTTGGCACATCCAAGACAATAGTCTATTTATAACAGACTACTTTTGTAACTTTTTCTTATTAAAAATTACCACTATACAGACAAAACAAAGCCATAGCTATAGTGGTTACTGGACCAAACCTGCTTCTCTTGCTCAATGAGCGCTGAGCTTAGCCTCTGCTTTTAAATGCATATGGCTGAATGCCAAAGCCTCAGTCAAAGGATCAGTCTATGGGGCTGCCAGATACCCAAATTAACAAAATATCAGTGAATGAAATATTAATGTAGATCAGGCTATTTTACTGTGGATTGGTTCTTTCCATTTTAAAACATAAATACTGTCAGCATACACGCAGGTCTGCTCCTGTGTGTGTGCGTGCATGTGTACATGTGTGTGGGAGAGAGATACTAATGCATGGCTGATCGGAAGACTTACAAGAAACAAATCCAACTTGTGCAAAATATAACATGTAGTACCAACCATATCGTCCAATACAAACATACATACAGACTTATATATAGGCCCCCAGCAACACTCCTACATTTTCATAATCTGTTCTCTAACCATCTGTTGATCTCTTCAAAGTCTAGTCCTACATCTACAGTCTAGATGCATGTGTGGAGGAGGTGTTTTTAACCTTTGTTTTAGAGATGTTTATTTAAAAAAGGTGTAAAATGTAAGAATTTTATTTTCCTTTAGCTTCAAAGTGTCTGTCAGTCTGCTGACATCTGATTTACTTTAATAATGACAGTAACCTCATGGTTCCTCAACAGTTTGATTTAATACAATTGGTTGCCACGGCAGAATAAAGCAGGAAATACTGGGATAGATTGGAGGACAGCATGCCACAAGTAAATCACCCCCCTGTTCTCTGCAGTGGTGGTGTAAAACAGCTGCTGCTTGAAATAGTAATAACTTGTTACTTGGGAGCCCTCATTTAGCAAATTGCAACCTTTGCTAACAACATGTTCGCTAAAAACACAGACCCATGGCACACCAATCAAACATTCTCAAACAGGGACTGTTATGTTCATGTTGTGTTAAAAGGCAGTTATTTACGAACAATTATTTTTCTTTTGAGTATCTAAGCAGTCAATTACTGCCCAGGTCAAAATTGAAAAATGTTAGAATTGCTTGATATAACTCTTAGTTTATGAGATATTGCACTTTTGGATTCCAGAGGGTGTGTACAACATTTTGTGTTTCTGTGAGGCACAAGTGCAATAACTGTTCAGATTTTCTGCCTCTGCATAAAAAGTCTGCCCACACAAGACACACTGAGCGTAAATCAAAGTCAATTCTTTACCTAATCTTTCAAAGAGATGGATTTTTCAAATTAAAAGTACACTGTATATATTGCTTTACTAGTACACATAGTGCCATACCGTAAATTATATAAAGAAAGGGAGAGATGAGTAGACTGTTCTCTTCCTGCATTACTGAGCATTTGAGTGCTACAGTTATCATTCTATAACTCTCAAGTGGTTCTGTAGCATTTGTAGAGTAGGAGTAGGTTGCAGACTTAATGGATTCTGACTGATACCGGACATGGTTAGTATTTCTAATTTTTCAAAAGTAATGACAGCAAACTCATTTGTAGACAGATTATCTGAGATTAAATAATCTCTAATATATATGTCATTTACTTCAGTCAATAAAAATACAAGGAGTGAAATTTGAGGTTTAGTGCTGCAACATCATGCTAAAAACCTCCAGCCTTCTGATAAACTTTGTTTGTACATTGATGTTTAAGTACAGGTGCCAGAAACATTGCTTCATGAAGATGCTGTAATATTCATGCTGCTGTCCTGCTAAAATTCTAAAATTAAGTAATATATCAGAAGAGTAAAAACTTTAAATATATCTATTTAAGAAAAAAGCCAACAGCATTAGTCTTCTCCTGACAAATCTGACATGACCTATAAAGCACAATAACTACCTATTCTATTTTTTTTTTCTTTGACCTGAAATTGAAATGTTATATGAAGAATTGCAAATTTGTAAGCAGCATTAGTTACACATGGAGTATGCTGGGATACTGATATGGTTCACTGCAGCACAATGAAAGTTTGAATGGCAGGAACTGAAAAAAAGCTTGTTCAAGAGGGATTTTGGGAATCAGCACTATGGGGGGCCCACATTCACAGACCCATTTCATTGTTGAATGCTGTTCATCTAGCCAGACATGCAGCCAGCTAACAGAAGTCCTCATACCTCCTCTGTCTCCAATCAAAAAGGCTCCAGAGTTATTTCAACCTGTGGTCATGAACACTTTAATGTAATTTCCCTCAGATTTATCAAAGAACACACTATACATAGTATAACAAAAAAACACGTATGCACTTAATCTAGTTTGTTTTGGTGTGTGTTCTACCTGTTCACACTAAATGCACTAACTGGATCACCATCCGTTTCTAATTAAATACAATGAGAGAAAGACCTTCTATCAGCACAGCAACACACTATGCCAGTTTTAAAAATAAGTTCTGTGGTTAACCTTGTAATTTTTTTGGCAAAAGTTTGTAAAATTTGAAAATACAATTAAAAACATAATTGTCAGTAATTCATGGATGGTGCTATTACCTGCTAGTATGGATATATTTGACAAGTTTGTAGATGCTCTTTGCAAAAGTATGGAATACAGGTTTTAAATGTATGACATACTTAAGGTTTATGTTTGTAAAAGAAGGGTTAAATGAGCTAGAAGGGAGAGAAAAACACAAAAAGTGCACAGCGGCTTTACATATTCCCAAAACAGCAACAATAGATTTTGCCAAGTGAAAGTGTGTTTGCATGCACAATTACACTGGATTATCATCCTTCTGATTTCCCAAATTATATGTTAAGTAATATTGCAGCAGGCCAGCAGGCGGTTAGACTTCAGCCTCAGCTCCAAAGGAATGTCGTTAATTATTAAGCATACTGTATGTGGCCTGATTCAACCTTGCACCTAATGCTGCCTACACACTGAGACAATGAGTCCATGAGCATCATTTCAAGAAGGAGCAGGAAGGGGAAATCCATCATGATGCCCTCTGGTGGTACAATTTAAAGCCTACTCAAACAAAGCATGATTTCTCTGTTGGGAATTGCGTATTAATTTGAGACATTCATGTAATGAAAGAATCATTAATTACATGCATTTATAGTCACAAGGCAGATTAGCTTTGTATTCAATTATTCTTCAAAAACTATAAGTTTATACACACATAGTTCGGTATCTAATTGAAAGTGACAAGCAGTATAAGCCAGTGACAATGAAAACTTCAACCAAAAATCTTGATTAAGTATCTTCATGTGAATGCTGAGGCAACTGCTTGAACATGACTATTAGCGTGACTATATGTGGTTTGTTTTGGTTTTTTTTGCAAATCAGTCTATACTATAAACATCTGAAACATGCAGCAATGTGGATGAGAGCACCAACAAGGTGGAGGCATTGATTTTTAAGCTCTCCTTATATTATAAGGAATATTATATATTATATTACATATATTATGAAATGATGTCATTTTTGGCTTTATTAATGCCACTAACATTAGAAAAACAGCCACAGAATAACATTTCTAAATTCCCGGGAAATATGTTATTTCATATTAGTTTATATACTCTCCTCCTAAATAACAATAAAATATTTGAATAAGTGTTAACAGGCAAAGCCAAGGTAGGAAATAAAAAAAAGATCTGATGAGAAACAACAGTGACAAGCAGGAGTCATTAAACACATAATGTAAAGCAGTACACACCAGTAAGCATTTAGTAATTATTACCTAATTGCTCATATGATCAAAGTGATGCCACTGCTTGCATAATTATATAATCAAGCTAGACGTGTATCTATATTTAAAAATCAATTTGACAGATATCAATTTTTTTCCAACTCTTCAGTCTTCTTCAATATAAACCAGTTTCTTGGCTACAGATGTATGGAGGTGGAGGGAGAAGAAGGCAGAGGCGTTTGAAGTGTAACCGAATCAACCTCTGGCTTTCTGTCCCATGCTAGGTGGCTGCAATTTATTGCATTCAGCATGCAACCAATGTGTAAATCAGTCTCTCAATATAATGCAGGCTGACAACATGAGATAGGTTGCATTGAGAACCCCTGACATATGATAGTGATGGTCATTCTGTTAAATGAAGAGTGCGTTGGTTTTGTGCCACAAAACAGTCATAGCTTTTCTCAAATTTCCTTAAAAATCACCAAATCATTCCCTGCCCTGCTGTCAGGTGCTCTACCAGAAAGACAGCTGTCAAATGTAACCAATATAGATGACTTTCTAATTCAAGTCCTCAACCATTAGCCTGTATGAGAGGCTTCCTACCTGACAATAGCCAATGTTACCCTTTCTACTACTGTGCATTTCTGTCATAGAGTGTCTGTTTTTATTCTTCCATTGGATTTGAGAAAATCCCCAACAAACAAATCTGTTAACCTGGATAAGAACCTTCGTTACCAATGCTACTCTCAGTCATGCGAACAAAACTCCTAATTTAAAACGACTCATCGGGATGAAGTTTTAAAAGTTACTTTCATCATTATGCACCCTCGTGTATTTCTCGTTTCGGTCACGATAGAAAATGTACCTACGGCTTGATGGCTACAGGGGCCACGAAACATGGGATACACGTGGCCGGCAAATGTCAGCTCTTAATAGCTGCTAAATTAGTGGTTTGCCTTTAAATGCACAATGGGAAAAGTCACACTTTGCTATACGACTTGATTCGTCTTTGGCTTTTGTTTGCAATTATCCTTTGCTTGTGAGCCTATATTTCATACTTTTACCTGATGCATCCTTGCTATGACTCACAGTCTAGGCCAGGCACGCAGTATAAATCTCAGTCCTACCATAACAACCACACAGCCCACAATGTCGAAAGCAATAACTGCAGCTTTACAAAATGCCAGCACTATACCACATCCATGATGAGACACCAATATTAACCTAGCTAGCAGGCATACAGGCAACAAAGCTCTGCTGATGTAATGGCAGATGTTGAATCAAAGATCCACAGGCTGCTTGCTTGTACAAAACACGCAGATAAAATGTGGCTGCGTTTGACATCGATTCAAACAAAGGCAAGAAGACACAGACACAGACACAGAGAGATGGTTCCCAGTTACTAACATGAGGCGTTGCAGTCTCATACAATTCACAACCAGGCAGCTAACATGTCAGAATTACATATGGGTTTATTTCAACCAGCATCTCTTTCAGAGTTTTCAAAAATGGCATTAGCAGCGATACCAAAACGTTAACTGTTTGTAAAGCTAATAGCAGTTGCAAGCTAGCAGCATTCACCTGAATTTTACAGACTCCCCTCTCTCATTAGCTTTGTTAGTAATGGGTAGCTTACTGGTGGTGGAAAATAAAAAAAAAAGACAAAAAAAAAATCTCGCTTACCCTTTATTTTGTCTTCTGTTACAGTGGCTGTAAATATTATTACTACAGCGTCACTATATACGATATTTCACCAGACATTAAAGATATCTTCGTTTGCTACCGACGCGTGCGACTAAGCTAATTCGAATTTCAACGGTTAAAAAAAAAAAATCCCAGGTGACAGATAACGTCTTTCCGTTAAATCCGCATCCTCGAAAAAGATCTTTCCCTCCGCGCTGCTACCGGTGCAGCGCGTTATGAAACCAAACCAGGCTCTCTCTTTTTTTTTTTCAAACTAGCTTTCACATAAAACGGTCAGCGGGGATGGGGAAAAAAAAATAGGCGACAAGAAAGAGCCCGTTTTGAGGCAGGTAAGAGACGGATATCCGTAGCAGCTTCTTCCCCCCCGCGGCCGAGCATCTGAAGGGCCGTCCGTATCTCACTCGCTCCCGCTCCCTGTACCCCAGTTCAACAGGGAGAAGAAAGAAAAAGTGGACGTGGTGGTGGTAGTTAGGGGCGTGTGGGTGGTGGTGGGTGGGTGTGTGGGTGGGTGGGTGCTGACCCTTCTCAGTCACATGGGAAACACCGTGCACATTTCCAGTATTCTCCACTATAACTGCACAACAGCAAAAGAAGATGCTCCGTCCCAGAATCTGGTGCTGTCCCTGGTGCTAAAACGGAGAGCCTTCATATTGACATACCGTTTTGTATTTCAAGAGAGCTATTTGGAAATGACATGTGGCCTTGCAAATGAATTTAATGTGGAGCATAGAAAAGCATAGAAAAGCTTAAATTACATAAAATGCCTCATCTTTTAGCTTCTAACTGATCTTCAGAGCTTCCATTTCATTTTGTTGTGTACAAAATCATACCAATCTTGTTATTGTCCTGTATTCATTTTAGTATTTCATCTCTAGAAAACTGCTGCTGCACTAAATTATTCCTTAGACACTATGCTGCACCTGGCTGGTGTGCCATCAAGATGTGGGTTATTCATAAAGCCCTGGAAAGGTCCTTGTGCAACAGACCCTGAAGACCAGGATAAGCCATTCCCTTTTGCACAATATAGTAATTTGAGCATTGATCTAATTTGGTTTTTTTTGCAGTTGAGTTAGAAAAGATCCACACTCTGTACAGAGCCTCATCCATGTTGGTGGCCTGCGAGCAGACACCAAGGAGGGCACCCAATCTCCAGCACCTAAATTATTTTTGTGTCTTTGTCTCTGTCTGCACTGTGTCTGTCCAGGGTGTGTATCTGTGAGTATGGGTGTAGCTGAACCAAGAAAGTAGTAGTGGTGAGAGCTTTATGGGATGATGGGTCTCAGAGAGGGCTGTGCAGTTTGGAAAATAGCATGCCACTCATTATAAGCAGTTAGTGGTCATGAAAAAGCTCTGCTGTGTTGTTAGTGTGGTTCTCGTATTTTGCATTTTTGCTGTGAATGTGTTATTGTAGTTCAAGCTTTCTGAGTGGGCAGGATCTTTTTAACTGAAGCTGTTGCATTAATGTTTGCTGTTGATGTGTCATATCTGCATGTTTGAGTTAATTTTTCACTGCTCAGAAATTTTATTGCCCCACTCAACAGACATATTTCAGTGTTGTTGAAGGACAGCTGAACTAAGGGGACGGTTTAATTTGTTTAAAGGAACATAGTTACCTTAAATATCTGAACACTGTTGAAATCCTTTGGGATGAAGTAAGTGCACAAAAAACAAAATGTATTCCAAAGACATAGTTGTTTTTAGACATTTTGATGTGGAAATATTGCATATTGTAAGCTTGTCAGCAGCTATTAGAGTCATCATCTAGACTCATAAAGGAAAAAATAAACATTGTTTAAGCTTGATAATGTACACTGCAATAAAATGAAGCCACATCCCTGATAAAGGGCAATGAAGCAAGGTCCTTAACCCCCTACTTTTCCAGTGGCCAACAGGTCAGATTGTGGATAATAAAGGCAGTTCAGAGGTATGACTATGTATACAAGGGAGCAAGGTATATCTTAACAGAGGGATGCTCTTAGACAAACAACCTGGTTAAACAAAAGGTTAAATTGTGTATGTGAAAAGTGTTTCATGAGTCTACATATGTGGACTGAAGTGCTTGATTAATGTTTTAAATTACATTTTTGGCTTGTTTATTCTTCCATAAAAGTGCATTTTTATAATGCAATAGAAAGCAATTAGTGTGTATAATAAGTAAGCTTGTCACCTACATTTAGTCTGTAGATTCCTGGAGATTATAATAAGACTAATGGAGCCACATTGTTTAAAAACCTTTGCCAGTGCTATTCTTGTACATTATTGATTAATCTTCCAAGAAACATCAACATAAGAGCTTACTTTTAACTCTCTATCATATTCACTGACATAAGATGATATGATATTGCTATGCTGACAATAGTTAACTGTTACTTTTATTCACTGGTGCCTAT
>JAQNCA010000006.1:9670536-9682371 GCA_029783725.1 Acanthurus tractus
AAGATATGGTCATGGCATATGGAAGCTAATACACTTAAATATATGTTATTATTATTTTACACTTAGAATTTGAATTTACAGACTGTCATATAAAAACCAATCTCACATCTACAAGTAGCAACCAATTTTACATTGCTATCATACTTAAATTAATGTCCTGTCTGAAAGTCTTTATTGTGTAGTTTATGGACAGAGTTAATGTAAATAATACGTAGAGAACAAATGAAAACCTTTTAAAAAATGATCACATATAGTTCGAAATTCTTGCAGTGTCTCAATTTCCAGTGTAAAATAAACTGCCGTAATTACATAAAGCATTAGATGATATTAAGAAGAGATCCTAAATATGAACTCAAAGTATGACTTTTTGTTTTTCTCTATTTGAAGAGAAATTCAGAGAAAAAGTGTCAATTTTGATTTTCCTTGTTGCCAGTCTTTGATGAACTGTGCTTACAGGGAAAACACAGGCGCAGTTTGCAGTGTTGCTTGGTTGACAACAAAGAATAATGGTGGCTACATGAGTAGAACTAATGATTAAGTTATGCTGATGGTCTATATTCAGTCATATTCAGTGTCATTTTCTTTGTCTGCTGGTTACAATAAATCATGCTTTAACAGTCCTGCAGCAAAGTCCAATGACAGTGAGCAAATTTTTAATGCTGAGTCCGACTTCTGTCTGACAAAACAAATCAATTTTATCATGCATCATAACACAGACAAGAGACACAAATTGTTTTTGTAAAAACAAACATGCAGAGTCAATGTGCTAGAAGTAATAAAAGTAATTATTTTTCACACACAGAATAAAATCTGATATGGCTTTGTGCCCAATAGTGCTTACATTAAGTATGTATTTTTGATAACTTCACCAAGTTATATCTCTTCAAGAATGGGAACTGTGAGTGGCAAAGATGTGGTTTTACATAAAGCCAGTGCAGGCCAGATGGGACACAAATTGGGAGGAATTACACGGAGCAACATGAGCGGCAGATGGTGATGTAAGCCGAAAGCTCAGTTTGGTTGGTCATGCTCAGGCGAGCTGATGCCGATTTTACCCACCGTCATAGACGCACTGTTTCAGCGCTGCACTGAAGGTGAGGGGAGGGTCGCAAAAACAGTGAAAGGAGCCAGGCGTGTTCTCACACCTCCCATTCTTACAGTACGAGGGGTCCTGGCACTCATTCACATCTGCAAAGGGCACCACAGACACTGGTTACAGTCTGAACATCTGCTTGGGGCCAGCTCTTAGTCTGTAGGTGGTGGACACAATAATAAAAAAAAAAAACTGGTGCTACACCATGTCCCTCTCTGTGATTTTAACTATGAAATATGCAGTTTATCATGAGAATGTGTCCAACATATGCTGATTCAACTCTGTGCAAATTGTTGAAGCTGTGGTGTGATGATTTAGCACTGCAATGCATTATTTAGTCACCCTTCTTTACATATCAGTACCAGACAGCTTTAGCAAGTCACAGAGTTGAATCACAACAAAAAAAATTACATTTTTACCTTTAAATGCACATTCTTTAAAATGATGTTGCTGGTATGGATGACAATATAAAGTTGATGCTATTATTGTGTCCACCCTCCATATATCCTGTTTACATTCTGTTCAGGTTTCTACCACAAATGTTGCATGCAGTTTTCTATTTATAACAAATGACCATATGCATAATACTGCACATGGTCTCCGATAAACATGCAAACACACTGTGATACCTGCAAAAAAGCTGCAGGTTGAAACAGGAATCTTTTATCTGCAGAGAAGTTTGCAGGCAGTTTGCAGAGAAAATGATACCACTGTGTAGGCCAGTGTGTATTGTGATGTGGATGCATTAAGTTATTTAACTCAATTTCTGTCTGTTTTTCTAAGTATTTCTTTACATTCAGATTTAAAACAAATATCTTAATAGGGATTTACAACCAAGTCATGGTCAATTATTCAGTTGCTGAGTTTTTTATTTAAAAAAAATTGACTAACTTTTCTGTCCCAACTTTAAGTTCAGAGGACTTAAGATTGTTAGTCTTTGTTCAATCATTTTCTAAACCATTCATTCATGTCATGGCTGTAGGGAGAGCAGAGATCTCTATAACTCACATTTTAAAAAAAGCAGAAATTATCCTGAGCAGGTCAGATAGGTGTTACTTGGCAGCTTTTCCTTGTTTGCTAACACTTCAAGTAGTTAATGCACTTTGATATGAATGCTTTCTGAATTGTAGCCATACTGTGGGAAAGTCCTGTTTTGGCAGCATGTATTAAACTGGACCCATTTCCCAAAGTTTGTGTCCATAGGTGAGGCTCAGGATAAAGATTTATCAGTGCAACTACAATGTCGGCACTATTACAGCCAATGTCAAAATCGTGAAAAAAGAGTTTCCTGAGCTCCTCCACTCTGGGCTGCTCCTCCCTCAGACCCTGGCAGAATAATGTTCTCTTTTGTAGGAGAAAACCGCAGTTTCAAACTTGGAGGCACTCATTTTTGTCAGCTGTAAACAGTAAACACCGATGGCTGCACACTAAAAGGAGATCATCATCTGTAAATAACTGCAATCACACCCTCTGTCACCACAGCAGCACTCTCTGTACCTTAGCTTTAGAGAGCCCAAAAACAAGACAAAAAAAAGCGATAAAGGAGTCCGGCTGAGCTGTTGGAGTCCAGATTCCAACCTTTAACATGTTTCATCTTATGAGAAGAAATCAATAGAAAACACCTCTGGCAGCGTGTTCCTATGCATCCTTTATAGTCACTTAATACTCTGTTTAATTGCACATCTTTTTCTGAAACAACTGCATGTGTGTATAAGTGTTTTGTCAGCGAACATCACAGTATTTTTTTCAATGTTTGCAACTAATGCACCAGAGATTCAGACAGCAACTACAGCATATACTGAGCATTAGGCTATGGAACATGCAAGCCTTATAAAGACAGAGCTACTCTGTGTGGGGGAAAATATGGGATATTTTTAACTGAATTTTTTTTTTATTTCTGCAATTACGCTTACACAACACGAGCACAGAGCTGCACGAACAACACATCACATGACAGCCATTAATCTAAATGAGTGACAATTATACTTCATTTTTCCATGTTTTTTACTTTGTGAAGCTTGTGTGGTTTAGCTTAATGTGGCCCCATAATACTTTTAACATCAACACACCGCCGTCACTGTATGTTAAAAACATATGGGTACTTTATCTGTAATGTAACCCTTAAACTGTAAATTACAAACTTGAAGTGAAAAGATCCCAAAAACCCTCTTCGGCTGCCTGAAATGTGATGAATACACCTAATACAGAAATTTTATGACGAAAAACGTATGAAGATCTTTAACTGTGAACGTAACATTTGCTCTGCCTGCTTAGTTTGATGAAGATGCCCTACCAACCTTCAAAGCTTGATGTTTATTCTTCCCTATGTTAAGGATGACGATACCTACAAAAAGATTGGCAAATTCCTGCACCTGCCTTGTTCAGTACAGCACAGAAATGAGTTTTGTCTCACATACACTGCCACCCATAAGCTCAGACAGCCAACACTATGACTTCTTTGTTTAGTTTTTTTTTCCAGAATAAGCTGTGGTTGCTCTTCATGCTGCACTCACCAGCCTGCTCCTCAGGAGTCACACAGCTGTTACGGTCGGTGGCAAGGGTCCAGGGTGGAGAGCAGATGCAGTAGTACGACCCCGGAGTGTCCACACAGTGGCCATTCTTACAGTTGGCTGGGTTCTCACACTCATTTGTATCTGTAGAATCGATAAGTTTACTCAAAACTCAAAGTGTTTTCTCCAGGATCTAGATTAATGCAGCATCAGCTAACCTTAACCCACCTGCTATGGTTGCCATGACACACCTCTTCTTGTTGGTGTCTGGAGTCCAGGGATGGTTACAGTTGCAGTAGAAGGACCCTTCGGTGTTGACGCACTTACCATTAGTACACAGAGACTCATCATGGCATTCGTTGACATCTGAGGAGAAGCATGCACCAAAAAAACCCCCAACATGAGTCTGTTTTATGGCATCTGAACTGATTTACATATTTAAAGGCTTTCACAGCACTTTGGTGAGATCATTTTTGATGTGCTGTTTTATGAGGTGTATCTAGGAGTTTACCAATGCACTCGAGGAGGTTGCTGTCATAGTAGAAGCCCTGTTGACAGTAGCACTCATAACCAGGCAGCGTGTTTTCACAGCGACCCTTCTTGCAGATTTCATCAGCAAACAAGGAACACTCATCAATATCTGCAGACGAGGAAGGACAAATCTCTTCTCAGGAACAGAGCAGCACGGGGTGAATTATGGAAACTCTTGTTCAACAATATGATAACAGCTTATCAATGTAATGAGTTCCTACAATAAAGATCACAAACTGAAATCTTATTCAAACAACAGGAGGTGCGAATGTATTTAACTGGTGATTCTATAACAGCTTTTTTATCATATTTCCGTTATTAACAAAGAATTCCTGATTAAAAGCAGGAATATCTTATATCTACCATGGTAGGCAGGCAGGCTGTATAAAAGTCCTTCATCATAGTAGAGGCCTCGCCCATTTGGACACAGGGAGTGAAACTCAGCTGGGTGGAGAAAAGCAGAGTTTGATTAACACCAACCACGTAAACAGTAAATACAAAATATGAAATAAAGTTTACCATGTGGTGGACTTATTTATGGTGGACTTATTTATTTTTTAAATAAGCATGTGTGACCTTAACAGAAACTAAACAACTATCATGACCCCAGTTCCTATAATGAACAGTATTTTCTCAATAATTTTTAAACATAAAATGAACAACAGTCATTTATGTTCAAACCCTTCTCAGTGACATATCCAACACACTAAGCTAAAAAGTTGTTGTTCATATACAGTACTGTATGACTTGGTTGAATGTGTGCTCAGTCACATTGTGTTATGTCCTGTAGATGTACCTGAATGGAACACAGGACAGGGGTAGATCTCACAGTGATCTCCCCATCCCACTCCAATGGAGCAGCAGCACTCCTGCTTGGTGACGTTGGTGGCCAGGACGCTGTCGCAGAACACAGTGTCGTCGAGGTTCAGGTAGCACTCCTTCTTCTCGTCAGTCAGCACTCGGACTGCTGCAGGAGAAAAAAAACAGGGAGTGTTCACAAAAAGAGGTTTTAAAAACAATGCAAATCCAAAGACTGGTGTGAACCTCATGACCTTTCTTTCAGTTGTTGGGCCTTAAAGCTTGTGACTCAGTTCACACACAATGTTGAATTTTGTCATTTTGTGACCGATGATTGTAATTGTTTGGCTTTTAGGCAAAACAATTAGGGTCGGTTTGAATTTGAGTTGAAATGTTTTGGGCCTGGGACAGGCAGGGATCAAATGTTCGGGCTTGGTTAAAGCTCTGGGATGAATGTGGGTCTACAGTAAAGCAGAGGGAATCAGAGCAGGCTTACCCTCACAGCTGTGTTTGTCCTCTGAGAGGACATAACCGTGATTGCAGACACACGAATACGAGCCCGGTCTGTTCTCGCAAGATCCGTAAGGCTGGCAGAGACTCCTGTCTGCGGCGCATTCGTCTATGTCTGAGAGGGAAATCACACATGCTGCTGTCAGTATTTATTTCAATCCAAACACCATCTGAGTTGCAAGCAAAGAGATTTGGTTCCTTTTTTAACAGCTTTATTTTTGTAAGATATGAAAGCATTTGGACATCCGTGTGTTTATTCAGACATTTTGAATATCAAATGTGGTCTCAATAGCACAAAATATTTTTTTTACTTTACAAAGCTTAAACTTCAAGAGATGGGCAAATTTCACCTGTTAATGAGGACCCAAAGCCCTAAAATTATTTAATATTTATGCTAAAGTCACATTATCTTGTTCACTTCAGATAAAATGATTGATTATTCGTCAGGTAGGAAATGCTGCCCTCATTTCATCGAAGTCCCCCCCTAGAAATGTTTTCTAGGGAAAACTTTCTTTAAGAGGTATGGCAGCATATCTACTCTTGTTGCAATGTACAACAAGATGTAAGGTCTGACATTTGAGGGGACATAAACATTCGAAAAGCACATTTCTGAGTGGAGGAGATCTCAAACTTTTTAAATGTAATAAAAATCATCAGCTCTTAAAAGGGCTAAAAGTTAAAGATACCAAAAAGCTGAAGATAATGCTAATACAAATCATGAAGAAAGCTTTAAATAAAATTAGGCTTAATAAATGTCTGGTTATGACAAATGACAGAGACTGACCTTGGCATCTCCTGCCTCCGATCAACGTGTAGCCCTTCTGGCACTCACAGTGGTATGAGCCCATACTGTTGATACACCGGCCCCTCTGGCAATTTGATGGCCTCTCACACTCATTGATATCTGAAGAGAGGGAAATTTTAAACATTGCAGGAATGTGAAGTATGTGGTCAGCAGTTTCACAATGCATCAGTGAGCCAAACAGAATCCAACAGCACTTTATTTGTACAGTTTCAGGTAATAATAATTGTTAATTTGTCCATATGAACACTATAAAGACACAGGATCTGATGAATGATTCATGCCTTCACAGTGGCTGCCTTCCTGTGTGCGCTGGTATCCTGCGTAGCACTGACACTGGAATGAGCCTTCTGTATTGATACAGTGGCCATAAGCACACAGCCTGACGTCCTCACACTCATCGATGTCTGATCAGACAAGAAAAACAAGGTAAAAGTGTAAATTTGCAAAACAACACCTCTTGAAAGATCACTTAAGCACCAAATGACCATTTAATCACTCAGTGGCATAATAAACAACTCAGTCTGGTTCAGTAAGCTCAACTTACCATTGCAGCCTTTGCTGTCTGAAGATGGGATGAAGCCTTCGTTACACAGGCAGCGGTAAGTACCAGGGAGGTTCTCACAGCGCCCGTTAGGACAGATGCCAGGTTTCTGACACTCGTTGATGTCTGGTGAAACATGCAGGAGAGAATAAAAGGAGGTACTTTACAGTCTTATAATGACATGTAGGTAACAACTGCAGTTATTAGCTTGTTTTGAGTGATTGGTTTCTACAAGGCCTCATGACATTTATAACATTATAGTCCAGATTCATAACACTGAATTTGTTTTATAGATTCCTTGATATTTCTGGCTGCACATTACCACTGATATAACACAATTTTAAGCACGATAACAACATGATATTATACCTCTCCATTGGGTAGACCCTAAAAACACAGACAGAAAGGCAGATAAAAAATCAATGACTACACACAGCACGATCACACCCACCATAGCAGGTGCCAGCTCGGGCCTCGTGGCCAGGCAAGCAAGGGACACACTCATAGGAGCCTGGTGTGTTCTCACATTGCTCGTTGGGACAAGTGTCAGGATTCAAACACTCATTAATGTCTGGAAAAAAGAATATAATAGTGAAACATGGTGAAAAGCCTTTGCATTAATGTATCTCTTATATAGTCATAATATATCATAATGGTCAGTGTGTTTGTACCTTCGCAGGCTGGTTGACGGTGTGACTTGCTCCTAAACCCGCTGTGACATTCACATTTGTAAGAGCCGGGCAGGTTTACACACTGGCCTCCGATACCACAGATGTCTTGCTTAGAACACTCGTTCACATCTGCATGGCAAAAGGGTTGGAGTCAATGCAGAATCTGGCATTTCATATGAAAAAGAAAATATAGATGTGGAAAGCCAAACCTTACTTACACTTACCTATGCACTTAAGCCTGCCGTGCTGCACCATGTGTTTGTAGCCCTGACGACAGAGGCATTTGTAACTTCCCTCTAGGTTGACGCAAAGGCCTCTGCCATGACCGCACGGTTCTGACTCACATTCATTATTATCTGGACAACAGGAGAGAGCGATGGGGGAAGTGTTGTGACTGCACGTGATGAAAGCAGCGCTGAATGCTACAGACAGACGCCAGAGGGTCATAAAGCTCAGAGGACACAGTGTTCTGATTCCAGCTAGTGTTTCTCATCACCTTCTAAAACCTCAGTCCTCTAGTGAATGTGTGTGTCACGCAGCGAATAAGCTCAGTCTTACTACCAAATCTATTCACATACATGACAAAAACTATACAGCTAACCTTATATAGTTAGTACATGCAACTGTATTAAGTATGTTAGGAAAAACACTATAGTATTTTTGGTTAATTTTCTGTTTAATTCCACTGAACATAAACCAGTTTAAGGGGTTCTCCAGCTATTTAGTATTAAACTTCCCTAAAGTTGTGAGTCTTATCAGATTTATTTGAAAAGAAAAGGTATTCAAAGTAATAGCAGCAGAAGATGTGATATCATGACTTAGTCCCGAGTGCTGCATCTTTCAATCACCCCTTTGCCCTGATGTGGTTCAATAGCACCTTTCACTACAACCTTTGACTAGTTTAAGCCCAAAGCATTTAAACTCTGCACCTTCCAGTTTGTAATGCAGCCTTTCTGTTTCCTGTACTGATTCTCTATTTTCAGCATCCGAGC
Source organism: Acanthurus tractus (assembly GCA_029783725.1). Taxonomy (NCBI): domain Eukaryota; kingdom Metazoa; phylum Chordata; class Actinopteri; order Acanthuriformes; family Acanthuridae; genus Acanthurus; species Acanthurus tractus. The sequence goes on from JAQNCA010000006.1 coordinate 9,678,988, forward strand.
CCACGCTGACATTTTTTCTCAAACCAGCTGCTTTCTGAACCTAAGGCTATAAAAATGTGTCAGTTTCTCATTTTATCAGTCTTGTCATCATCTAATTTTTTATTCCAACATTTTTTTTTGAAGAAGAATGTATGTCTTTGTGTCAAATGCTATTTTTAAAGCCCATCTACAAACCTGTTTCCCAATAGCCGATGTAGGCTTCTGCATGATGATGTTACTACATTTAAAACCCCTAATTTAAGGGAGGGGTGGGGATGGCATCAGCGCTGTGACCTACATCACCGCCTTTGTTAACAGCTGGGTGGGACATTCCATTTGAAAAACCAGAAAACAACTTAGGTGGAGTCGCCCTTTAAACTTTAGGAAGGTTATGTTTCTGCAGTAAACACAGTACTGTAACAGCTTTTTCCTCCTTTGTATCTATTGTATATGTGTTTATGAGAGGAAAAGTTTGCTTTAAACAAATAACAAAATTACTCTGTGGAACCAGAGGGACCTGTGTTTGTCAAAACAAGCATGCATGAGAAACTTTGCAAGAAAAGCCCTCGTCACTGTTTATCTCCGTTCCATCCCTGCACCACCTTCTCCACCACCGTCTCTTACCCTCACAGATGTTTCTTTGTGGGTTGAGATGGTAGCCAGGATGACAGTGACAGATGCGGCCATTCGGGCTGTTCTCACACTCTCCATGACCACAAATATTCCTGCTTAGCCTGCATTCATCTGTCTCTGCTTCGAGGAGGAAAAACAGAGAGGACCAGCATCATACATATGCATGCATGTATATATGGATACATGTATGTATATGTGCGTGTGTGTGCATATATATAATATTTATAATTGACTATATACAACCCTAATTTTAAAAGTTAGATGCTGTTTAAAATGTAATTAAAAGCAGAATGCAGTCATTTGCAAACAAACAGTGTTTGAGCCAACTGAAAACCATCCTCTATACAGTCATTTGTTGGACAGAGTAGGGAACCTCATCCCATTCTTGCTTGTGAATGACTGAGTCTCTTGAGGATGCCCTTTTCATACCCAATCGTGATACTATCACCTGTATCGATTAACCTGTTAAACTGTGGAAAAACCGGTGTTTTTAAAGCATTTCACAGCTTTCCCAGTCTTTTTGTTTCAAAATGTTTTGGGAATTAATTTAAGAATAAGCATATATTTACAAGAATATATGAAGTTTGTGGGGTGAAGCATTACTCATTTTGTCTTTGTACTGTTTTCTATTGAGTAAAGGCCACAAAGGATTAGAAATGATCACATTCTGTTTTAATAATATTTTTACACAGCATCCCATTTTTTTTTAGAATTGAGGTTGTATAAAGCTAATAGCACCCACACCAGACCTAAATTCCTCTATCTATAGCCATGTTCACACTATTCGAGTTTATGTTTTTTAAGGGCCTCTGACTTTTTAACATCAAATCAGTGATGCCTGTGCATCAGAATGACAGACAGAGGCCGCTTTGACAGAGGAATTGTAATGGAGTATTTAGAAAATTAGAGATGAACACGCAAGACAGGTTAGACAACAATCCATATAAAAAACTGTAAAAGCAGAAATAGTAGAAGTAGTTTCACACTTCTCAATTAAGACTGTTTTGTGATTCTGGTCAGTGTTTATCATTAACATCTTTAGGGAAATGTTTTTATTCTTTATAAAAATTGTTATGGAAGTGAGTATCACATAACCTGCTTTTAAAATGCCAACACAATCCAGAGTTAGGGCAAAACTTTCTTCCATAAAACACAAAGAGTGTGAACATGGCCTTAAAGCTGGTTCATGCTTCATGGTTGAAAGCACACGACATGCAAAGTGTCCAAAACCGTCAGTTAACCATTAAAGAAGCATGCATCTGAACTGGTTTAACTTAGTGTTAAACTGAGCTTGTCTAGCCGCAGGGATCGCCTCAGTGTTTATAACTCTGCTGCATGCCCGTCATAAATTATGTTTATTACGTGGAGAAAGTCAACATGTCATTTGTGAGGGATGGACCAAAAAGCTCACCACAATATCTGCTCTTACTGGGGAATGTGGAGAGCTAGGTTTGCCAGTTTTTGCGCGCATGAAACACGAACCAGCCTTAAAAAGAAGAAACTCTCTCTAAGCTTAATGCAGAGTGGATGTTTGAGTCGGTCTGAGGTTTGCAAGGAACTCACGCAAGACTTTTGTCTGTGTTTCGAAGGGGTCATTGCCTGGGGTCAATCTGATGTATGTTGGAGGGGTGGGCTTAACAACTGTGGATCCAACAGAAGAGAAATGAAGTGGACAGACTTTAGGGGGGCAAAAATATGACATGTTGAACTTTAGTCCTGGTGTGTTTTTTTTTTTGTCTTCACCACACATGTGCAACATTTCTCTACACTAGTCTGTCAGGTGTTGTCGCAGTTAGCAGCAAGACAGGAACTTTCCCCTCATTGTGACAGCTGAAGTACACCAAGTATTGATAGTGAATAAATGTGCTTCAACATGTTTTATTATTGGAGTTAAGGAGTATGAATCTGAGCGGTGAGGTTAGAGGGGAGTTTACCAAGCACTCGGGGGCTGCTGGTGCTGGTGGGGCCCTGCTGAGAGGCGGTCGTTGTCTCTGGAGGCCTCTCCTGATTTAATGAGATAATCAGATTTCACGACAGCAAAAAAAAAAATTAAAAAAAATAGCCAGTTCATGATAATGTATTAAAAACAGATGAGATTTCTTACCGGTCGCTTTGGTTCTGAAAAGAAAAAAAGATAAGGAGTTGTTAAAACTGATAACTCACATCCTCAATTAAATGTCAGAGTTGTTTGATGAGTGATGTGAACTGTTTTCAAGGACTCACCCTCTTTGTTGAAGATGATTGGAGGGAAGGCCACAGTCTCTCTTATGTTTTGGACAGAGTAGCCTTTCCCAGCAGGGCAGATCTGACTGAAGGCCACTGAGCAGCACATGGAGAGAAAGATGAGAAGATTTTTCTGCTACTTTCTTTCTCTTTCTGACCCTCACTTTTTGCCAGCTTAGTCATGAAAGCAATTCCACCGTTTTTTTTCTGAGCTGCTCTTTGATTTGCAAGCCGTACAGATCATTGGCTTGAGTTTAACAACATTGTGCAAAGAGAAGCTTGAAAATCCTAAAAAAAAAATTAGCTGGGGAGAAACTTTGCTTTGAAAAAACTAAAACTTTTACATTTTTAATGTGTTTGTAATGCCACTAGACTGTACAGACACACATAGGTATTAAAGGTCCAGTGGGGGGATACAGCAGCATCTAGCAGTGAGGTCATGAATTGCAGACAACTGAATATCTCCCTGCTCATCCATCTGAGAGTTTTACAGCCTCTGTAGGTTCCCTTACATGGTTGGAAGGGATTGGTGAGTGAATGGGAAGTTCA
>JAQNCA010000006.1:9703604-9726102 GCA_029783725.1 Acanthurus tractus
TTCATCCATGTACAAACACCTTAACATCTAAAAATAAGAATGGTTGTGTTTTCATTCTACATAAAAATGGGTCTTTTATATCTTTTCAGGGAGCAGGTCTTCTACCAAGGAGTCTGACATGTTGCACCACCATGTTTCTACGGAAGCCCAGACTGGACAAATCACACACTGGCTTTCAAGAGGGCCTTTCACTTTTTGTGTGAGTAAACTCTTAACTGCTGTTGCGACACGGCTACAATAAAACTGTCAGCTAGTTTGATCTAATCCTCTGAGGCAACCCCAACTGTCTTTAGCACGTCAACCAAAGAGCTTTTTTATGCTACTCACAAGGCGACACCAATATTTTAAGTGACAATGCTACTTAAAGGATCCTTACAAAGATGATGTTTTAGTAAAAAAAAACAAAAGCCATGTTGTTTAACGAGAAACAGAGACACAATGCTGCACTCGCCAAATCCAACAGACTCTGCTGAAAAAAAACCTGTCACTTTATCATGTAAAACACACATCATTCAACTGTGACAGTAACAAAGTAAAACTCATCATAAACACCTTGGCTCGTACTTTCACTGTTCCACTGTGTAAATCAGTTGAGATGTGACGACACCATTCGACATCTTCACTACAGCTTTACAGATGTGTGATCTCACACGTCTTCCATCATGTCTCAGTAAATAAAGATGCCTCCGCACCAGCGACAGCTGCAGCCGCAGGCATTATGTGTTCTGCTTTTATAACCACGTTCAGACTGTACCGTTCTTGTGAATGTGATAACTCAACAACACCTTGAGGGAACAAGTTTAAATGAAGGTCAATTTGAATTCCAGGATTAACTGAATAGAGTTTGGTGGCTAAAGGTCAAAGGTCAAGGTCACTGTGGCTTTTCAAAACATGTCATAATAACACATTTATATAAAAAATTTGAGCTGTATTCATGAAAAATGTATTTTCCCGCAGTAAATAGAGACTAATAAATGATTTATTCTTTTGGTTTATGTTGACACGCCACACTGTTAGTTGGCTAATGTCACTAGGGGGGTAACATTAGCTTCTTGTGTTTTGCCTATAAAAACCTTTTGTGAAGATGTTATCAACTGAATCGTCAGATATATTAAAAGAAGATAAAGGTTTAAGATTTGCTTTTGAAGTATAGTAATAAATAATGTGAAATAAATATACCCATAATGCAGTGTAATAAAGAACAAGATTATTCACTGACAGAAACAAGTACAAGCACTTAAAGTGTCAGCATGCTGATAAACCAAACAGAACAATAAAAAATGTGAAGGTGTAGCACTGTTAAGGATCACGGGGGGCCAGGCAGTATTTGGGGTCACATGGGCGGGGGGTGAACGTGAGAAAGAGACAAAGAGAAGGGAAGAGAGCAAGGAGAGAGCGTTGAGTCACTTCCTCTCCAAAAAGTGAGAGTGTTTACCTTCAGTCGCTGAGGAAATGACTGCATGGGCCTGCAGAGAGTTCACAGGCCGTTCTCACATTTCTCTCTGCTACTCGCCATCACTGCATCATCGGCTGCCAAGACACACACATGCACATGCACATGCACACACACACAGGCTCACACAAAGAATATAAATACATTGTAGGTCACACATAAACCTTCCCTGAGTATTATTATTAGTTCAATATAATTACTTCCCCTCTGAAAACTGAAACCTCAGTATTTCTCATTCCACCACACAATGACAAGGATAAAAAAAAAAAGAGCCGTGTTACACAACCCATAAAACCAGATTTAGACTGAAAGCAGGAACTTTGTCTATCTGAAGACAGTAGTGAAAGTATTAAGATCCTTTACTCAAAATATCAACATCACTATGCAAAAATACCCCATTACTCGTAAAACTTGAAATTTGACTTGATTGAAACTAGTATGATCAAAAAAATGCACATGAAGTATTAAAAGTAAAAAATAAAAATAGCCTCCACAGCACAGCAAAATGTCACTGGTTTGTCTATAACCATTACTTCACCAGAAAATAACTGAGCACTGTGATGCCGAAATTGATAGTTTTTATAAATGTAAGGTCAAATACTTTCATGTGCCTAGAACCCGAGGACAGAGGTTAAGGCTGACCAATGGCATTGATTTATGACAAAAAAATAGAAAAGTAACATAATAATGACAAGCAAGAGATCTGCCCAACAACAGCTGGATGGTCATCACAGATACATTTACATGCAGGCAGTATTTTAGTGTTGTAGCCGGCCAGAAAATAAAACTGTTACAGGTACAGAGCTGATAAATTAAACTGTTTTATATATTCTCAGATAATTATTCGCTGCGTAACAACACAAACTATCTATGCACTTGTATTTTACTTAATGTAACTGTCAAATAAATGCAGTGTGGTTGAGGTAAAATATTCCTCTCTCAAATCCATTTGAACAGATGTGTAAGTCTGTCAGAGGAGCAGTTAAGTAGGGTACTTTGGGTAAATGTACTCAGCGATTTCCTCTCACTATTTGTTTGATAAAAACATGCAATTTAAGTTTAACTTGTAAGTATTTAGATACATGCCAGCTAACATGCAAAAACCATCAGATTCTGGGATTCAAAAGCTCAAAGTTCAAAGCAGATGGAGAATATTTTGATCCTGAGACCCAGTTCGTGGTATTTTTTAGAGGTACTTCCTGAGAATTTCCTCTTCCCTGCTTATCGGATGCCTTTAAGGTAAGTAGGGACTTGATAAGATGCACCACTCTCACACCAACAACTGAGGTGCATCACCACATCGTTTTTCATAATACACAAGTTCTGCACTGTGTGAACTTCCACTGATGCGCTCAGGGAAATATTGTGTTGCAGTGGCTCCACAGCACTTGCTTCAACTTGATGTTTAAACTCCCATTTGTGGTCTGTTTTGTTGGAACACGTTTGCATCCTTCCAAGCAAGTTTTCGGGTTAACTTGACTGGGTTTCAGTTTAACAAACACTGGTTTGTCTTTTTCCAACCAGATTCTCAACATTTACTCAAGCAGCTTCAAATATTTTTGCAGCAACCTCTCCTCAACTGAAACAACAAAAACCGTACAGCAATGTGAACTATTTCCATCATCATGTCTTAAGTTATGAAACATAATTACACAAGTGTCGCAAGAATAACTGTGAGAACACTGGAAAGGGTGCGTTTGCAAGAAACACAACTGTGCAAAAACAAATTAGACCTGCATTGCATTTTTCTCTTCTGTTGTTATATTCTAGTAAATGTGAGCTATTAAAAACAATGCAAACTAAGTGTTTTCTCATAAATCTGGTCTCTGACTCATCTCAAGGCATCACAAGATGAATCCGATGGGTCACAAGACAATGAACAAGTTACGGAAGATGTTTTTTTTCTGCACTACCAGATTGTCTTGTTTTGTACACTTATCTTTGCTCTCTTTAGGGTTTGTTTTGCTTCATCAGGACTGTAGGAGATATTTCAAATAAACAGTTTGAGAAGGTTAAAATCCTTCTTCACTTAAGATGCTCACATCTCAGAAACATGTAACAGTTGATGAGGGGTCATGAGTTTACATATGCCAAGTATACTCAGATGACCCTTTGTGGAGGACAAAACATTTCCAATTCCACTTTAAAATAGATTTATGTAAAATTTGTTTCTCAGTCAGGTTGAATTGCTGATTTATTTTCAACAACCAACAACCTAATAAGAATACAAATTGCATGTCAGACTTCATCAAAGTTGAGGATGGAACAAATAATGGTCTACAGAAAAAGGTGGTATACACTTAAGTACAGCAAATTAAATATGGTTGTTTTGGAACTGAAAGGACTTATTTACCAGTGATACCACTCAATCCCAGACCTGATAAGGGTTTGTGCAACTGTGCACTGTGAATAAACTATGATCAGGTTTGTTTCCAAAACTGCAGAAACTGGATCGACTATTAGACTTGTAAAACTTCAAGCACATCCATAATGTGATATACATACAGGGTTTCTAGTGTTCCACATTGAGAAATAATATACAGGTGTTGGATCAGTGCTCAATAGTAGTCAACACACAAGGTTCAGTCTTCAGGAAAAAGTGGTATCAAACATCTCTAATAGTTAATCTTACATCTTAAATATTATTTTAGAATCAAAAAGTAAATATTTAATTGTTACAATCTGTCTGATAATCAGTTATTAATCAGTTGACCTTGAAAACTTAGGAGAAACTCATTACTGTGGTGAAGCTGTAAAAATTGAAATATGTACTTTTCGAAGTTCAAAAACAAAAATATAATTTAATCTATCAGCAGCACTGTGCGTGGCATAAAAGCTTGATGGTACTGCAAATGTAATGCTGCTATACGTTCATATGTTTATACATTGCATCAAACCTGCTAAGCTTCTGTAATCATACCAAAGGCCACCTCAAATAGCTAGTTTATGTGTATGAACACAGCTGTGATTACTCAGCATTGGGAGAAGAGTAAGGTGTTATTTGGGAGTTGTCTCTGGGCGTGTCCACAATCTGTTTGGCAACGTTTCAGTCTGTGGGAAAACTTGCCTGCAGGGCTGATGGGTTTTCCTGCCCTGATACGATGAAATGAATTGACTGGAGGTAATAATACAAACTCATGGATTAAGCTTTGAGCAAATTGCAACACAGTTAATCCGGCTAATAGTTTTACTGTGGTCATAGTTTACGTATGATCTCAAGGATTATTTTTTCAAAGGACACTTTTCTTAATATAATTTATCAAAGAAACAGCCACAGAAGGAAAAGAAGTACAAACAAGGCCCTTTAATATAGTAACATTTACAGAAGGTAACAGGGTGAATGTGATGTGTGGGAATATACTTTTTAAACACTGAAGCGTAAAAAAAGTAATTCATTTCACATTGAACACTGACTTTTCAAGGATGAATGCCATTTCAGTTTTAACCTACATGCAAAGGCCTCCCTGTATGTATTACAAAAAACAATAAATATGATTATCAGGGGTGAAGACTAGCTTTGTTAAATCGTATTTCGGGTATACAGTGACAAATATTAAACATTTGTGTCTTTTAAAATGACTTAGCTGCAGCTGTAAATGTACATAGAATAGTTACATGGAGATTGTTATAGTAGTATACATGGCAAAGACATAAAGCTCAAATGGCTGAAAAGTTTAATGCCTTGCTGTCAACCCTGATGCATCGGTTGTGGCACATCAGAGCATCGGGAAGAACATCGGGAGAAATTGAATAAGATTATATATATAAGTATATATTTACACTCAGTGTTAGCATACTGATGTTTTCAAAGCACATTACGTCGTTTAAAAAAAAAATCATCGTTGCACATGAACTTTTCCACAACTGGTAACCCTTATTCAACCGCCTAAATGGCTAAACTACATTCTTATTTACATAAACAGCCAGGAGGCATCAGAGGAACAGATACACACATGCAAGCACCAAAGTCTGTCTGCTAGTAGTTGTTAGAAACTTGCTGGTAACAATGCAAGTCCAGAAAATGTGAGACTTTCTGGACATACAGAAGCAGCTTGAAAAAAAACAAACAAACAAATAAACAAAAAGGAATGCTAAGTTATGGTCCATAAGAGAGATAACTGATGATAATCACAGTAGAGGAACAGTATGACGGTGAGTAAGCGTTGATCTGGGAACATGCTAATGACAACTAACTGACCCATGTCCTCTTCAAGTAACTCTTGAAAGAACCCTGTGTTTTGTGTGTGAACAGATCTCTTCAAAGCCCTAAACACTGGTAACTTTCACCTAACTGAGAACAATAGAATTGTAAAAGTGGTGAGGGCTTTGCAGAGAGACACACAGGGTTGTGACAGAGCAGACCAGGGTTTCACATTGGAACGCTGTTGACTTGAATAAAACTGGTTCATGCTTCATGAAGGTGCGACAGCATACTAATTGTAAGAAAAAAAAAGATTTTTTTTAGCTTATTAGCTTTCAAATATCCCCATCAGGGTAGATTGCAAGGCCACATTATTGTCTTAAATTTGATGTAAAGATTCAAGATTCATTCTACAACTCATGGAGGGACAATGAAATGCACTTGAATTTATGATGTTTCTGGTATGCACCTATAAAAACCTTGAATCATAGAAGACAGTTCTGATAGTGGCAGCAGAGGAGGGATAAATACCAAGGTACTCAAGCTGGGAAACTAAGATCATGAAAACGCAGATATTAATTTAAGCTAAGATTAACACTGTTAAAACGTTTTATATTCAAACTATTAAAGGATGCATTTAGGTGAAAAAAGATCAATTTTTGACAGTTTAATCTGATGTTCCAGCTAAGTGAAATGAAAATGCACTTACTAGGCCTCTGCTCCTGACATCCCAACACTAATAAAAACACAAACAGTAATAAATATTATGTTAAACCAACAAACAACCCTAATCAATTTGTAACAATTTTATCAAGATAAAAACACTGAGCGAAAAAATACAGTGACATTTGCTTTAGTCAGTAATACAAATGCAGAGCTACATAATGCACATGGTCTATACTCCAGCATGTCTGTCATGTCACACATGAAGCATGAACCAGCCCTATAGATCTATTTCTTTACATCTGAGCAGCTCAGTGTGTTTGAGGATACCAAAGATTCTATAAATAAAACTATTAGAAACTCATGACCTGAAATGTAAGCATTTTTCCCAAAAAAATCCAGATTGGATCTTCAGCAGCAGCAGTAGCAGTGATTTAATGATGTTCAAAGCACTTGTTTTTTAGAGTTGGGAAACAGCTTTTGTCCACCTCAGTCATCAGTTTCCAGAGTTGTTGCTGGAAAGTTGGGAAAGCAGCAACTCAACATGCCAAGAATAACCTGTCTGCTACCACTGCTGCTTGAGGAATGTCCAGATAAAAAACTTGCTGTGGATGAATGTGCTGTGTACGTTTTAAAAGTTATTTTACATCTAACAGTGTAAAACAGGAAAACGTCAGAGATAAACAAAACTCCAAGGCTGGGGTTACACGTCACCTGATTCTTCATTTTACCAGCATGGAACAGAGATGAGTTTATCCATCATGTTTACAAACTGCGCAAAACACCTCAATATATGTTTTTTTGAACAGACAGTTAGTCCTTTAATCATCCCCTTAAACACAGTCCACAACCGAGCTGTCATCCTCCTCTGCTCCCCACTCCCCAAACCTCATCTGAGGGGACGGAGCTGCTGGATGGAGATTGTTAATGTCATCCATGGCATCTGGGTCTGTGTCATCACTGGCACCAATTCCCATGTGACCGCCTTCCTCCCGGTGCGTGCGGATGTGTTTCCGCAAAGCTGCCGGCTCCTTGAAGCTGCGGTTGCAGAAGGGGCAGCAGCATGGCCTCTCTCCGGTGTGGATGAGCTGGTGGTGCTTTAGGTGCTGCAGGCGGCTCAGGCGTTTCCCACAGATGGCACACACGTACGGTTTCTCTCCAGTGTGTGTGCGCCTATGTTTGCGCAAACCGTCCAAGTGGCGGAAGCAGTTTCCACACTCAGAGCAAGAGTATGGCTTCTCTCCTGTGTGTATGCGCAGGTGGGTTTTAAGAGCCCCTGATTCACGGAAGCGCCGGCCACAGACACCACACGGGTAGGGCTTCTCTCCAGTGTGGATGCGGATGTGCTTCTTCAGGCTTGAGATCAGACGGAAGGTCTTTCCACACTCCAAGCAGTGGTGGGGTCGATCTCCTGAGGGTTCCCCTGCTGTGTCAGGGGCAGAGGGTCCCGCTGAGTCATCTACTCTGCCTGGTGAAACACTGTCCCCTCTACCGGCTCCAGAAGTCCTAGCCAACTGTTTCTGTCCATCAAGTCCGACCTGTTGCAGTGCAACGCTACAGTCTCGCACCGGTCTTTGGTGACGCAGAGGATGAGTAAATGAACGCTGGGAACCTCCCTCCTCTCCGACTTGACCGTAACCAAGGTCACCAACATTGTGGGATGATCGCTCTCCGTCCCCGACTCTGTTGTCATTACGCAGCCCAGACTCCTTCCTATTGGGCTGACCAGAGCCTGAAGGTGGTCCCTGCTCCTCTTTTATTTCAAACCTTGCTGCTCCACCCGGTCCCTGAGACTGTCTCTCATCTAAAGACAGACATTCACAGATAGTTAGCATAAACACATATTTACCATATTAAAACTCAGAAATGAACCATGTGATTAATCATCCAAGTTGTGAACGTTTTGTTTCAATTTAAAGTGAAAACAATCGGCCAAAATTTACAGAAGAAAAGATGCCTTGAATATTTACCTGCTCTGGTGGAGTCCGAGCACATATGAGATGTGTTGGATGCAAAGTCCAGAGCGTGGTTCGTCACAGAGCCATCTGGTTGGATTGAAAGCTGGCACATTTTGTAATCATCTCTTGGCTCAAACCCATGAAGCGAATCATCCACAGAACCACCAAGACCCAAGTCAACACCGGCTCCATTCACATTTCGGGAATTCTGGTGGTCCCTGTCCAAGCCTGAGGACATTGAAGCCATGGAAGACAGCGACGGGGCAAAAACTGACTGACCAATTGACTGAGGGCCTGTGTAAGAGATCTGAAGTTGATCTATGAGTTTCTGAGCACTACACAGACACTCCTGTAAAGTCTTTAACTCCCTCTCTGACACCTCAAGACGCGTTTTCAATCTTTCATTCTCTTGTTCCTTGTGTAGTAACTCCTGTTGGGTCTCGTTAAGCACGAGCACCACCTCGCCCAGAAGTGTATCGACTGCAGCGGACATGGCAGTCTGAATGGTCGGGGCGAGACGTGATTTCAGCGATGTTACAGTCATGTTGCCCTGCGAAGCTCCGTATCCAGCCTTGTCAGTCTTTCGATCGTAACAGGACTCTACTCCGGTCCTGTCGGGAATGTTGATGATGGTTTGTTTACGGTTTCCACTGTGGACCGAGCTACTGCCGCTATTTGATGGTGACGAGTCCATGTTACCAGCATAGCCTGTCCTCCTGGAAGTCATTGTTTTGATGTAGTTAGCTAGCTCTAATTCAGTTAGCTAACGTTTACAGGCTATGCTAACCTCTGATGTGCTAATAAAGAACAGTCAAAAATTCAAACGCACTTGAACTAAGTGTGCGAGCTGTATTGCTGGAGTATGTTTGAGCAATTAGTGAAGTATCACCAGTTACATTTGTCTCCTTAGTCGTTTAACTGACGTCGCTGATAAAAACAATGTAGTCAACTCTGAGATGCGACTCTTCGCTGGGCCCCACTCCGCTCGCTAACATTAGCCTGCTAGCTTTAAAACAAACAGTGCCAGTCTGTCAAAAACGTACCCTTGCAAACAGTTTTGACTCAGCAGAAAATATGTCCCGAGGGTCCTAAACCGTGTTACTCAAATTACTGTTCAAATACTTGGATACCATGGCCCTCAGTCAGCAGCAGCGATTCACAGCCCCTATCTGCACGGTCTGCACCAAATGACGGTCTGCAGTGTACACTGCGGCCTGTCGCACAGAAATGACGTCAATAGCCACCCTAAGTTTAGCATGTTTTCTTTGCCCTGGAAGTGGACTTGAAGCAAGATGTTACAAATATGCAATAGTGATATGTCTTTCTTAAATAATTAAATAGTTTCTAAGACAAGGACTTCACATGAATAAAATAACTAGAGGCTTTGTCATCCTGATATACAGCATGGTGATATCTGGTTTTAAGTTATCACGTAAGAGGAAAAAAAGAGTTATTATTTATAATTGCCTGATTGTTACTGTTAAACAATTTATCCACAAACATAAATTTATCGATTCCAGACCGCTGTTGATAGACGTAATAAATTTGTTGATAAACCTTAAGGAAATACTTATACATATTTATTTACAAAAACATAACACACTCATGGACATTAACAGAAACCATTTCTATTTATGAGTTTCTATGAGTTTAAGTTTGTTTAACTTAATGTAAATTTTTTGGCAGTCCTTATGTCGTAAATTTTTTGTTTCTTTTCAAGAATGACTCTAGCTCTGACACATGTATATACAATTCGACACCAATCCCCGGGAGTGGAGTCTGATATACAGCCTGTTTGTCAGCCTGCGAGTCTGTACTCTGGGTGGAATTTGTTCCCAACTTCTCGGCAGTGCAGCAGCCATTTGCGGAGAAGGGCTGAAGTTTGCCCTTTTGAATCTAAAATTAAACTTTCAGGGTTCAAATCGTTAAAGAGCAAACCCACAGGTCATCGAACTCTTAGTGGGTTACACAAAGTCTAAAACTGGTGGAGGAAATAACAATTCATCCCAAATTAACAACAGGCTGCGCTGATGCAGGACACCGTGTCTCGATTATTTTATTTCAGGAAACTTGCCAAACATGTCATGAACTTTCTGATGCTTCGCAGATGAACCGGTCTTTCTAAATCCATCATGGAAATTAATTAGTGCCATCCGCACACGGTTGTTTAACTGAAGAAACACAGACGCCACATGGCTTTCTGCCTCATACACCCTTGTGTTTTTCCCCGTAGACGCTAGGGAGCACTGTAGACTGTATTAACAATGACTGATACTGAGCTCAGAAAGCCCTACATGAATAATTTCCCATTAGAATGGCTCCTCACAGCCAGAAAAATACTGAGCACTTCAACATGTTTAATTTGAATTCATGTTTTTTTCCACCGAATTATTATTGTTTGCTCTGAAAAATGAAGTGAATCATTGGGCGATGCTGTCAAATGAGTACTGCCTGCAGAATTAATTACATTATAATTGAAAATGTGTGATGCAGCCCCTGCATGTATTTAACTGTGGGTTGGCTTGATGTTTAAAAGATGGGAAGAAGTTTAGAGGATTAACTAAGTAAATGAGAATCTTGGATCGTTCATTTTTGTTTTATTGATTACTTTTGTTTTATTTCTGGAGAAATTGACCAAGGCTGACACATCAACTTATTTTTATCTTTCTCTAAGTCACTGAAACCACAACTGATCATTTACTTAGTATGTGGAAAAAAATTAGGCAACACTATTTGGTCATTCAAGCCAAATAATGTTCTATGACAGCTGGCTGTGATCCAATTTATTCCGCACATCTTCTTTTTTTATATACCAGAAACATATCTGTTTCCATTTAAAAATATAAAAATAATTCATTCCTTGTGGACGTGTCTCTAATGAAGAAAACAGAATCATTCCAACAAAACAGGCATGGTTGGGGACAAGTGACGTGGATCATGGAAAAGAGGGGCATTGCATCTTGGGATTACATAAGAAACCATCTAACAGTTACCATCTGCTTGAAACTGTGTCTCCACCAGAGTTACAACTGAAATATTTCTTACTCAGTGACTTAACTTCTGTTTCTAAGTAGCTCAGTTTGCCCATTAAACCATCTATGTTCCGTTAACATTGTTAATAAAAGTTTGACTCAGTTTCCTTTTATGGGCTTGTTGTTGACAAACTCCTTACTCACCTTCAACTTGCTTATTACAGAAAAGCTAAAAACAGAAACATGAAATCTGAGACAAGAATAGAGACATTGCTCACTCTTGGATTTGCATATTGTTTATAAACACAAGGCACACTACATCATACAAGTACATAAACAGACCCACACATGCTTCTACATACAACTGAATGCATCTCCTTCACATTTACACACCCACACTCCTTCCTGTGTGTACATCCAGTCACCCACAGTCGGATGCTCATACAAGACTCAAAGAGAGGCAAATAGACAAAAAAAAGATGTATAAAAGGAGAAAAAAAGAAAAAAATAATGATGTCAACTACTGTTCCTATGGAATTACATGTAGGAAAAAAACAATATATATTCTGTAAAAAGAATTGAGAGTGCCAGCAATAACAGGTATAGACCATAATTGTGATGTTTCAGAGTATGATACTGATATTTTGATACGTCTAAAGACACACATACAGTCAGTGTAGGTGGCAGTAATGCTCCTTAACGCCGCCAAAATACATAAAATTAAGTAGTACTTTAATGGCTTCAGATTCTCTCTCCACCTTCCCACGTTCATATTTTAGTGTAATTCATTTGACAAAACACAACAAAACAAAACAAAACAAAACAAAACAAGACAAAACACAACAAAACAAAACACACAATAAACAAAGGTACAAATAAATATGACTGAGAGCAGTGTCTTTTTTCTAACCCCTTATGGATATCATGATAATACTGTTCTATCTAATCTAATCTAATATCTAAATCTAGTAACCTGACAGCCACAGCAGGTATAGGATGCATTTAAAATGTGAAATCTCAATCGATTTAGAAAAACACATCAGTTTTGTTAGCATTCCTGGCACATTGTGGTCACTTTTCCTTTTTGCAGATTCAAGTTCAAAATCAGGGCAGAGAAGCGCGCGTGTAGCTGGATTTAAGGCCACAGCTGTCACATAAAGTTGCTTTTCCACGCGTCACATCCACAGTACATTTTGTTCAGTTCTTCTCCTCTTGGAAATGTGGAGCACTGAGTCAAGTTTTCTTGATGTGATGTTAGTAGTATCTCATCTCTCTCTCTCTCTCTCTCTCATCAACACTTGTTGTTTTACCTTTATTTTAGTTGGGTTTTTTTTTTCCTTTTTTTATAGAGAGTTCCTGCCTGGAAATTTCAAACATTACAAATCATCCATAGTACAAGTCTCGTCAAGTTCTTTTCCGCCCTTTTGGTGAACAGCTGCAGAACAGTTTTTGTCCTTTCAGTTTTGCTGCAGTGTGTGGAGTTAAGTCATGCATCTTTTTTTTAGGTGAAGGGTTAGATGGAAGATGGGATGGGCTGTCTGGAGCCATTGGTATATGTCAAGGATGACAAAATTCCAATGAATGGATGCCGTCACACCCCTAAAAGGACAACAAGAGCTCATTAACAAGCCCGACACGCTCTGAAAATCCTGCACACGGTGAAGGAATGCAACAGGAATCCATGTGATTCACTTTATTAGAAATTAGGTAGAAGTGATGTCACTGAAAGCAGACTATAGTAACACCACTATTGCACACTTACTCACTCAGTCACACTGTTAAACCATTTAGCACAGATGGAGGTGGAGCAGGGTTGGGAATAAGGGGGATTGTGGGAGGGCACAAAGAAGGAGATGATTGCTGGGGAGCAGAGAATCATATAAAAGGGGAAACAGCAAGAGAAGAAGCAAGTGGTGGCAAGACGTGTTGAAAGAAGCTCACTCACATCCTGATTAAGATCATAAATCTTTGCAAACTACAGGTAAGATCATATCTTTTCATTTCAGTACTTTTTTTCAACTCTCAACACAAGCGAATAGTTTCGCTGTGGCAAAAACAAAGAGTACATTAGTATTCAGCAGGGGCTTCTGCTCTGCTTTCAGTAGAGTTAGGCACAGACTTATGGGAGATTTTTTTGAATGGGCTTCATTGTTAATGCTCCGTGCATGTTCACCACCGAGCATACTTGAGGTATGTTTTTGTGGACAATCGCACAGGCAGCCCTCTTGTAACCAGATCCAGCTAACTGGGCCGTGCTGTATCTTGGGTGTGTAGGCATTTGGACCTGTTGTGCAATACCGCCTGGAATGCTGTGTTACAGTAAAGTACCTCCAAAGTTTAACTAATGAGGATTATTTCAAGCTGTTTTGTTTATAAGATGATAACTCATTGTCAAACATGCCACAGAATATAAAGTTTTAACTAATAAATGTTCCTAATTTTTGTCATTTGCTTACTTGAGAGTAAAGCACTTTGCCCTGGTTTCAAGCAAACAGTTTATATTTGAAAGATAGACAGATTTTTCTTTTTTCCATTTGAAACCAAGCCCACTACGAGCTATTTATTTCATTCAGCACAGTCTCTCCCCGTGCAGTCTTTTAATATCTAAAAGACACAGCATCAGGGGAGAAATAACTTTATGTTTTCATTCTAGACAGAAAGACATTGATTCTCAGAGAGTACACATGGCTTCAAACCCACGAGACTGATACTTTTCAGTCTTGATGGAGCACTGATGAAATTTTTCTCTTTCTGATCTCCAGACAGCACCATGGCTGCCAGCAGAGACCTTACTTTTCCCCTGCTGATCGTTTGCCTGGTTCTCATCAGAAGTTACACTCCCCTGCCTACAACATCAGAAGTTGCCGAGACGAATCCCGTGGCACCTCTGAGACCGCGTGGGTTTTCCACTGGGGTCCTTGTGTTTCCCTCAGAGGACTATGAAGAATACACCGTCGCCCCTATTTCATCCAATACTGTTTCTTCAAATAGAGGGACCCTGAAGCGATGTGACTACAATCCCTGCCTGGAGAATCAGGTCCCTTGTTCTGTGCTGTCAGACTGCTTGTGCCCCGGGTTCACCCTGCAGACTGAAGCTCCAGCGGCTCCTGACCTGAAATCAGTGTCCTGGAACGGGTCAGAGGTTGTAATTCGCTGGTGTGCACCTTATTCATATGTCACAGGATACATCGTGACAGTAGGGGGTCAAGAGAAGCGGATGTTTGGGACGGACTTAAGGAGCGGCGGCTTGGGCGACATAGACGACATCTCAAAGGTTTGTGTGGTTGCGGTGAATGATGCGGGAAGGAGCGACGAGTCCTGTACGACGTACCAGCCCAGGGACAGCAGTCTGCCTCTGAAAGCAGGACTCATAGGGGGAGCTCTGGGCTTCCTGCTGCTCGTCTTGCTGGCTGTTCTGCTCTGGAGGCGCAGGAGGCAAAGGAAACAGCAGGCCAGCATCTCTATGCATGACACAGCAGAGACACAGTGAACAGAAAACAGGACGAGACCGGACACTCAGCGAGATAAGACTCTGCCCCACGAGACTTTCAGCCTCATTGCAGTTAATTAACTGTAACTACACTATAAGCAGGCAGAGTTTTGCGGCATAAGGAGGCTTTCTTGAAGATGCAGGAGGAAACAGGGTTCATTTCACATAAATATATCTGACTGGTGAAGCTCATTATCCAATTCTTGTTTTATTTTGAAACCCCCTTGATGGCACGCGAAAGGAATTTCACACCTTTATGATTTGAAAACAGCAGCAGCAGAAAAATATTAGCTGCGTTTTCTTAGAATGAAACCCACAGGACTTATCAAGAGCAAATATGAATGTTGCAAGAGAGAAACTGAAAATGTTTTTTTTCTTAAAATTGGCTTTTTGTTGCTTTTTGTTTTAGGACTTAAAGGAACATCCCAGCCTGTAGTCAGTGAATGCAACAGAAAGACTGAACAATCGCTTATTGTAGTGCGGATCATTACTTAATGGGATAAACATGCTAAACCAACCTCACAGGAATCAAAGTATTTATTTATTCCTTGGATACAAAGGGTTTAGAAAGTAGCCTTGTAACAATTCATGTGCCAGTAAACCACTGAGTTTTTTTTACATGGTTTATTTTGCTTAAAATTAAGCACCTAATCCATCAGTTCTTCATAAAACACTAGATAAAAACAAGATAGTCAGTATTTTGTAAACAGCGTGGGTCACATGATAAGCACAAGATCAACTGATCAAAATCAGATGTAACCGCTGAGACAAATCAAAAATCTCTGTCGTTAAATTTATTAAGCAATAAGATGTTTAAATGCTTTAACAGTATGGAACGATTTAAATAACCGTAAATATAAATCAGAGATGATGGGTTCAAATTATTTGTGGTCATGATAATTTAATCATGGTTATCACGGTGGCTGTGCTTGACACAAACATGCTGTACACAGTGGAGAAAAACTATGTGTGGTGGTATTTGAAACTCTGTTAGAGTTCCTCTTTGTATGTATGTAAGTAGAGAGTGAATGCTGTGCTGTATTTATGGTTTTGTTGCCTTAGATCTTGTATATGTTAAGAGTTGGATTTGACTGAATCTTTAAACATGCTACTGTTTTTTGTTGTTTATTTAAAGTCTGGCTATTTAATTCAAGTAAAACATTTAATTTAGTCGCTGTTGCATCCATGTGTTCAAAATGTGTGGTTATTAAACGGCTTTCGGATGGGTGTGTTTTCCCATCTGCCTCTTATTCGGATGTTGTGTCAGCGTACTGGATGGGCACAAGTGTTTCGGAGCTGTTTTTCCAGCTGTCATACAATAGCTCTTCCAGCGGATATGGATTCTGTGAGGCTTGTCTCATTCCAGCTGAGACTTCCAGTCATCCAGCACTGGGCTGCTGAGAAGCTGCAGGCTTTTTTCTTTTTTCTTTTTTTTTTTTCTTTTCTTGACATGATGAAAAGGAGAAGAAAGTCCAATATTTAAATCCTCCCAGTTTATCTCATGTTCAAGCCTCCATCTGCATGTCTCGCAGCCATGTTCTAATTCCTTTTTTTTGCTCTGGCTGCTGCGACGGAGTTGTTCCACTGCTGCCGGCGACTCTCTCATTTCAGCTGCACTGCACAACTTACACCACACAGAGCTGTATGGAAGTCATCTAACATCTGTAATTTGGAGGCACAACAGATTGTTCATTTTAGTCGCTGAAATGGCCTCAAGATGTTGCTTTTATGACACATATTCAGAGAGTGCAGTCACTCTCAAACTGGGAGGGGAATCTTGACATGAATGAGGTAGTATTGGACAAAATGCAAAAACATGGATGGACAGTTTTTCTGTGGTGAATCAGCCTGTTTTCAAACAGAACAAAATGTAATGTGTTTCTGCAGAATAGGTTGAATAAGAGCTACGACCAGAGAAAGTGCTGCTCTGGTGCCCCAAAAAGCACAACATGTATGGATAAATGTGTGTTATTTCAAAAAAGACATGGTGTGCCTTATAAATTGAACCACTCTTAATGGCACAATGCATGTTATTTATTTTTTATGAAGAAATCCAAATCGAGCTACTATACCAGGTTGAAGAATTCTCAGTGAGCAAACAGGCTGGCGATCCAGTCACACAGCTATAAGAAAAACAAAGGAGCTGGATGTTATTGTGTCTGCAGCTGCTTGCTGAGTTTATATGAATCTAAACTTCTTGATGGTAAAAATGCAGAGTCTAGAAATCTCTGAACTCATTACAAGTCATAAAAGTTATCTGACTGTGTTGTAAAAGTAGGCTCGGTAAATGCCATCATTTTTTTCTTTGTAGCCTCAAAATCCACAAGTGTGGAGGCAAAAATAAGCGTACTGAACTTTTAAAGCAGTTTATGTTTAACAGTTCATTTGAACCACAAGCAAACAATTACATGAAATCCCACTAAATGTCCAGTGCCAAATTAATTTCAAAATTTAGAATTCATAATGTTTGAAGCAACCCTAAGTTAAAAATTTGAACTTGAAATAAGAGCGTATCATCACACAAAATATCTTTTTTACATAATATTGCTCTAAAGTCTCTTTTGTAAAAATGTTCAGGAAGGTAATTTCAGGTCTTCCTGTGTTGACTTGATATCGGGATTTTATTTGTTGGGTTCATGAGTTCAGAGAGGAAATGAAAGCATGTGGTGTTTCCCAGTGTTTTATCTGAACATCTCTGTCCAGAACCACATGATCCGCGAGAGGGCTGATCGATCTAAAAATCTAAGTTTACAGTTTTCCATCTGGAATTCCGCCGTCTGAATGTCACCAATCACATTCCCACAGCTTCACTTAGATCTGAAAATGACCAAATAAAGACAAGCAACTTGAGTTAATCAGACTTTATTTTGGTATATTGGGCACTTAAACTTGAATGTGGTCCCTTCAAAAAATTCTGAGATTCAGTTTTTGAGATTATAAAACCTGATGTTGGTTTATCATGGTAAAAAATTATTCAGTGATATTCATTTCAAAGCATTAAGTATTCAGTGGTGATATAGTGTTACAATTATGCATTCAGTCGCTTTCAAATCTTAACAGCCTCCTGCTGCTTCCAGCACTGCTGCTGCTCTAAGTGAGAATATCATCTGATTGAAATTAAAGGTTGTTCTGGATGGGAAAATTTGTTTGAAGATTAATCTATTAGTTCCATCTTTCCATTCTAAACATGCAAGCTAATGACTTTAATCACGTATAAATTAAACAGAAGCAAAAGTAGCAGCTTTAATGGGCATATGGTGCATGAGAGAGGCAGACTATTACATGACCTGCTAATCATGTGCTGATTTATGTCTGCATGACATTTTGTGCCTCTGATAAATGATTCTCCTGAGGTTTTTTAGCTGTAAAAAATGTGGATTTTTTCCCCCAACATTCTGCAGCACCTCCCAGGCAGACAGGGTGCCTCTGCAAACAGCTTTTGATGTTAGCAGGAAGAAGATCATCTGGAAGAGGCACAGATGTGAGGGGCAGAATGTGGGCAGGAGACGTGTATCAGGATTTTTTTTCTTTTTCCGCTCTTGTGTTCAGTCTTTCCTTTGTGACAGTGACAGACAAAGCGGATGACAGTGCTGTGGAATGTGACGCAGATATTAGTGGCCGTTTTTTTTTTTTTTTCCTTGTAACTGCAGGATAGTTTTGCAGCAAGGTCAACAGAATGGACGAGCTGTGTCCCGGACACTTCTCACTCTTGACGAGTCATGTTGAATCACTGCTATCTAATTCAGCAGAGCTGGTGACTCATTGTGTGCTGAGGAGGTCAGATATAAAACAGTGAATCAGCTGAATTCAGGCTGAGGGATTTCACAAGAAAGCACTTTGTATCAGGCTCCACCTGCTCCCTCTGTCACAATAACGACTGTGATTAACAATGACTACAGAGCTGGTTTGTGTAAGATGAAGTGTGTGTTTAGTCTGTGGTCTAACACTTGTCATGTTTTTTTCTGTATTTAGGAAGTTTGGGAGTTTTACCCGCAAGTGTTGCATATGATCTGATGCTGTGGTTGATTAGAAACATTGTGTTGTTAAGTGACTCGCCTTTTTGACTTCACTAAATAGGAACTTGTCACGTAGGTCATGATGCAGATGAGATATTGTAAAAGACTACTAAGTAATACAGGACTTTTGTTGGTGTTTTTTCGTATCTAATGTGAATTTACAACAGGAAATAGGTTTTTTAAGTACAGGAGATTTCATCAAAGTGAGATTATGACATACACTTACTTTTCATGAAGAGAAAGCACCTTTCACAGGCCTTCAGGCTTAGAGAGATAAAGCCAATTTATCGCCCTCTGCTGGTTGAAATTTAATCCTGAGGGAAGAAGCCTGGCTGACCTGAAGGGCAGAGGTGGAAAAAGTATTTAGATCCTTTACTTAGAGCTCCTTCGATCAACATTTTTTATGAATAAAAAAAAGATCAAATCCAATCAAATTTAACATACATATAATCCACAGAGAATTGGCCAATCACCTGTCTCCTTTAATTTGTCTGCCCTGCGCTGTGTGCGATATTATATCAAATAAGGACTGGTTGCTACATTTCATGCTAAAAACACTCTTCACACACTGACTGTAGGTTCATGGCAGCAATTTTGCAGCTGAGGCTTTCAGAGGCTTTAGTGCAGTGAAAGTAATTGTGGGTTGTAATATAATGTTCATCTCATAACATTATACTGTACCTATTCTACACCGTCATTCATTTTCATGCTATTAATTATTCCTGATAAATTAATTTGCATTTAGCGCTGGGAAAATGAACGTTATTTTTTATTACTGCTAATCTACCGGCAGGGGCACTAATGGCTGCTTGCTCTGCAAGCTGGGGTCAGCTTTTACCCGGCATAAAATGTTCAAAGTGGGTCAGGCATCCATCAGCGCACATTATTAGATCACCTAAATGCACACTGGTTTACTTAAATATCAAGAAGTTTCATTCTTAGCTTTTTCATAGAGAGTACAATGAATTAAAAGAAAGGCAAATGAAAAGGTGTCAATCAAAGAACTATTTGCTAAATGAGCTAGATGTCCTTTAGTGTTAAAAACAGCTTTTTACAGGGGGGGATCTGGGCCATGTTGGGGCCTTCATCAGAGGAAACTCTGGGTCTATGTGGGTGGTTGTAGGAACTGATCCCCCCCTGCAGGCGTCTCATCCTGTTTACTCCTGTTACGTCTTGTCTGTCTGCTTTGGCTCAAAACCACAACTCTGTAAATAAAAAGATTAACTTCTGTCTCTCAGTGTAACTCCGGTGCCACTGGAAGGATGATCGGGGTTTATGTAAATGCAACAAGGCGTATGATAGATTACATTTCTTCTTTTGGCAGACGAAAAAACAAGAGTGTGACATCTTTCATCAGCCTTCAAAACAGGTTCAGTGTGACTCACAGCTGCTTTTATTTGTTTTCACAGGAACCACTAGAGGTCATTATTGCAAAGAGGACTGAAGAAATCAAAGCCACCTCTGGCATGTACTCAGTGATAATGTAGTGGAAATGGAAATTAGCTGCTCTAATAGGGATGAAAATGAGTTTGCGGTGGTAATCAGCTCAGCCACATTTCTACATCGCAGGGGAGAGTCGGGGGTTTGTGTTTGAAGGAGCAGCTAAATGTTTGCTTTCCATCGCCGCTTCTTTCTCACAAATATCTCATCCGCCACTCGAGGGGGCAGGTCAGCGCTCTCCTCTAAACTCGCTGGGATAACTCAGCAAGGGCAACTCATAAAGGAGAGAAGGAAAAAGTCTTACCATTTTCTCTCTCTTTTTTTTTCATTTCCTTGTATGAAGAGCAATGGTAACCATGGCAACCTGGCATTATACAGGACAGAGCTGAGGACGTTGAAACTGAGCTCAGCTTGGAGAGGAGAGTTATCAATCACTTTGGCATCAGCACTATCACACACACACACACACACAAAGGAACAAACAAAATCACACACACACACACACACAAACGCACGTTCCCCTGCTCTTTCATCCTTCACATGACTTCACAGGCCAGGAATCATGACATTTTCCTTTTCATCAGAGTACAAACAAAAAAATCCACTTCAGTGAGTCAGTGTCCAGTGGTCGCATCTAAATGCATAAAACGCTCATGTTAAAGTGTGAAAATGCGTTTTACAGGTGCCGAGGCTTTTGAAGCCACTGCCAGTTTATATGTTTTATCTTTCATTCACACAACAAGTTCACACTTGATTTACACTACAAAAAAAAGCAAAAATTCTTGAAGCCATTGGAGAATATGATTGCTCAGTTTTTTGTTCTTTCTTCTTCTGTTTCAGTTTGCAACAGAAAGACATTCCCTTTATTCTTTGTGCAATAACCTGGTGAGGAAATTAAGGATATTTGTGGAGCTTCGCAGGCTTAAAATGAATCAGTTTCTCAATAAATCAATATATGAACTAAGAACAAAATCAAACCAAGAACCTGATTATCTGGTAATCAGATCTTAACTATTTATTTTTTTACAACATGGATCTGGTTCCAGTCTAGTTAGTGAACCTGAATTTGAACCGTTCGGAACATTTTGACCAATTGTTGTCAATCTAAAAGGTTGGTTCTTCATTGGAACCCAAAAATACCAGATTTTCTTTCGGAACAAACGTTAGCCCGTCAGTTTCTAAATTCTGAATCTAAATGTGCAACAACTTTTTGTTGATGTTGTGTTCATAGAAATAGTTCTGATGGAAATGTGGGCTGGTTCACTGGAAAACACCACAGTTTTGGTAATGGTATCAGGAAAAAACCCTGCAGGGGAAGAAAATTTACATCATTAAAATAATAATAAACATGACACTCAACAGTTTCAGATGTATTCCAACAATTTGGAACAATTTGCCAGAGATAAATATCAATACAAACTAATTTTCCTGACCATTCTTCCCACCTTTTTAGGCTAAATTTCCTTCAGTACATTATCTCATTGAACTAGCTGGCTGCATATGAAAGAAAAGTGTTCATACTTTTTTTACAATCAACTTGTCTTCTTTAGATGTGTGACGACTGACTTGTTTTGATTGATTTTGTGAAAGGCTTCAGGCTCTGCTCAGGTGCTGTCAGCTGAATCTTAAGAAGTGCAGAAAACCTGGAGGGACATCGAGCCGAAGCTCTATTTAACCCTGTGAGGTTAAGTAGTCCTCCTGGAGCGACTGCAATGTTCCACTTCCTCACTCTTCACATCAAGTCCGGAGAAAGAGGCTCTTAATGCACTTTATAAAATAGCATGTTCTTAGTTTCTCTCACTGTGCAAAGTACATTGTTCTGTCTGCACAGCCGCCTCCCATTTATATTCTTTTCCTGTTTTTTTTTTTTCCCTGCTCATTGTCAAGGAGGCACTGAAGCATATCCCAGCATGCATTGGCTTGAAGGTTGGGAGACAACTTAGACAGGCTGCCAGTCTATCACATTTTACAATCCACTCTGAACTGTGGGAGAAAAGTTGCATGAAAAAGTGGGAGAACATGCAAACTGAACACAGAAAGGTCCAAAAAGTAAAACCTAACTATAATTGTGGTATTTTTTTAAATACAAGATGCATGAAAAAAGGGAGGCCAGGTGCAGGACAACAGATTCAATGAGAGTGTGTTCTCCATCTCTCCAGTCCAGCACATTACACACAGATGCAATTTCGCACACACAGTACCTTTAGATATGAGATGCAACTGAGGCATAAACTAAAATCTGGGACTGAGGCATGGCCAGATGTTGCAAAACAAATCCCAATTAGCCGGGGGGGGCCCGGGGGGGGGGGGGGGGGGGGGGGGGGGTGGGGGGGGGGCGCGGGGGGGGGGGGGGGGGGCGGGGGGG
>JAQNCA010000006.1:9726202-9754675 GCA_029783725.1 Acanthurus tractus
AAAAATTTGGTTTTTTGGCTTGGCCATTTTTTTAAAAAAAAAACCCAATAACCCCCCCCCCCCCCCCCCAAACCTCTACTATAATACAAAAAAAAAAAAAAAACCCCACTGCAGCCAGGGTAGGAACAAGCACTGGAACAAGAGATGAATCAGGGACAGATTATTCAGGACACAGTCACGGGGGGATAGAAAGCTCCAGAGGAGACCAAGGACGGAGACGTAAACCTTTTCTGAGACCAAAACCCTTTGTGGAGTCTAATAACGTGAGGCAGCTTATGATTAAGTGCAAAAACAAATACATCTAGCAGGAGTAACATCAGGATAGCTCGGCCCTGTGCCAGGCGGAGGGATCAATAGCCATTAACACCATCATCCATGCAGTCAGAGGACAGCGGGGATCTGTGGCTCTGCAGAGTATTTCATCATGATAGGAGGTGGATTGGCGCTTTAGTTACAGTTAGAGCATCCCTCTCCTCGCTGCTGAGAGCGATGCTTTCTGACTGACAATGTCATCAGTGTGCTGTAAACACATCCAGCAGCCTGGAGAATCTAGGTCATTTTCTGGCTGGGATGAGATGAGAGGAGGAGCCGTCTGGAGGCACACCGAGCCACAAATGTGTGCTGTGTTCATGTGTCAAGAGTCGGGCCGTAATCCACACGCACCTCTTTTATCTGCTTCATGAATCAGGCAAACGTGCCCCCAGTGGTGATGAAATCTGCTGAGAAACACAGGTAGTGAAGCAGAGGGAAGGAGGAGGAGGAGGATGAGGAGGATGAGGAGGGTGGGGGTGGGGGGCCGTGGGGGGGGTGGGGTTGGTGGTGAACGCATGTCAACTCTCGCTCCAATTCTCTTCGCTTTAGCACCGAGTGAGGACAAGTTGCTCATTAAAATATCCCAGCTTTCAGTCTTCAGGTTAAAACAAGCTGTGTGTCATGTAATATTGACATTGGCTCACTCATACACACCAGTAAACAATGCAACCGTGTGTCAGGAATTACATGCCGGATCTGGAACATCCTGTGCTGCATCATTACAGAGATTATGGATACGCTGAGGTTGATTTTTGGGTCAGAGTGTGTCCCTGAAGGGCTCTGCACAGTCAGTAACAAAACAAAAAACAAAGAGGAACCAACAACTAGGTCCTTAAAGTGTCAGTGCATGAAGCCATGTCACTGAATGCCTTCTCTCAAATCCATTAAATGCATTTACATTTATGAGGGAGCATGTTTGAAGTTCTCCATGCTGCAAAAATTATACTAGAAGATGATTCTACAGATGTTCCCGTGGCTTTTGTGAGGTTGTACTTAAGCACAGTGGTACTTTGAGCTAAATGTAGCACGAGCATGCTAACATCATCACAGTGTTGATGTTTGCAATTTATGTCTGGCATTAATCATGTTTGCCATGTTCACCATCATGGTGTAGCATGTTATGATTAGCTTGTAAGCACAAAAAAGTGCAGCTGAGGCTGAGGCTGATGCAATTATTTTTGAAGATATATGACCATAAAACATTGTATAAAAAAACAAATTCAGATTTACTAATAGTACAAGACAAATACTGTCAAAGTTTAACAATTCAGCTGTTGGGGACAGAGAAAGTCTGCCATCATTCATGATAAGCTGTCATCGGAATATGTTAAATAGTTAAAATGAACAAGCTCATTATCCACAAAGCCAAGATTTCTTAACATCTTCAACACCACGGCACAGGAGATCCGCACAATCAGCACGGTTTCAAGGTGGACACCCAAGATTAGTGTCAACAATTCAATATTCAGTATGATGTGAAAATAAATAATTAAAAATAAGGTAAATGTGAGGCGTTGCGAGAAGGTGTTTTTGCAGAACATTATGATGTTTCAGTAGAGTTGACCTTTGACCTTTGGGCTATACACTATCAGTAATTCATCATTTTACCCTATAAACCATTTGTGTGAAGTTTGTGTGAATTTTATCTTCAAGTCCAACTGGATGTTTGTGCCAAATTTAAAGAAATGCTGTCCTTATCCTGAGCCTGGGTGATGAAAATACTTGGATGAAAACATGGACTATATGAAAACATAATGCCCTTCAATAAAATATTCAACATTCTACCTATAGACTCAACCAAAGCAACATATTTTAAGTCCTCCGCTAGCCTGACTTAGCCTTTTCTCCTACAGGATGGGTCAATGTTGTGTTTGTGGGTTTGAAAGGCGATTTATCCACAGCATCACTATCTCGTTTTTTGACTCTTACTAATACCTGCAGATCCAAGTGATACGGAGGGTGGATAAATAACAGTGTGATTTATTTTTCAGCGACATGTCCAGTCAAACATTGAACTGAAATCCTACCCTTTCACCATTTTCTGCAGCTGAGTCAGTTACACTTTTGCTCTTCTGTTTATTCAGTGAATTTCCATTAAAGGATTACAAAAAGAATATTTTTAGGTTGGTAAGAATAATGCAAACAGGTCCATCAAAAGGACTTAACCACGAGCTGCTGCACAAAACAAAGCTTTTGAACTGTCACAATAAATTTATTAACATAGTACAGCTTGAAAAAACGTGACAGAGCATTGCAAATAACCTAAAACAACTAGACTCACTGTAAAAGTAGGACAGGACTAAGACAACATGCAAAGGTTGCAATTTGCCCAACGAAAAAAAATGCAACATTGTGGAGGCTTCAAAGCTAGTGGTGATTATTGAATTGAATACAAGTAACGAGTTTGCATGGCAGTCCTACAGCTGAGCTTCCGTTGCTACGAACAACACAGGAACAGGCATTCAAATTTGAAATCAGAGGCACCACTGCAGCGTCTCATTAGTGGATTATAATGAGAATATAATGAGGATTTAAAGCTTCAGACCAAACTCACCTGACACAAACCTTTTGTTCCGGGTAACAGCATGAAGCAGACGTCTTGGACACCATATGCTGCTATTAAGGCTTTAATCGTCCAGGAGCAGGTGGGCAGATTGTGGGTGACATTACCGTCTGTCTTGATGCCAGGAGGAGAGGCGACAGCGGTGGAAAAGCCAGTTTCCAGTTGATATTGGTCAACAGTTCAATGTTCATGCCGACAGCAGGAAGCTGGGTGCTTCAGGAGGTGTTTGTTGCTGACATGAGCATATGGACCAAACCTCTGACCACTGAGGAGGATGGTATTTAACCACACAATGTAAAGACTGAGAAGAACTGAATGCTACTGGTTACAAGCGTACAACACTTTGCCTTTGTGCAGCCTTTTTTATGTTTTGGCCCTTCATTAACACAAAAATGCAGTTTTAGGTTACTGAAAATGAATCTTACGGAAAATTCCAGCCAGGGTGAAGATATACAGAAACTCTGTTTGCAGTAATAATGTATGGACAGATCAACCATTTTCTGTCTGTGACAACAGATTGTGTGCTATATTATCCCTTATGTTGTTGATGTCTTAGCATTTCAAGCACCATTTTGAGTACATTTACATCCAAAGAAAACACAAAAACACAACTGAAGCACTGTCATGAGCATGTCAAACCAACAGACAGCGATATTTTCCTCATTATGAAGCCATACTGCCTGATTAGAAGCCTACAAAAAAGGTATTACTGGTAGGCTTACTTTAACTACGTGTCTGACCAAAACCTGCTATGCTGACTGCAGGGACTGTGTCGTGGATTATGCAGTGACCCATGTAGCTCATTTTGATGCCTTATTTTTGAAATAAAGTGCCAGGGTGACTGTGCATTTACATGTAAACATGGAAAATGTCGTGTTAGCAAGGTCTGTCTCATGTAAACAAAGGATCTAACAGTGCACAATCTGTTGTCACAAGCATAAAACTCTCTCTCTGTAAAACTCTGTCTACACAGTAACACTGCGAATGTTTTGGAGTTTTGGAGTGTCTTTATTCTGTCTGGTGTTTTACCAAAATTCTGTTTCAAGTGACCTTAACTGCTTTGGTGTGTGGAAAAGAGACCTTAATACTTTAAAAAAAAAAAAAAAGCTACTTCTTGAAAAATACCTTTGTACATTTAGACAAAGCAGTGATTAGTCAGAGCTTCACTCAAATCATTGATGACTGCACTAAATAAAAAAATCTCTTATCTACAAACTATGCATCATAAACAAAAACACCACAACAACATTATCTAGAGTCAGCATGTTAAACCATGTTTGCCCAATCACAATATTCAAACTTCCACTCACGAGGCTCTTGAGGATTGGCCTCAGTTTGCCAGTAATGTTTGTCAGTAATGACCACAACATTTCATTACTTTCAAAATCATGTTTATTAAATTTAGAAAACACCATTTTGTTAACAGTTTCATAGCAATAGCAGGAAAGAACTGAAACTGTAAGAGAGAGACGTAGATGGGGCCTGGGCCAACCCCTGAGTTAAAAACCGGCTGTGTTTCGGAGCTCAACCGTCCCTACGCGTTTGCTCTCTGGGGTCAACTGCATCTAACCTGGCATAGACTAGAAGAGAGAGTCAGTGTGGTAGTCAACATCTCAAGGTAGAACGCCTAAAGAAACGAGACATAAGAAAACTTTGTAGACATCAGGTAGAAAAGTTGATTTGCAAAGTCACTTTTCAAGTCAAGGTATTTCCTGCCAAAGTATACCGAGTATGCAACATTAACATGTAATTAGGTTGCCAAACCCTATCGGTATGTAGGTTTAATCACGTGGGGAGGGGGTTTCTGCACAGCTTTAGGGGAGTCGGACTTTGGGGGGGGGGACCACTTAGGGGTGCAGTACAGATGTTGTCCAAAGAGGAAGTGCAAACAATGTCTATAAGGTGTGTTTGTTGAGGAGGGTTGGGTGGGTGAACAGGGTAACGGGGGTATGAGCAAAACAGGGCTCCCCCCCCTTTACTCATCAAGGTGCCGAGAGGGGCGACTCTCTGGAGGGTGAGCCCGATATATCCTCAGGGGGGAAAACTGTGAGTGTGCAGGCTCGAATCCCGCCCAGCGACTCGGGTAAGTCAAACACTTTGTGCCATTCGTCCTTCTCAGGGTCGTACTTCTGTACTATTTCCACCATGCAGCGATTGTTCCACGAGTATCCGCCCACCACATAGATTTTATTCTCAAATACGGCCACGCCCACGTCACTCTGGCCTCGCAACATGGCAGCGATAGGTGTCCACAAGTCGAGGGCGGGGGAGTAGTATTCGCAGCTCAGAACATCGTCGTAGTCGCTGGTGCCCCGGAAGTGATTTCCCCCGATCACGTAGAGACGGTCGCCCACTGTGCACATGCAGTGGAGGCCGCGCACTGTCGTCATGGGTGCTTTCTGAGTCCATTTATCTGCATCTGGGTCAAAGCACATCAGTTCCTTCTGAAAAGTGTCGTGAGTGATTCCCCCTGGAGCAACAAGCAAAAACAGTGCAAATTAGCCTCATCACTGATCATTTGGGGGAGGAAAACAGCTTTGTGGGCTTGTCAATCAGACCCATCTGTGGCTCGTTCGCCCGTGCCACCCTACATTTTTCTAGTTATCTAGGCCATGACCAGCCATAACACTGGAAATGTTCACATATGTTAAAAAAAACATTAGAAAGAATGAGAATAAGCGTGAAGGCTTTATATTTTTTAAATCCTGGCATTCCTCGATCCCTGTTTCTCAAATCCTAACTCAAAGTACACACGCTAATCTGTAGTTTGCAAAGCAGAGTGACATCGATCTTTGTTCGCCTTCTTCTCTTAATAATTCTGATGATAAGCACTGAGAACAAAGAATAGCAGCATCACTAAACGTTCCTGCACATTCACACAAACAGACTGTAGACGGCGGGACACAAAAAGCTGAGGGAAAGTGGGGAGGAAAAAAAAAACAGGACATGTCTACAGGGAAGGCTTAAAATAAAGAGGAACACAATCCCAGCATGCATTTGGGTGGAAGCCAGCCCACCCCTCCCCCCCAGGCAGAGTGACTAGGAGCAAATGCAGGGAAGATTTGCAGAGCATGCCGAATAGAGGCAGAATCCCTCTTTTGCTGCTGCCCAGTGATCGTGTGCTTGCTTTATTGTTGAGGTCTGAGCTGTCTATTCAGCTGCCATGACTCAGATCTGTGATGCTGCACCTTCTTAACTGATCAAATCCAAAGATAGCCTGACCATCCCTTTTCTTTGTCCAAGTAGTCCATGGGGCACTTCTGTTATTAAAATCCTGACAAGGGAACAGTGGTGGAGTGGATGTAAGGTCCTTACAATGCCTGTCAAGAGACCCTGCCGCTATTCTGATTCAGTTCAAGGGCTTTGGCCTTTCCCTGATGCAGTGATGTCTGATCAGTTTCCCACTATCCCAATGTCTAATCAGTGCCATTAGTGAGACTCTAAGAGCAGACAAGGTCACGCCAAACTGAACCAGTCTCGGAAAAAGAGGCTAAAAGCTCCTGCCCTTCCACAGACAGACAGGGTTACTGCCTGCTTCACATGCCAAATAATAAAATGATTTCCCTCTTCAGACATGCAGTTATAAAATGGATTCCCCTTTGTTAAACCAGTGACCTGCTTGGTTGATTGAATTAGTGCTGGCACAAGTGGGACGCAAAGAGAAAAGAAACAGAGGTGAGGCTGGAAAAAGGGGGCTCAGCATTTTCTAAAAATAGCTCATAATGATGAAGCGTCCAGACTTGTGCCACAGTACAAAGATCAACTACTAACGATCTGCGCTTGTTCAGGCAAATCCCTCAAGGATGCACATCGAAACACAACCAAGCTACAGTGTGAATTAATCCATTTTTCTATAGGATGTCTCAGAACATATGGACTGACAGCAGCACACAGTGAGCTCTGTCTCGTTACTGAAATAACTTCATATTGAAATAAAAACTGAATTGTTTTTCATCTTTTGTTCAGGCAAGATACATTAAATAACTTGCATCTCCTTAAGGGTTAAAAAGTCAGGCTGTCAAGTTCATTTTACAGTCTTTTGACATTTGAGTCTTGCTATCAGTCCCTGCAGAATTATCAAACAATAATAACCATAACCACCAGTCATTTACTCTCTGTACTGCGCAACAAAATTGAAATTTCAGACACCCATGAATCATCGTCATTTTGGGTCATCGCTGACAAATGTTGAGTCATGCAAAGGTAATTTTCACATTTATTAAATTCAACACAATGCAGTGTGAGATTACTAGCAGAAAGTGGTGTGTATGTGCCATCGACGATACTTTTTTATTACAATAATCAAGTCGGCAGAATGTTTGCAGACATTACAGATGAACAATGAAAAATAATCAACCGCTGTTGTTCTTTTAGATCAACTAAAAGTCAAACACTTGCAAGAAAACAGCTTATTGCAGATACATTTAAATGCCAAATGACTTTGGTTTTCACATCAAGCCGGCTTCTGAGACAGATCTTCCTCAGGCTGTGTTTCAACGTCGAGACTAATGAAACTCTCTGCAAATTATTTGTAACTTTAAATCCAAAGTTGTGTGGCCAAACAAAGAACATAGCCTGGAGGACAATTCAGGGCAAAAAACAAACAAAGTCCCTTCAGAATTTTCCTCTTGTCTATCAAGTTAACCTGCTAATGACTGCAGGAATGTTAACAAACCAATTCCTTTTATAAACTACTTGTGGCTACTGTGCCAATGATTCCTCAAGAACAAGTTGCGAATGTATAAAATGATACATTTTTAAGAGATTTCTTTGTGATTTAAAGTATATCAAAATGAAAAGAGGACTTTATTTTCAAGCTCACTTGTATTTTTAAATATTAGCACCAAACTAGTCCAAGAAACTAGTCAAGTCAATATGTTGGTCACATTTAGCTTCTTGCATATTAAATGTTTTTAAGTTTTTATTTTTTCACGAAACTTAAAAATGTCTGAATCCAACATATTATCATCAAAGATTCATTATGATTTGTGTATGAAAACATTTAAATTTGCAGATCGTTGAAATACTTTACCCGCAAATCATGTAAAGAAACTAACTTGCAATCATGCGACCCCTGTCCATAACAACAAAGTGGTTAATATTAGCAAGGTGTTTCCGCACATATTAGCTATTTAGTTGCACTGTTATCCTAAGTGTACAGACAGTCAAGTTTTGTGCTACACAGGATTGTTTGGTTACTTCTTGGGCAAAAGACTCTGACATACTCTCCACTTCAGAATAATTAAATTCAAAACATAAATAAATAAATCAGTCTATTTATAAATTTTAAAAGCTTAACATGGAGAATAACATGTAATGTTTATACTTGGCAGCATGGGCTTCCTCATATGTTACTGTTGGCTGCGTTTGCTACAAAACCTCAAACCCATGAAGGCCTGACTTCTAAAGTCACAAAAGACTCAGAGGGCACAGTATCCTTGTTGTAGATGACTCAGTAAAGAACTGAAAAATGAGCTAAGTTGTATAACCACCTTATCACCATCTTAATCTCTCAGTTAGGACGAGGGCGAAACCAGAGGCACTGTGGCTCTGTGCTGGTTCAGTACTCGTGTCTGAACTCTGCCACACCACTTGAGCTGTGATGGTCTGTGGGCTGAGTGCATTTGTCAGGTTCATCCAGCTGACAGGATACCTTCAGACAGCACAGCAGCACAGCCGGAGAATGTGACCTGATCTGCTGTGACAGACGGACACAGAACTGCACTTCAGCATGGGTCACCTTGCACAGCGAGACTGTAAACCCTGAGACTGTGGGCACCACAGCGGGGCCTCGGTGCAACAAAATTTCCTTTTAAACGATATGCTCATTTACCTCAATCGTTCGCTTTTACCATCAATACAGTATATTACAGACAGTTTTCATATGAGCTGGTATTCGTGCTTCTTACTTATGTAAGAACCCTCAAAATTCACACAGCTGCTTGATCAGCTGCATCCTGCAACACAAATGTTCATTTTGCCCAACATGTAGTTTCAGTTGCTGCAGGTGTAAAGCATGACATTGTGTCACTGTGTTAGTAAATTTACCAGGCTGGTTAATGAGTGCATTACTAAAACACGGAGCCAACACAAAAGGAATCCATTAGAATATCAAAAAGGGCGAGCAATAAATACTACGTGCTGCAGAGAACAGCCTGAGGCAAAAAGATGGAAAAACAGCCGGCTACCAGCAGATTAGCTCAGTCCCTGACTATTATGTTATTCATCGTTTCAGTTTATTTATTTTAAAAAGTAAAAATGTGTCTTTCATCTTCGCTCCACAGTAATAGAACACTTGCCAAATCATGTGGTCCGTGTGGTCCCACATATGCCCCATTTCCTTTGCTTGCCAAGTGAAATACTAACTAATTAAAAAGTTTATAAAAGTTTTGCCATTTGCTTATATAAACAATGATACTAATCATGTATGAAGTTAGTTGTTAGTCTCTGGCCTGTTTCCAGCGAGTCAGGGTTTGCTAATATGGAATCAAATTAAAGCGCTTACATGCACTGTTAATTTTTCCACAAGCATGCACTCAAGAACAATTTTTGCAGAACTCTTAACCCCTTATGAGTAAATAAATAAATTAGAAAAAATAAAAATAAATATTGAAAAAACAACTTAACGAATGCATCTAATTTCAGCAGTGGAATTTAATGTGTGGAACTAAAAAATGAAAAATAACAGGGATTATTTTTGGTAGATAATGTGCTGTGTATAGAACTACATAATAATAACAAAGATTTGCAGGAATAATGAGATCTGTGGATCATAGAATTAAAGTCTCTAGGTGTGTTCATAGTAATCAAAATCAGAGAGTGTATCTAATAAAACAGCATGCATGCTAGTCTGCACCTTACATTGTAAATAAGCTCCACAATATGAGGTACTGCTGCTGGGGAGGTTTTCAATTTTTCATTTCCATTTGCAAAGGCCTCTCAGCGTGCAGGTACAGTATGTGACAAGCTCCAAGATGGTAATGTTGTTAAAGTCAATGGATGTTTGTGCCGTTAATGTTAACATATATAAATTCACCAAGGCTTAAGAGATGAAGTCCCCAGCACTACCATAGTGTGCCACAGCATGAAACACTTTGATGTGTGTTCACAGACTTTCACTAGATCAAGATCACTGGTTAAATTTCTAAAATTGATCCTATGATGGTGGCGATCTGGTTCAGAATGGGATCTGTACAAAATACTGCAACTGTTTTATCTTACTGCTTGGAAACCATGTTCTAGTCATTTCACTGTTACTCAGTTAAGAAATTTGTGTTTTGGAACTGTGGAAAAAAATCTGCATTGTTAAAAATGTCAATTTTTTTGAAAAAAATATTTTTGAACATTGTTTATGTTCATGTGTTATTGAACGATGACAGCACCCACAGCCAGGAGGGATTAACACGGGCTCTTCAGTGTTTCACCTCCTACACAGGCTTCAGTCCTCTACTTTGCTCCATCCTTCCCAATTTTCCTTCCACCCCTCCCTTCCCTTTCCTTTGTAGCACCGCTCTGGATTAGTCACACTGAGAAACTAGGGCTCATCTCCATAACGCAGGATTTGTTTTCAATCCTATGAAGTGAACAAGTATCGAGGTGACACCTCAAGAGCAAGTAGCAAGTGCCCTAAGGCCCAATGTCAGTGTCCAGCCTCAGCAACCAGCACTGAATGCTCAGGAAATTTAACTAACCCTCACCTGTGGATTTAGCACTGATTACACAAGTGTGTGGAAGGATATTTATTATTAGGTATTTTAAAAGATACAAATTGAACTTTAATATACAGTTGAAAACCCTTATTAGTTTCATTCAGAGGGTTTGCATAACCAATTGCAATCAAGCTGTAGTTACAGTTCAGTCAAGTTAGAGATGGGACTGTGTAATTGTCACAGTACACAAGAACTGGGAAGAATGGATTTATTGATGAAAGTATGTCAGACTTCAGTAGCGTAGGTAAGGTATGTGCTCTTACAGCTTGTTGCAATCAGGCTTTGTTCCAAAAAAGTTTGCTAGCAGCAAGTCTAAGTAATTTTATTTTTTCAATCCATCCATCCATCCATCCATCCATCCATCCATCCATCCATCCATCCATCCATCCATCCATCCATCCATTTCAGGATATTTAACTCCTTAAACTGACACAGCATATAGTTAGTCTCCTCTGTCGATTTTTTCAGAGCTGAGCTAACATGTTAACATGTAGCTTTAAGTGCGTTTAAGCAATTCTAAAACAATAAATAAACCTTCTCAGCTTTTTCAAGCATCAGTTATATCCACTTATTTAAAAAATAGAATTAACTGTGTGCACTGTAAAACAAAATCATGGTTTAATCATTTTAACCAAACAAATTTACTTTTATGATTCATCCCCACTGCAGCCATCGAGTGCCTGTGCCAATTACAAACCAAATCTTGACCAATAATCCCAGTATGAGCGTTTCTTTTGAAAATGAATAAAACACACACATCGGCCGTCTCTCGATGAGTCACAGCAGAATTTCATACATGCAGTGAGTTCGGAGGAAAGGTATCTGACGAAGTAACCATTGAGTAAATTTTATAGCCTTCAATGCTGAAGAAGTTTTTAGCTACTAAACACATGGGGAGAAAAAATGATCTTTTTTAAAATTACAAGGCACTGAAATTATTGTCAAGTGTGACTTTAAGACAGAAAGTGTATGTCTAAAATTACTACTCATCTCTACAACATTGCATATCCCATCTTATTTGGACTGATTTCAAAATTAACTGACTTGAGCTCTCTGGAGACACTTACCTGAAATATACATATAACCGCCATAAACCGTCCCAGCATGGCCATAATGTGGCTCATTCATTTTGGCAACATATGTCCATTCATTTGTCCTTGGGTTGTAGCACTCCACAGTAGCTTAAAGAAAAAGATGAAAAAAGGGAAAAAAAAAGAACGTATTAGTAGAAAGTGGGTCAAGACACAACTAAGGAGGACAAACAGCAGCAAATGAGGCCTTGGAGGGTCTCAGCGTGGGAGCTAAAACACGGATTTAAATACAGAGTACATATCCTCACAATCCCACCAGCACTGTATGCACTGATTGCACAGGAAACGGGGAGATTGTACGATCCTTTATCTTTAGGCCCCTAAGGATGCATCTGCAAAGTCTCTAAGAAAACAGATGATGGACACTGGGTGAGTGACTGGTGGCTGGGTGACACCTTAACAGGCAGCCAGGGTCCGTCAACTTGTGGGCTGGTTATGTGCCTAAATAAAAAGGTTGTGCTTAGGCGAAGAGCAAGTTGGGAAACCAGCAGGTGGAATGTGGATCTAGACATCAGGTGATCTCCCCCCTGAGGATGTATCCACTAATGAAGTATTGTATTCATGAAATGAAAACAGTGTGTGATTTGCCCTTTTTCACCTCTGTATCAAAAGTCGTGAAACATGAGGAGGAGAATAAAAGGACTGTACTTTAAATAAGTTCACTTCTTCGTTTGAGGACATCTCATCTGCACATAACCACATTAAGAACTACTGTATTTTTGCATGTAACAAACAGGAGAGGAGATATAGCAGATAAAATCTTGTTTTGATTGAAACAAATTAAAAGAGCATGATTGGTGAACGTTCATCAACAACATTAATAAAACAATAATGAGCTGAAGGCTTTGGTGAAATCAATGGTGAAACCGGCCCCTCCCTAAAAGCCCAAACTCCCTCTCAGCGGGGCTGTGGCTTGTTTACTTCAGCTCACTGCAGAGTAGTTTGTGAAAATCCTGTCAAGCCTGCCATTGCTTGGATTTGATGCACTTCTATTAATGCTGTTACGGTACAAGAGCTTGAAGCAGCCAACAAGGACAAGAGAGTCACATTTCAGCATCATTTCATTTAATCTCTTCTCACATTTTATATCCCAAATGAAACAACATCATGGTGCACAAGGTATTTTAAGAAGAATAAATTTATTATACATTGTTATCATCATGTATTTATCTTTTTTTTTACTTGAACTATATTTAGAGCTCAAGGAATCGCTGTTACAGAATTTTTTTTTTCAAGTTTAATAGATGCATAGTGCTTCCGAAGTCAATAAAATAGATCTCATTTGTTAAAATACTGTGATCTCAATTTGACCAAAATAAGTGGAGGATAAGATTTTTGATAAAAGTGAGGAGCCCTGGTGAATGCCTACATCTCTGAGCGTGCTTAACAACCCTCATCCATGCGACCTTGAGCAAAGCACAAAATCTTGTAGCAGCTCAGATAAAGTAGTTCAGACATGTTAGAAGATGACAGATGTACTGAGCAGATCTAATACACTGCTGAGCTAAATGCAGAGCATGGTCAGACCAGAAAAGGCATCAATATTAAAAATCTTTTTAATTAATAAATGATAAACTCTGAATATTGCAGATGTACCTACAGAGATAAGAGGCTGATATCTTTAGTAATTTCATGTACAGGTAAACTAAGGTAAATTAAAATGTCAGATCAGACTTTCTTAAAATTTGCTGAGAGGTTACACTCCTAATTAGCATTAATTTCTTTCCCTTAAAGTTATTAAGCAGAACTTCATCGAACACTTCAGGGGTCAGGCTGGGAGCTGGGGACATCTGGTGATAATTAGCATGCAGCATGCTTTTCTAGCATCGCACAGCGGTTCACAACACGCGGGTCAGGACCCCGTAATGGGATCGAAAGATACTGTAAATGATCTGTGGAATGTGATTGGTTCAAATAATCTCAGAAGATCACTGACTAAGATGTGTTTGCTGACCTGAACATTTAGCCTCTGAGAAGCAGGTCATAAAAAAGAGCCAATTTAAGCTTAAAAGAGTAAGACTGAGTGTAATTATCCTACTGTGCAAGAGTCTTTACAGAACTTACAATCTTGAATAACCGTCAAATAACTGGGTGAAACTCAGTAAGAACATGTTTTTTTTTCCTCTCTACGGTGTGACTGAAGCAACAATATTATAATTACTTCTTTAAAGGACCTGAATAAAGAGGGATTTGTTTGAGTACCCTATATTATAGCACATAATTGCTATCCCACCTTGAAATCGAAGGATATAATGAGATATAGCATCTAAAAAATGAAACCATATGACTCTCAGTGACATCGATTTCCCCCCAAAATATCTTACTGTTTTAAAGGAACTAAAGCAAGCCTATTTTGCCCCATTATAAACCTCAAAGTGCATCATTTAAGATTGAAAGCTTCCTCCTTTAAATCTACCCATCTTGATTTTGTGCAGCTTTTCTTTTATCATCTGGGCATTTAAGAGCTGACAATAAAAAACCACACCCTTATAGCCAATGCAGAGTAAACAAATATAACGCAGGGGCTGGGCACATCAAGGCTAAACCACACGCAGTGAAAAAGCAGTGGAACGTAAGAAAAGGCAGTTGTGTAGAGGGGCAGTGAACCGAGGCCATGTTCTTTGGTCTAATTATAACCCCGAAGAGAAGCCTGCTCACACAGTGGCCTCTCTCTGTCTGCCGCAGTTACAGAGCTGAATTAAGTATTGGGTGGCACCTCTCTGTGGTCCACAGTTGAGGCTGCAGAGATTCCAGATTGGTTATTCAGCATTGACAACCATACTACATTAAACATACATAAATATAACAGAACAAATATAAATCTGTAAGTCATGTTTGAGTCCAAATGTGACAAAATGATGTTTTCGATCAACAAAAGCATTAGATTATTGCCTTTAGATTAATTAACATGGCCATGAAACACTGAATATCCCACCGACAGAATGTGTGCAGTCCTTTAATTTATCCTCTCTGTCGGTACAGTCCTTGTCCCAGCTTTGACTGAGTCTCAGGACCTATTAGTAAAGTAGGTCAAACTCAAATGAAATACTTAAGAGGGTAGACTGTGGCTTTGTTGTAAAGGATTGTACTATATTGAAAAATAAAAATAAAACTCTAACAATTTAACATAGCAAAACCCAGAAAGAACGCTATATACAGCCCTCAAATGATAAAAACATCACTAGTACTGAACGTTATGAAGGATTCTGCATGTGTCGCAATGGTAAACATCAGATCACATTACATTATAAAGGTGTTAATAATGTGCACATCATCTAAATTCTATCAAATTACACAGAGATTATGCACGCGACATGTTGAAACAGCAAATCACGTGTAGGCACAACGCTTGATTACCAGCGTCAGGAGGCTTGCAGCCTTAATAAACTGCACATTCTTCTCCTACTGCTCCTTGATATTTAAGTGTATAATCTTATTCAATGTTAATTAAAAGGCTCCTGCTTTTCCTTGTTTGAGAATAATTGTACATGACAAAGAATTCTTCTTCTTGGAAAACAACCCCAAAACAAACTGTCAGGAAAAGAGACTCACCGAGCTCCCCTGCAGCGTTCCTTCCACCGACAGCATAGAGGTGTCCCTTGAGTGCACTGAGGTGGAAGAAGGTACGTTTCTCATTAAGGCATGCCACCTGCATCCACTTGTTGTAGCGAGGGTCGTACCGGAACACCGTGTCCACTGCTGTCTTGCCTTTGGTGTCGTAGTTGCTTTGGCCACCCACCACGTAGAGGAAGTTGCCGATCACTGCAATGCCGTGCTGGTAGCGGGGAGCGTCCATGGGAGCCAGCGCCTTCCACTCATGAGCCTTCTCATCGAAAAGACGCAGCTCCTTACTCACAACTAGCTGCTGGCGCAGAACACCACCCAGGGTGACCAGGTGGGCACTGTCTGAGCGGATGGCTGTCCTTTCTGACTGCATAACTGGCTGCATGTAGGGCATCATTTGGTAGTTGCTAGCCTCCAGTAAAAGGTTGACACAGGTGTTGTCTGTGCGCATGAAGTCCACTGTCTGCACGTGATTGATGAGCTCCTGCGGGTTCATAAGGGGAAAGCGGATGTTCTTCATGAGCTTTGGGGCATAGTCCATACGGCCGTCTTCGTAGCGTAACCAGCGGCAAGCGGCCTTAAACAGGTCCAACTCAGTGCAGTGTTTCAAGCTGTTGCTGGACAGCACAAACGCCAACCGTTCGAATGGTAGCTTGACGAACTCTCCAGTGCCCAGCAGCGAGGGGAAGTTCTTCAGGATGAAATTGTTGACATATTTGTCCACCTCTGTGAGGTTATATGTGTTAGCTATGCGCCCCACCTCCACACAGTTATCAAGAGAAACCTGTAAAAAAGACAAAATCAAAATTTGTGAAAGTTATAAAATGTAATATATTACTATTCCATATCGTATTATGAATTATCAGTGATTTTGAGTCCAGGGATGTTCAAATTACACACACTCAACAGCTATAATAGAGAACATAAATAACATATAAAAAGAAATTTGCTGCTTTTCTCTGTTTAATGTCACTGTTAATTTTATTTAAAAAAAAAATTAAGTGTTGGCAAGATAAATAAGCTAAATAATTAAAGATGTTAATATGGGCTCTAGGAATAATTCATAAAAGAAAATCAATATTTACTCGGTAATGAAAGCAGTCATTAGTTGCAGTCGGCATCCACACAAATTGGTTTTAGTTACATTTAGAAGTCTTTTTGCACACCTTTAGACACACCACAGCAAAAGTCCCATACTTACTCTATATAAATATTAATTGTTTACACACAAGGGTTGCTACTCATTTCTATTAGACTACCTTAAACATTTTTCCTGGTTCCCTTATCAAGCACTTTTATCATGTCAGGTCCAAAAGGTCTCAAATAAGATAGTCGACTCAGTTCTAATAATTATCATAGATTTTTTTTCTTTTTTGGACAGAATATTTCTGCTTAATAACAATGCAGAACACTGACAGCACAAAGAGAATCTTTTTTTAAAATGTAATGTTATGTATGCGCTCGCCTTCTCCTACGACCCAAAGACACCCTCCCAGGAACTCTGGAGCACTTTAAACCCAATAACATTTTGAAATAGAAATGATTAAAATAAGGAACAGTTTTTATTTAAAATTCTAACATCCAATTATATCCAATGACCTTAAATGTGTTAAAATGCAAATTCACAACTAGCAAAGACTAGAGGGAGTCTAGTCTTAAACAGGAATATGCAAAGTTTGTGTGTTTTCTTACCCCAGATATAAGAAAAACCTTGCAGAAGTCCAGCACAGGAAGGATCTGTAGGAAGCTGGCTGCCTCTAGTGTGTCTTGCAGATTCTCCATGTTGAGTGACAACTTGGCTGTGTAGATAAAGTCAATGATTTTCTTCAGGCCTATTCGGTTGACTCCGTGAAGCTTGATGCACATTAAATCCTGTTCTTTCATTCCACCTGCATCAGGAGAGAGTGGGGGGGATAAAGAAAAGTAGATGCTTACACGTGGTTCAACTGATAGATAATCTTGTTTGACTGACACGTCTGTGAGCAGCCACATCTATTTGAGCTTTTTAAAGAGCTTGTAGAATAAAATTTAAATTACTGAACAAATTTAGTAAAGCTGAAAGCTGAAAGATGCATTTTTACATGTAGATGTCTGTGTCTCAGTGTTAATGTCAACAGATTGTTTTTGGCGTCAAAGGACTTACGTTCACAAAAGGATTGAAGGTCTTAGGCAGAATCCCATTGCTCAGCATGTACGTTAACACAGCTCCCTTATCATTAATGAGCTATCCCTCACTCTAAGTCCAGTTTCCCTTTGCTCCTTCTTTAACAAGCTCTTCTTCTGTTCTAACTCCAGCACCTCCTTCGTCTTAATCATATACTTTAAATCTCCAGAACCCCTTCCACTGCTGCCATGAAACGGGACCCAAAGTGACTGCCAACTGTTCCAAGCTGGCTATAACTTAATACAAGATTCAGTCAAAGCAGTGAGGACACTTTAACTGCCATCTGTATAAGCAGTGCTTCTTAGTTTTACTTAAAAGAAGCCACACAAAACCAAGTACATTACCAGGGCTTTACCAAATATTTTGAAGCTTCAAAGCTTTGTTCAGAACAGTGACGATGGAATTCTGAATAAATGTTTGATTGCACATATAATCCCATGTCATGGGCTTTGAGTATTATGTGGGTCAGATGGGCAGAGCAGAGGGACAGATATTGGTGGACTGCACCTGATTATGATTGCAGCTAAAAGAGGAAAGAAAGGCAGGAACACCCTGGACCTATCACCTCTTGTCTGATCATTCTGTCCTGATCTGGAGCCGTCAAACAGCATTAGGAGAACTCAGAGTTTATATTTGAAACCAATGGGATTAAAAAAGGATTTATCTTCAATTCAACCTTCAAATGATCCAGCGGTCAAACTTGTACAAGTAACGCAAGGCAAAAATTTAGCTTCTGTGGGGCGAGTGTGATGACAGACGTTCAAGGTTTTGATCTAAAAGACCTAAACAGAAGCTTCAGATGTCATAAAAAGACATTTGTTACAGTCACAATCAGCTCCTCCTAAAAAAATATTCCTCACACACTGCAGGTTTTTATTGTACTGTAGGTTCTTCCACCTCTGCATACACTGGAACAAGGAGTCACATTCATAATCATTACAGTCACAAAGGACCATTAACAGGATTGCATAACAACGACAAGGTTGGTTTTATAACATGGCAAACTTCATAGAAAACCACACAATACTGCAAGGATGTGGGCAAAAGGTAAATTCAAGTGATTTCTCGGGAGGCAAAATGACAATGATCTCACTGCGACTGTGTTAAAGCATGAAAATGTTCATGAATAAAAAATGCTTAACTCGAGAACACAGTGCAAGAGAACGGGACACATAAAAAGAACATCGCAGCAGCTGCTTGCGGTAAAATGGCTTATGCACCGTTGAGCAGATGTCCTGGTCAGG
Source organism: Acanthurus tractus (assembly GCA_029783725.1). Classification (NCBI taxonomy): domain Eukaryota; kingdom Metazoa; phylum Chordata; class Actinopteri; order Acanthuriformes; family Acanthuridae; genus Acanthurus; species Acanthurus tractus. The sequence continues at coordinate 9,744,850 of JAQNCA010000006.1, forward strand.
CTTTGGAGACTCACCTGTGAACATGGCTTTGAAATAGTCGGAGGAGGAGGCCATCATGGCGCGGTGTACGGGGAATGCTTCATCGCCGTCCCCAGCCACCAGTGTGACGTCACATAGTAAACCTTCTATCCTCAGCTGATCAAATCCCTGACAGAGGGAAGGAGGAAGGTGAGACATGCAGGTTAATGGGACCTGAGAAGTGAATCTAAGCTGAGTCCAGGCCTGACAAAGAAGACCGTGAGATTCCTCTGACTCAGACACAGACAATAACACAAACAAATCCGTCTCGGCCACATTGTTTAAGTCCTGCTGTATTTTTACTCAATCCCAAACTTGAATTTCAATGTTTTGAGCAAGGATCAGTCAAAGTGTTGTTTAGCAATGGCCTGTCACATGTAAGCTCACGGACCAGAAATGTTGTGTGACAGCTCAAAGGTCTACTTGTGCTGTCTGACTGATTGTGGCCTGCCTGTTTTCTTCAATGTCTTGCACGTAACTAGTACAGAATTATATGTTTGGAGCTTCAGCTACAGAATATTGCCCCCCTTGTGGGCATAACAACATGGCAGAGACTTTTACAGCAGTGAGGCACTGGCTGCAGTATAGTAAACTTCTGCTGCACAGATTAATTTGCTGCTTTTTTCTGCCTCTTCAGGTAAATCAATGGTGTTTAAAACAAATAATCCCACCTTAATTCACAAGGTCTTTTTTCCCTTCGACATACTGTAATCACATCACGTTCTTAATGCGCTCACTTATTTGCACGCCTGATACCAGTGACGACCCCTCTCATGCTTTTTGCATTAAATGGGGAAGGTGATGAATGTATCCTTCATCTGCATTCCATTACTTGCCACAGTTTGCATCATAACGAACGACACTAACAGCATAAATGCGAGAAAACACACATTCCATGCCATTAACATATTACAACAACTCATTAAACTCCTGTAATGATCAGTGGGTGAATTCAGATGATTTGCTTCCAAATGCACCCAGCTACCTGAGACTAAGTGAGATTACTAACTAACTGTGGCTACAGGGTGCGAGATCAGATGGCCTGGAAAAATCGTTATCATTCCTTAACTGTGCTCCGACACCAAGAGATTAATGTGCAGCAAAAGCAGCCAACAGCCATTTGTTTTCAGTGAGAGCTGGTGACGAAAGGCAGCCATTGCTGTGGCAGCAGTGCAAAACCAAGACCCAATACAGCAACTTTAGGTTGATCTTGACTTTCTGTTGATCAGTGGCCACTGAGCACAGATGGAAAATTTGGTCTGTATACCTTATTTTGCTGTGTAAATTGAAATCTTTGAAACACATTTTCCTTTATATCCTTGATGCTCATTTGCAGTTTACTGTCTTATATCTATCTGATACCATACAGAAAGCACAATAACTTCTAATTGATTTCTGTCATTAATTATTTTACTTTCTGCTTCTCCTTAATAGCATTTTTTTTATCTCTTTGTTCTCTGGTAAATGGAGCAGTTTTCTTGTTCTTATTGTCAGATAATAAGATAAAAAAAGTGTGGCTACACCTAAAGGAGAGACTTTTTGTTCATAATATTCTTGTTGTGCTCACTCTTCATATCAAGTAATGCAGAAACCAATTTCCGAATGCTTTCGGTTGATCATTGGAGCATCATCTGAGCTATTAAATTGTATTCTGCAATTCCTTTTGACCAAGTTTTGCCTTTGAAGTGTGGAGGCTTTTCAAATCTGCAAAGAAATTGAATAGGGACAGATTTTCCAGTTTGTCGTCTTGTCGTAGGCTTAGATTCACTTGGATAGAGCTTTATCTCATTTCAGCAGTGATTAGAAATCTGAATCACTCATCTCCCCAGCCTGCAATCAGCACTTCATCGTGGACAGAGCTATACGGCATACATTATTTAAAGCATCTCTAAAAGGAACCGTACAGAAAATGGAAACATTCTAATCAGATGATATTTGACTCAACATTCACTTCTTGATAAAAATGGTCTCTGCATGTCTGAACTCTCACCTGAAGAACCACTGAGCTGTGTGTGTTGCTTGTGAAAAATCGAGTGTTTCCTGTCTTTGATGCCTGAAGGTGAGCAGAGATGCCCATATCACCATAGCCCAGAGCAACTTTCATGTGAGCGTCGTCGTCCTCCACGAGGGATCTATTAGGGGAAGAAGGAGAGAAGTTTTTACTTCAAAAGGATAGCAAAAACACGTGTTTCCATCTAATTTTAGCTTATAGAAAGTAGGACAGAGAAGTTTTCAAAGTGACACCACTTAAAGACATGTTGGATGGTCGTAGCCGAATTGTTCGATGAATTGTCATTTGAAGGTTGCAGGTCACAACTGTTGGAAAAATTGTGGAAAGGAAGGAGACAAAGGAACACTACATCCAATGAGCTCAACTTAACCACTCAAATAAGGTCAGTTATAGGCCTTATATATGAATAGCTGTGAATACAGAGATCTGTTATCCTGGTTTAAAAGGAATATATGAAAAAACAACACCTAATCAGCTACCTGGGGTATCTGTATTTAGAATGATCTTGGATACAGGAGCTCAGGATAAATTAGTAATATTAATTATCAGAGTGTTTTTCTCCACAGCATCAGTAATAAATATGACTCTTTAAATTATAAAATACTCAAGGCTAACAATCAATAGAACTACAACAACTGCTAAATATTTGGATGTATTTGTGTGCAAACAAATTCTAAGCTGATTAAGTGTGAACAAACAAACTTGACTTCTTTGTTTAACAGTGAAAATGTGTTTCCATGGAGCCAGTCAGGGCCGTAAAGGGGAATGTTAGTACATTCAACAGTTTGATACAAAGATAAAGTCGCCAAACTGCCAGACTGACAAAAATCCAGCATTATGAATCAAGGTTCTCTCAAGATGATCTCTGTGACCCCCTGACCTTTAATTTAGGGCCACCGTCAGGTCAAAAACCATTTGTGTGACTTTTTATGAAATTTATGGACATTCACAGTGAACACAGGATGAATCCTGGTATTTTACTGAGACCCTGACCTTTAGTTTAGTGCCGTGAGTGGCCATTTCCATTCAGGCAACTGGGCTGCCACCAGTGTGTAAGTGCAAGTGTGTGTGAGAATGAGAGACAAATTGCAAGGCTTTTTAGATACAAACTGCACATAAATGCAGCCATTTTCCAGGGTAATATCAAATATGAAAATTTAGTAGTAGTAGTTCAAAGAAAATACATACATTCCTGCCGTTTGGACAGTTACTGTTTTTATTTTAGAGCAAATGGATATGACATAAAAATTTTAAAGATCTCATGACCTTCTCTCTTATAATATACCAAGACCGGCTTTGTACTTTTACATTCAGTTTTTTTTTAAATTATTCTGTATTTCAGGTCATAATGAGCATTGTGGCCTTTCAGTGCCACCAGAAAGGCTTTAGAAAGTGAAGAAAAGTATCATTATTTTAAAGTATTTGCAAAAATAATAATAGGGTGACAGTGAAATTACTCTATTCATCATAATGTTCGATACCTTTTCAGTGTATTAAAGCTAAAGTTATTGTAGAGGCTTTTTGATGAATAGACCATAGTGCTATCTTTTTTGCATTCAGTGATGGTGTTTTGACTCAGGGCACTGATGGCAGAGATATAATACAGCAAAATGAGGACATGAGACTAAATTAAAGAATTTTTAAATGAGCTTCACAGCACTGAAAAGATCATTCGTTTTCAGAAAAACGTGACTAAAATATAAAATCACAATATTTGCATAGGCATTATTTCTTTGGCTTCAGCCTTCTAGGAGAAAACTGCAACAACTTTGAGGGCAAAACACATCTAACGATGACTCATGTGCATTAAGGTTTTGCATCAAGTTCTGTTTGTGTATTTGATTTATAAGATTCTAACACAGACAGAACTTGAGTCTTGAGCAGTGTAAGGAAAATATCTGCTCTGTGGGAACAATATATATAATTGTTTCTCATCTGTATAATCTAATTCTTATGCTATTCCTGTGCTTTAGGACAGTCTGACTCAAACGCAATATAAAGCCTCTAACTACTCCACAGGGAATGAACATGGAAAGATGACAAGTGTGACTCAGAGGCCCAGGGGGAAAGCTCTGGGGATATGTGGACATTTTGTGCAAAACTGACATAAGAGAATAAAGCTCACTTGGGTTAAAAAAAAAAAATGTAATCAAGAAAATCTAGATCAACAACATTAGCCAGACATGTGTCATCTGCTATAAAATGACATCTGTCTCCTACAGTTATATCATAAGTAAGCGTTGTTGATTGTACTGAGAGTTTGACGACATGCTGCAATTGTACCTTCTTTCAGAAGTAAGATTGCTGCTTCTATAAAAAGACAGCTAGCCTTGGTGTTGAGTGTAATTTGTCCAACAAAAGGCTAAAAAAAACCATTTCTTACAATATTTAAAGAGAAGCAAGAGATGAGGCAGACTGGTATTTATTTATTTATCTTTTATGCAAGATGAAGAAGTTAATGTAGCACAAGAAGGAATTCTTTGTGACTTATAATAATGGGGGTGGTTTGTGTTTGAAAGTGCCTTGAACCTGCTCTGTTTTTAGTAAGAGGTGATGTCCACACAGTCGGGCTGCACAACACAACGGCCCACTAAAGATCTGCATATCACACATTGAATGAAAACTGAGCCTAAAATATTACAACTATTTTTCAGGCATTATACAGAAATGACAGAATAGTCAATGAACGTGGCATCTGAGACCTAAAAGCCGTTCATTTTCAGATTTAGATTGGCCTGGTTTATATAAAATATCCTTTTGCAAAAATGTCTGGCTCAGCATGGCAGCAAATTTGCGTCTTCAAACGGGCCCATGAGCAGGCAGCACTTGTCAGATGTAAAAGACTAATGGTTTTTGGGTGGACTATTTATATAATGAAGCAATTCTAAGTCCTCGCGCAGATGAACACTTGATTTTTTTGTGGTTAGCAGAGTGGTTTCAAGATTTGTTAGTAAATGTCCCCTGTGCCTTAGAGGGGACATAATTCAACATTTCTTAATAAGTCATAGCTTTTAGATGTTATTTAAAATGTTTGGAAACATTAAGACTGTTTAAAGCTGCATCTTCTGCATGTTTGAAATTAACTTTTTAGGCTGATAATTCAGCATTAAGCAATTCTTTCTCTATCTTGCTGCTGATGACAGTAACACTGAATGGGACAAATGTAAAGATGTGCACATTTACAACTCTTTTCAGTTACAAACTGAGGAATGTCCTCAACACTGAGAAGTTCCCATAAAATCCTCTATCAGACTCACTATATGACCATAACATCTACATTGCAACTAATACAGAACATGTTTGTGTATAATTCTTATAAACAAATTTATAACTGAAGTATTCAGTGTTGCAAGTTCCACATTTTCTTCACATTATAAACATCGAACTGAGAAAGCCAAAGTGTGCAAAAGGCATTTTCTTTGAATGCAATTTAGAAATGGATTGAGGCAATTTAAAGTCAAATTAATGTCAATAGAATAGGACATGCAGAGGCAGATATTTGGCCATGAAGGCCCAGAATGAGATTGCACTAATGGCTGAATCAATACTCTATGCCAGGTTAATGATTTTAATGAAATATGTTACTTTTACCCGATTGCTGACCTCTATTACTTTGCAAAAACCACAACAGCAATCAGGAGACACATAACCTGAGAACTATGTCCAAATACAGCTCTCAAAAACTTAGCAAAACAAACCTTTAATATGCATTTTGGATCTACAGCTGCAAGTTTTGCAATTTTAATTTGCAAAGAACACCCCCCGCCCAAAAAAAACCAACAAAAAAACCCACAATTTTATACAAGAGCAGAAAAATCTTTCACTTTAGTCTGTTTTGATTCTATATGGACATGAATATGAAAAAGTCCTGCTTTTAATATTAATCTTAAATGAACTATTGCACACTGATTGCTTAACTTTACAAACTGAAGGAGAATGCTGGGAGTTGTTATCTCGTTCTTCCTGCAGTATAACAAAAAAAATGAAAACAAAAAACGAGCATCATGCTGGAAATGCATAATTCTAATTTTTTTTTTTTTTTTTTGCAAAGTTGTGAGTCACAATTGTTTAAGGTTACTTGGAGGTGAAAAAAACTTTAGTTCTAACTCTTTAGACATGCCAACACTGCTTTTGCTGCATAATCTGGTTAGAAAAGTCACTGGGGTTAAAAAAAACAGAGGAAGTTTTAAAAAATCTGACATTTTTTGTCTCACTGACAGAAAAAAGTTACACGGACACTTTATTCGAAGAATTGTGAGATGGAAACTTCCCTCCCCCTTTCTTCTCAGAGAAGCTTCACTTTAGGGCTCTGATACTTCGAGCCGACCTCAAAGCCAACAAAGGCGGACTGATCAAACGTTTTGTGTCACCTCCCGTCGCCTCACATCTTTGCATTTGAACACACCACAAAGACTTCAGCCGACACACAGTCAACTGCAGTCTTCTCTCAAGACTTTTACAATTAGGCAAAACACATTTGGGATATATGACGGATAAAAAAATTAAGAGAAGGTCAGGTAGAGTCTAATTGTCATTCCTTTCACATTAACGTCTGAGGAGGAGGGAGGAAGACCAGTGAAGGTACATCAACACCAAAGACAAAGTAAGCACAAAACACAGATTTCAGATACCACAAGGGGTAAAAGGAAGGCACAGCTATGATCTAAGCTACACATGCTTCAGGACTACCACACATAGATCTTGATGATGAAAAGCACAGTATGATTTTTACAGTGACAATGAGAGAGGATGGGATCCCAAAAAAGGTACATATTACAAGGAGATGGATCATGGATCAAGTCTAGCAGGATTTTTTTGAACACCACCACTAAATGCTGAGAAACTGGCAGGTCTTAAACAGTGGTCACAGTCACACTGACACACAGCACAGGCAATGTACTGGTACATTTACCCCGTCAGGTGGTAAGTCGGACAGGCAGCGAGGAGAGAGTGGGTTGTCCAAACCACAAAGGAGTGTTGGTGGCTGCCGGAACGAAACAAAGAAGACAACAGCTACAGCATCCCACATAAAAGTTCTGCTCTTCCCAAAGACACCAGAGAACAGAGAGACCAAATCTCTGGCTGCATCCGTGGCATATATTTATGACTAAGAGCATTACTGCAACTCAGCACTGACCAATGCAAAAACAATCATTTATTAAACATCACAGAATATTTAACAAACTATTAGCCTGTCAAATACCTATTACTGATGCCACTGATGGGTTCTTTTTAGGTCTTTTTTATGTCCATCACATTTTTTATTTATAATTACGGATTTAAATGTAATATACATTAGTTAAAAAAAATAAACTTTTAAAAAAGCTTTCATGAGTTAAAATACTCACAGTTTAATTCTGTATGAATGATGCTTATGATTCAATGACAGAAAACAAAGCCTGAGATGTGTTTTCACAAAACAAGTGCAAACTGGGAAAAAACCTCTCATCACACAATACATTATGATACATACTGCACATCTCCTAGAGCAGTGTTTCTCAAACTGAAATGCTTTTCATGGGTCGCCAATGAGTAGGATAGAGTAGGATTCAAAACAATGTTGTGATATGTGTATGTGATTTTCCTGATGAAAAATAGAAAAAGAATTATTTTTTGACATACTTTACTCAGCTAAGAAGCTGCTTTTTAACAACATGCCCTCCTCTCTTTTCTTGAACCTGGATGTGAAAATGTGTTTACGCTCTCTGAGGTAATGCTGAGTGTGACCTCTGTGGTTCCTCTCACTCTTGATTTCTTGTATCATTTTGAAACCAAAATTCAATGAAGGATTTATGAATGTCGGCTTCACCAAAGCCAATCAAAATGTGGACAAGGGGCCTGAGGTTTTGTTTTTTTTTTATCTGGGCAGGTGCTCAGTAATGAGAGCTCAAAAATGAACAAACTGGACATCTCCACATTAAGCATTCTGAGCCTTGGGGCAAGACATTTTTTTTTCCTTTTCAAAGATGTGACTTTCAAGCGACTGCAATTTGACAGCACAGTCAAACAAATTCTGTGTACTAATTTTTTTAAGGTGGTTCGATACTTAACATTATGCCTGGTAAATCTGATGGATTGATGGATTGATAATAGCTTTGATGATTTGGACAGTAAAATAAATACGTTTTACAAACAAATGTAGATGTTTAACCACTTCATGATGTATTTTAGTAAGTTTTGGTCCTGGGACAACAGGTTAGATCTGAAGAATTATTTGTATACTGAGAGAAAAGTCCTTTTAAAAAAAAGAAAGATCAATGTTTGATCAATGTTTTATGCTAACACATGATATCTTAAACCCCAGTAGGATATATAAAATCTGGAAGTATCATTTAACTGGTACCATTGAAATGTAAGACCTGCAATTAGTTCAGACAGCAGCAACTTCGCATTAAAGGGTTTAGTGACAGAAATTCTGGGCTGTGGACCCTATTTTCCTTTCTTTTCACCTATTTAGAGTCCACACTGCATAAAGAGAAAGAGATAGAGAGGAGGCTGAAGGAAATCTTGAAAGCAGAAAGGGAAGTTGGAGGATTGAAAAAGTGACAAAGAAACAAGGATGGCATATTCAAGTCCCTTCATGTCAGTGGAAAGCTTAAAAACATCCCTCCACCAGTGACAGTTCAGAAAGCTAAAGTCAACTCAGCTTTCTCCCCGGGATGACAGTGGAAGACTCTTAAAAGATTAATGAGTCCTCATATAGCTTTGCTGTCTCCTCATGCTTAGCCATGCGTTGATAAAAACTTGATTAATCACGTCAATTTTAGGTTCTGAACATCTGAAGGATCAATGTCATGGTTTCTGGAGCAAAATATCTAAGAACAATCTGGAAAAGCCAGAATTTTTTCCAAAAAATGTGTATTGCTAATGAAACATTGATTCCAGACAATTTTTATCAGGGCAATTGTAGCACAAAATGCACCACACAGGCATTTAAAAGTTTCTTTTGAATTTGGTGGTTGCTTACAGCTACAGTGGACCGATGTGATATACTGTAATGACAGGTGCAAAATGGAGATGGTAGATGTTGGCAGATCAGCAAGGAAACACAAACACCTTGTATCAATGCCTCTGCCCCAATGACAAAAAGATCACAAGGCTCCAACAGTCTGGCTGGTGTTCGCAGAACATGAACTCCAATCCAGCAGCTGAATCCAAACCACTCAAACAGAAAACATAAAGGCATAAGAGAAGGTGACAAGGTGCATGGTAACAAAACAAGGGCAACTCTCTGAAAACCTCTCAAGTGATGCGAAGGGAGTCAGGAGGAAAATCCCTATTTGTCCCAGCGAGCAGAGCAATGACAGACACATACACTGAAGAGTCTCCTCAATCACTGAGCACAGCAATGCAATAAAGCTACATGGTTTCCCCTGGGGGAGGGGGGGAGACACCTTATGACACAGTAATGCCAAAGTGGTGTTTGCAGAAATGCAGCAAATAGAAACCCTTAATAACATAATGCAGTCCTGCACATTTCACTTTCAGAAAGCTTGGTGTTTTATTAACTTTTACTGACATTAAAATAGTGGACATTTTAGAAACACCTTCCAGTACAGCAGTACAAGATTAGACCACAGGCTCAAACATTACTATAGCAACGATGTCATGGCAGCAGCACAGTGCTGTGGCAGCAGCATCACTGAACTGAAGCCATTTGCATGTGTACAGTATGGTGTCACCTGGATTTCAAATTATTGCATGGGCTGCATGTAGATGTAATTAAATAAATGAAGATATATATATAGATAAGTCTGAGAAAGCATGTTTTTTTTTTCTTTTTTCTGTGACTCGGGT
>JAQNCA010000006.1:9754775-9768523 GCA_029783725.1 Acanthurus tractus
GCCACTGCAACAAACACCTCAACTGATTTGTGCAACTCATCACTCTCACCCCCCCACCACCGAGTTTAGCGCTAGATCGGAAACAGACACAGAAGGACAGGCCTGCTGGGTCTGTGCTTACTTAGCTTTAATTTTCCTGATCCAATGTACGTTTCATCAACTGGTCTTAATGAATTTTCAGTCAGAAGGTCGCGACAGCTCGGCCACAACTTTGTATCTCAGCCAACGTTAGCAAAACAAAGCAAGCACATGTAGCTAGTAGCCAGGCCCGTTTGCCCACAAGTCCTGAATCTCGGTCTCACTTTGAAACCTGAAAGGATTTCATGTGTCTATGAGATATCAAGGAGGATTTAATGAATGGTTATATTTTTTTCTCTTTTAACAGTGTAAAAGAAACTTGTGCTTCATATGTTTAAAGCTAAAGGCCCAACGTTAGCTCAACAAGCTAGTCGAGTTAGCATAACTGTTAGCTAACTGTTAGATGTTAGCTCATCCAGTATACATCGTTTTCGTAAAAAAATGTCTCGCTTTTTGTAGTACGACCAGAGTCCCCCGATATAAACTTTAAATACGAGGAGATATTTCGAATAATTACCTTGAGTTTCGTGTTGTAGCTGAGTAGCACACACGGTCAGTTCCCCTCTCAGTTTAAACGAGTTCGCCCTGGAAAGCTGCTCGCTGATTGGCTGAAACGCCGTGACGAAAGTGGAAGTTTATTGGACAAAGAAAACATTTTTCCTGTTAAACCACCAATGAGAAGTTGTTCGTGCAATGAACCCAAGATTTCAGCACAAAGTTTGGTTGAGAGAGTTGGTAATAATTTAGATGGTTTAATGAATGAATTCATAACCATTTTTTACATTTCTTTTCAGTTTTTAGCACACACTCTTTATTTTATTTTCTTTCTACTGGATTTTTTTAAAATTAATTCTCTTTTTATGTACCCACTACTACATCTGACTTAATTCATTAATGATACTGGTGTAAGGTGATCCATGTACCGAAGCTCACTTAAGCCGTTGCAGATTGTAATTCGATTTTATTCCTCATGACATAACATAAAGTAACATATCAACAGGTTTTAACTACATTAGCATCTTCTAGCAGATCATTTCATTTACAAGGGTATCCTTATGTTTTGCCTTTGTAGGGTTTGTGATCCAGCTCTTTGCTGGCTCTTTGTATGACTACTATGTTATTTATTTCAGACACTGTAACACTGCTGGTAACTTAACTTATAATACCTAATTTTTTATCAAATATTAAAAGTTATTTCCTGTACTGCACCATCTAAGTTCCCTTTTCTCATTTGTAGAGTTCATCTCCATCCATAATCGAGGGTATAAGAATAGAGCCGTATGTTGTCCAGAATTCCCTTAATGTTTCAGCTTCATCAGTACAGAGATCAATGTGTCTGATGACAGTCGTGTTTCCCTGAGAGTGAGGAAATGCATAGACAAGTGAGTCAAAAGTTTCGTTGAAATGCAAATGCAATTTTATATTAAAAGATAGCAAAGGGATAATTCACTATATCACACAACACAGCTTGTTAGTACTGCCATGGAAATACATATACAGTCTTTTCATATTTACACATCAAGTGACAACCAAACAGAAATCATAAATACCTCTTTTTGTTAACTTTACAACAGCTATACGCAACCAGTATTTCATAAGATAAAAGAGCACTATTAAATAACTGGCATCTTCCCTATCATTTACAAGCCTTAAAAACACAGTGGTTAAAATAATCCAGCAAAAAACAAAACAAAACAAAAACAAAAACAAAAAAAAAAGTTCTTCTCCAGTGAGTAAAATTAATACAAGTCTAAAAACGGTCATGAAATCCCTTTGTACAAAAGACTATACAACTTAATCGACGCAATATCTTCAACAGAATTGTTTGCTTATATCCTCACGATAAAATCTGTACAGTTTTAGCATTCCTGCAGCAGAGTTGGAGGGACTGTGAGCCAGGATGATTGGTTACTGGGTCGCTGTGATGCTCTGTAGGCCTACTGTCAACCATCTGTCAGAGACCATAGTTCTGTAGCTGCCAAGACCCTCTTTCATTGGCCTCAGTGCTTCGTCTAGCAGCATATCAGCAAGTTGCTGAGCTTGTAGCGGATACTTCAAAATACATGGTTCTGTAAAGTCTAACAGATATATTTGACATATAGCAATATAGTATTTCCTTGTACCATATTTCAAGAACAGACAAAATGGTACTATAAAGTTAAAGCAATACATAATATCTTTACTTGTATTAAATTTTATTTTTCAGTAAGTTGTCAGTGATATATTTCTAAACTATAACCCTCACTGTCTGATGGGGTCAGATATGCACAGTGTTCCTAAGTTACCCATTTGTTACACTGCACCGCGGCAGACACTGCGAGTACACCTTTGCATTACAGATTTAAAGTTGATGGGTCAAAACTTTTAATTAGAAAAAGAGCAAATGATTCGTATTTCCTCTCGAGGTGTTTGGCCACGCAGATACTTCTGGCTGTATGTGCCAAGTTTTTGATATATTCGCCTCTGAAACTTGCCACTGCACTACCTCAATACAACAGAATCACAGTGGAACTGGAATTTTTTCAAAAATAATGTAGAGGTAAGACAATCGAATTCAATATCACATGAAAATAATCTGTTGTGACACAGAAATTAACAATAATCTACCTCATAACATAACCTTTCTCAGCATCATCTTGTTTAAGAAAGGCTGTTTTTTAAACCCAGGATGTTTGTTTTACCCCCCAAAAAATGTATTCCATGGTGTATTTAATATTTCTCTGTGTAGCAGCCTTTACGAGTAAACAAACATGATTTTTAAAACAGAATCTATAACCATTGTGGGTCCATGTGGCGAGGTGGGGGGGCAGGTGACATATGCGACATGAAGACAGCTGAGATGAAAACTGATGAGAGGTCTAAAAACTGAGAACTGACAAGTAGACGCTGATAGCTGAAAGCACGGATGAAGTAGAATTGACTACAATAATGTATTTTTAACAAAAACAAAATCGAGGGAGCAGTTTGGTTTTACTGAGAGAGAAAAAGTTGAGTTTGATAAAATAAAGAGCTTCTAATTCTAATAGTAAGTGCTGTCATAGATAACAATTTACCTGGATAGTACAACAGAGGAGCAACCCAGCTGAAACAAAACCTCTATGTTTCCGTCAGAGGAAATCCCAGAGACAAATATCAAACACCTCGGTAAATAAAACCACGACTATCTGCACGGCTGAAAAAGCCCTGGTGGTAAAAGTCTGAGAAAGCATGTTTTTTTTTTTTTCTTTTTTCTGTGACTCGGGTGACCAAACCTAAAGTAAAAATGAATGTCGCAAACATTTTAAAATCCTCTGAGAGAAATAAAAAAACAGCTAAAAGAGGAAAAAATAAATAAATCAAATATGTTTGGCTCTTATATATACACTTATATATATATATATAAAACTTAATACTTAAACTCTCATCAAAACACAACCAGTAACAAGGCACAGCATTACAGATACTATGATAATCCTCTTTAATTTAAGTAAGAAATGCTTAGATTCAGAAGCAGCACTTTTCCTAATCTTCTCCACCTTCCCCTTAGCATCAACATTTTTTTTTACCTTCAACTTGACTGAAAAAAAAAAAATGAACAAGTGAGATAAAAAAAAAAAACAGAAATTCTTTCAACATTTCTGAGAATTGGGTGCGGTGCTGGTTTCCCTTTCCCAACCACACACATCGAGTAGCAGCAGGGCAGAGGAGGTAGTTGTACGGTCTTAAAATTCTCCTCTCATACCGACTCTATTCCATCAAAGAGACTTTGGTGCATCTAAAATGTGACAACGGGTCTGGCAGACAGATTGCAATATGAAAATGTGAATATATTCATCATCATAATGAATACAGCCATTTTTAATGCACCAAAATACAATAATGAGCCGTAATTTATTCCGTGGAGATACTTCATTTTCTTCTCACTCCATTCATGGAGTTCCAGCAAAAAGGAAGCGATCACTTATCAGACCATTTCAAACATCTGTGCCCCATGTGTTTGACAAATGTTGTTTGCTCTGCCCATTCTGATGAAAATTGGCACTTCCCTAATTAATACTCTGGCTTAACCAACTGAATGGATAGTTGCAATGTACTAATTCACAGGCTCAGTAGTCACTCATAAATACTGAAAATCACACATAGAGTTCTGAAGTAGAAATGAAATATCCTGGAAACTGTAGGTTTTAATTGAACTGTTGGAAACTGAAAAACCGGTTATTAAAGAAGGTTGTATGATTGAGGAAAAAAAACAGAGTTACAGAATTGAAATAAGAAAATATTTATGAGGTGCCTTCTCTGTATGCTTCTGCAAAATGGGAAAAAGAAATGAGAAAACTACCACCTAGGGTATTACGAAGTACATGCCAGCAGATATGTGAATTACATTAAGCGTCTGTGTTTGCTGCTTATGTTATTTGACTGTGTTGCGTCTTCTACAGCTTCCTCAGCATTTTTAATCAGTTAAAGGAAGCTATTTAGCGTTAGGCACACTCCTTTTTCTAAAGAATTTGCTGCTCAATCTGACCTGGACAAACCATCCATGATCTCCAGATAATTGCTCCAATCACTGCTAATAACCTTAGCTGTACACCATAATGAGTCTCTAATTATACTTTTTAATCAAAGAGCACTTTCATGTGAAGGATTTTGCATCAAAAAGGGCTGGAAAATGTACGTGTAGGGAAAAAATAAGTTTCAAGAACAGTTTCAACAAGCACCACAAGTGGTTAAAGCCAAACAAGCTTCATAACATGTTTGCTCGTGGGTGGAGCGGACAATCTGTCAACATGTACCAAATGCTTATCAACCTGAAGGATGCTGTAAGCAGGAACACGACCTAGCTGAGTATGTGTGAACCAAAAGGACATACAGCCAAAATTATATTATTTGTAAAGAAAAGTTTGCATAACCATTTTTTAATAATAGCTACAAATAAACTGAACTGTACAGTCATTGCAGATATGTAAAAATTATTCAGTACATGTAGGCCAAGCAGAGGATGAATCCAGATTCTTAACAAAAAGGCAAGAGATGTGTCAGAGCACAAGGGAATAAGAAGTGTCAGCATAATTTTGTCTGGGCTCAAATGACTACAGAGGCATAGCTTTGCATACAAAGAGGCTTAATCTGTCATTATCTAAACAGGGACGCACAATTTATTGCACATCCTTCCACAATCATAAAAGGTCAGCAATATTGAAGTTCATAAGCATTTCTCCTGACCATCCTGGTGTGGTACACTCTCCGTTACGAGCAGCCAATTACAACTTCGAAATTCCCAATATGCACCTACAGAGTGGGAGACAACTTACGACTCTATGAAAAAGGAAAGCAACACAGTGTGAAAAGATGGAATTGGCAATGAGTTAAGGTAGCTCTGACCTGACCCGCTGATAAAGTCAGGATTCTGAATTATCTACTCATACAGAAGTTTTGGGAACCTCTGCTGTCGACTGGATACTGAGTTTTTTTCCCCCAATTCAGCCTTTTAACCTACAATAACAGATTTTTTAGGCCAAATGTTCTCATGAGGTTGGACAGTAACAGTTGTCCAGATTTGTCCAGTTGCCCTGCAGGTTTTTATTTTTTTTTACAAGGCAAGCAGGGCTATTTCTCATTTTACAAGTCACACTTATTTTTTTGGCCTTTTCTAACTCCAGTCTGTGCCCTGTCCTGCCATCCGGACAGCAGCATTGTAAACCTGATATGATGCATCCAATGAGGGAGTTCAATCAAGTCTCTGGCTCTGCAATGCATGAGTTTGTTTTTCTTGTTTGTTATATTTTTGTCAAATGACATCCCTGACTGGTCAGCTGTGTGCTAAAGCTCTACCCAACTTCATCACAGTTCAGCTTTGAGTGGGCGCCACTGTGTGTGTGTGTGTGCGCGCGCACACGTGCGTGTGTGTGTGTGTTTGTGTGTGTGATGAGCACAGACATGACAGTTTCACCTGACTGAACTCAGTTGATGCTCTGCCAGCCAGACTGCCTGTACCTTCTCCTCCAGCCTTTCAATGAAAAACAAATGATCCCTGGGTGACTATTGCATTTTGTACAAAATGGCCACAAGACAGCAAGAACTTCATATCTATTTTAAAGGATGAGCAGGTAAATTAAAAGCTCAACCACAAGCAAGCTCATTTAAAATGTTTTATGGATGTTATCATGTGGTCTCATCTAGCCAGGCATTTAGAGAGCTATTAATAATTCACTTGCGATATTTCATTTAAAGCTGTTTCTTTCACTGTAGAAAGTGCAGAATACACTGTTATCTGTACATTATGAGTGAATTTGCAATCTAACTGAAGTGGCACTTTAGAGTACAATGATACAACATGCTGGCAAAGAACAGCATTGTAGTTTAAACATAGCTGCTGACATATTATCTCTGAATGGGTCCGATTAACCCAGAAATTGCACATATGTTGTTAGTCCCTCAAGTATAATTTCACTCTTTCATGCATTTTTAACCATGAAAAATATCCTTTCTTTAGTTTGCCCCCTAAAATAAAAGTATATCAAAATCTTCCAGGGCAAACCAAGCTCATATTTGGTATGTGATTGGTCAAATCAGGCATGCCCTGATTATTTTAGAATAGATAAATTGTTTAATTCTTTGGACAAATGAATCTAGGTTTGTCACAGGTTTCAAAGAATCATCTGTAAACTAATGTGCCATTTACCTCAGAGACTGAAAAAATCATCTCACTGCAGTGGCACAGGGGATTCAGCAGCAGCAGAAGGATTTGACAGCCACATGAGACATGAGAAGCATCTATTTTCACAAAAAATCTGTTCAACCTACTTTCAAAGCCTTCCTTTTTTCCTATAGTTACACAATCTGTATGTAGTTAAATCACACTGGTTTTAGCTACAGTCTTAACACTTGCTATGCTATGGACATTTCTAAAGACTGGCTGGCCCTGAGCAAAGTCTTAAGAAATTTTATGAGCAGCCAGAATGTTTCGAGGAGGCTGTTTTTTCTAAACAGTGAGTTTCCAGCTGAACATGTGTATCAGTGAAAAACTGAAGAACAGCAGCAGATCAATCTCTCTTAGACTCTGACGTGCTGAAGCAAAAGACAAAGGTCAAAACGTATGAGATGTGACCTCTTTTTTTTTAGATTTTCTTTGAGGGATTAATTTTCTATCATTTTGCCTTTAATAGGTTGCTGATAAAGAGCGACAGGGAACGTGGGGAGAGAGAAAACTGGGATGACAGCGGGTATCTCCTAGAGGTCCCTGACTGGAATCGAACAGGCTTTGCCGCAGTTAAAGCTGCTGGCTCACCATGACGCCTCCAAGAGGTGATTACCAAAGACAGCAGTCACACATATTAAGTGCTTACTAAGTACTGAAGCACTGAAAAATGAGGGATGGCGTTCATTTCAAGGACTTTTCAGTGGAATTAAAGATAAAGCCAATGACGTTTTACTGAGCTGAACATTACTGCATGGGCCCTTCTGGCATTATGTAACTATTTAACCTTTGACTATTTAACCTAAAAATGGCTTCAAATTAATTCTGATGGTTCATCCAGTTGTAAGAGGTGAAATGGTGTCTCAATCAATCTGTATCCTGTTGGAATTGTTTGAATATGTGACTTGGGTAAGCAGGTAAGATCACAGTGTGCAACACTTTACAGCACTGCATCTTATATACCACCAACTATCACTGGTTTTGGTGAAACTAGATCCAATTTTTACGGCTAAAATGCTCTGTGGTTGTGCCTCTGATGCTAAGAGGGACAATTTGACGCTAGCTAAATCTGCTCAGGAGAGACTGCTTGGAGCACCAGGTAATGTTTGTGTTTACATCGCAATGGAGCCAATGGACCCAGCTGCCTCTGGGGACATCATGACAGAGGTGAGGAGTTGGACAAGGACATTGAGCAAGAAGAAAACAAGAAAGAGTGAGTGAGCAAGCAGCTGGGCCAGGACTAATGGCTAACTAAAGGCTCTTAATTGTTTCCGAGAACTTTGCTAATAAAAGGAGGCAGGACACAGTTGGACTTCTCACTGCTTGACCAGTAATAATATTAGCTGGCTTGCGAATGAATGTGTCTTGTGTTACTGCACTTGCTCAGTGTTTGGCTGTGCCATGCTGTTTTTGATCATAAGCTGAGTAAGCAGCGTATTGTCTCTGATTCTGGTAATGGTATGTCGGCATACTGCTCTTCTATGTTTGTGGAACATTTTTGCAAAACCTTGACTAAATAAACATGAATGTTTTCTTTAAGACATAAGTTAACAGGACATAAAATTGTAATGACACTAACAAGTCTTTCTGGAAGAAGCAGGTACATTATGTCTGACAATACTGTCACAGAAACTTCCGATTTGTGTTTAAGACAGACTCACTCCAACTCTGTGGGAACACTAAATCACACAAAATACCTACAGCTACATTATTTTGCTATAACTATTCTTTACAGGCAACAGGCAAGCACACTGTGCAAACAAATCAAATTCTTAGCACATTATGTATGTCAGATATTTCAAAAACTCCCTCATGTGGGACACAAGACCTACAATATGCTATGGATATACAATGCAAAGATTAGCCTGGCAGCAAAGCAAGTTAAAAATGTCTCAAAAATAAAATGGACAGAAGCCCGACTCTGAAGGCCTATAAAGAGTGACTTCTCCCTGACCACAGACTAACCTATAATTGGGGGACCAATATCAGCCTGCCTAAAAACACAGCTTACAAAATGCACGTTTCAAAATAGTAAGTGGTCTGGTGGGGCACAGCCACACTGGGCAGAGTAAGGTGGAGCCTCAAGGCTTAAATATGCTTCAGTTGCCAGCGTGTGCACAAAACCTCCTATAAAGACACGCAAGTGCTGTCTGCAGCTTCTTAAGTACACTTGACGCAGTTTTGTCCTTACGCTATCATTTAGATTTGTCATAGTCTCTAAAAAGGGGTACTTGTGTTGACATGTTTGTGTAAAGATCCTCCTCTTGCTGGAAAATGTAAATACTGTGCATGTAGCATGCATCGAGTCTCTGACTGTGTCTTTATTTATGCCGCAGCATGAGGATATGCCAGCACTCAGTACACTTACACGGTATTAAGTCACTTTCAACACATTTACATGGCACTATGTATTTAAGAGCAGGGTTTTGAAAAACAGGTGAAAAAAATGCATAGAAACTGCAGACAGTTTAGAGGTTAGTGATAGTCAAAATATTTAACCATACAAAAAAAATTGTTTTTGCATCTATAGCCCATTTTGTGTTACTTGTGCTGCTTAATTTCGGATGGAGCTTTATTACATGCCATGACCCGGAAGAAATCACAAGCACTGAGGCACAAAGTCAACACAATCGTTTGTGTACAAGATGCACATTAACAAAGAAAATTAAACTTGTTACTCTCAGTAACTTATTCCACTTAATTACGTACGATGACAAATTTTGATCCATGACAGATTCAACGCCACAATATTAGCAATGAAGTCAAAACAACAGGAAGGTTTCCTGTGTCATCTAAAGGCTGTCTCGATACATCTGGGTGGGGAGGAGAAAAACCATGCTTGCCCCTCAACAGCTAAAAACCCTAAGGTGCCCTTGAGCAAAGCCTTTAACCCCCCAACTGGTTTAGAGGAGCTTCTCAGTGAGCGACAGATAAGACGGCGGATGTAGTGGACAGCTTACAAGCTCTGAATGTAGCAGGGTTTTCCAGTTAAACTACCCTAGTTAAATAATGATTAAAGCCACAATTACAAAGTCAATAGTGCCAATAGAGGAGCATTCATCATGTTATTTTATAAAGGGCTTAGAGAGTGACACCATATAGCCAAGATGTCCATACAGTTTACTGGGAGGGTAAAAGCTGTTTAAAAAAATTTACGAAACAGACATATTTTGCATACTTAAGACTAGTGATGTTGAAGATGTTACCCATTTTATTGAGGAAAATTTAGCGAAAACATGCAGGTTTGAGCATAGATTTCTCCTGCTGTGATGCAGTAATGTTCAAAATAAACATTTCTGCAAGCTCTTTAGCTTGCAAGTGAAGCTGCATGATAACTAGAGACTGCATAAATCCAATTTGGGGAAAAAAAACATTCAACTAAACCTTGTTAGCCCATAAAATTACCTTTAAGCTATTAGCTAGCCTAGCTTACAATGGGAATTCTTAGGCTTTTTATAAAAACATTTCTGTGCTCACTCTTGGTAGGCCGAAGCTATGTTACAGTTGAAAAGTCAAACAAGACACTTGTCCATTTCATCAGAGCTTGGGAAAAAGGGGTAAGGAGAGAGAATGGCGAGAGGCTGTGAAAAGCACTTCCATTCTACCCTTCCCCCCCTCCTGAACAGTAGCATATGACAATAGCTTCTAAACCAGGGCACGCCAGACATCCTGACAAAGGCAGGCTCCTCCCAAGCTGCTGAGTCCCTGTTCCCAAATAAACATAGCCACAGGGACAGGGCAAGAGTCAGGGTTGTGGTGCTTGCCGTGTTAGACTAGCGGCAAAATGAGTCTTGTGCCCAACAGCAAAGCATTCTGCCAGCAAACCATAAAATGCATGGACAAGGCACATCTCTGGATACACTACAAGGCTCAATCGCATTCTGCCTAATTAGGGCTGCAACAAAAAAATAAATAATGGTGTCCCACTAATTTATAAAAAAAATCTTTTTCCAAAACTAAACCCAAACCAACAAAAATTAAGCTCCATGTACAATGCATAAATGGTTTAATGAAAAAGCTATTTAGTTCTTACTCACATGTAGGCAGGTGAAAGGGGTGAGGACCTGGATGTCTTAAGGACTGGCACTGGGAATTTCCAGCTGACAGGAGAACCGCTTTTCCATTTCAACGGCATGTTGTCACCAGAACGGTGCTACAGCAGTACCAACAGCAAAGACCATTTCCATGAAAAGGTGTCCAATGCAGTCCTCCATCCCACTCTGCCCACACCATTTAAGGGGGAGGGAGAGCAGCAGTGGCAGCAGCAGCAGCAGCAGCAGCAGCAGCTTCAGAAATACACTGGTGGAAGCAGTGCAGGCTACAGTCAGGGTTGTGACTTTAGCGGCAGCACTGAGAAGCCAATAGATTGCATCCACCACGACTACTTGCCCTGCTGCATTCACGCTGCCTTGTGAAAGGAGGGGGAAGAAGCCCTGCCTTCCCATCACCCTTTCAGGGTTTGTGAATAGCACAGCAGCTAAGCAACAGTGCCACCTTGTTAAAGGAGTTGTGATTACAGTTCTGGACTTGCCATGGAAAAGAATGAAAGAAAAAAATATTTAACTACTTTAAACCAATACATTTACTATCCTTTGGGGTTTAAAATGTGATATTTGGAAAGTCAAAATTTGTTTTGGCTGAGTGTAATGCCAAAATAAAAACTACAAGACAAATCAGAAGCTGATGCAGTGATGCCCAGTTTTTCCATTAGTTTAACTAATGTGTTCAAAGAAACAATGAGAGCTCTGTTAAAGCACATTGTTCTTCTATTGGATGAAATAAGGAAATGGCTTATATTTATTAGATATTTTATATAGTTAATATTTGTAAAATCTTTTGTTAACATATGTCTTGTCGGTATTTCAAGTTTTAAGAGTTGGAGAACCACAGAAGCAAAATAACAAAAGAGAGCTTGGGATAAATGAACATTATTCTCAAGCCAGCCATTTTGCATTCAATGTAAAACACATTTTAGCAAACACTGAACGGTGATACTGGTACTGAATGACTAATGCTAACTGCTAAAGAATAACAACACCTGTATCATTAAATTAGGCTGTGCAATAGATTAAAAAAAACAAAAACAAATTTTAGTTGTTAAAGCCCAGTAAAATATGCCAAAAGTTGGAAGAGTGTCTCTATGGAAGCCCAGAAATAATGTTAAACTATGTTTGGACCCATCATCATATTGACAAAAGAATGTTACTTAAATGTTACCAAAAATGATGCCAGAATATACAGAAGGGTTTTCCCTGCCATTATAATACTTGGGCATAGCAGCTTAGCATTTTTTTGCATGTCTGAGTCAGTGAATAGAAAAAAAAAAATAAACTAAGACACGTTTTCTGTCATTTGTAGTCACAGTGCTGTCCACTGATCATCTGTTCTCCATCAGAGCTCCCCACAAACAAAACACACAGACGCTTTGTTTCTCTACAATGTATAAATGTTTCTAGCACATTACAGTTCCAATATCTGAATATTCTTGAGACCAAAAAAGGTAACTGTTCTTTGAAAATGTGTCCTTTGCATTGTTATTCTACTTTATTACGATTTTGTCAGTGATATAAAATGGTCGTAAAAAGTCATAACATCATGTACCACAATTATTGATTGTCTGTCATCCAGCCTAATGACCAATCAACTGACAAAATGCCAAAATATTCACATCTAGATTTGTCAAACTTTTAATAAGTGTGCTCAGTTGTTTGCACAAAAAGTGACACAACTGATTGAAAGGAATGAAAAAGGAGTCTGATAGGAAAGTTCAAACTCTGCAAACGTTCACACCTCCACAGAACTGGCCAGTCACTACATAAAGTGGGTGCTGATGTAAGATTGTCGTTTATGGCAAATCACAAAAACAGTCTGACACAGCCTCCCAAATTCTGACATAGGAAAGGTCGGGAAAGTTTAAGCAAGGAGGCCTCTTAAGCTGCTTGACTCCTTCGAAGAGAAGCAGCTATCAACTCTCTAATAAAAACATTTTGTGCAAAAAAAAACTGTGTAAAAAGTGAAGCAAGTTTAAGCAGATGAGAGGGTTTAACATTGTGACTGTTGCGGAAACCAGAAAAAAGAGGGGAAAAAAAATCATATCTCACTGCAAACAGAAGTTGACATGCTCATCATCTACTCCCACTTTTAGCAAATCAATTAGATATACTGAATTATTGTGTGAGAGATTAAGAAACATCAACTTCTGATGTAATTTATAGAGCGATTAAATATACAAGTTCATAAAAAAAAAAAAAAGTAAAGCTTTAATCTATATCAAGGCCCCAGGCATCATGTGTAAAACACCACATGGTCCGCGTGGTAATTGAAGCATGTGTAAGAGTGTGTGTGTCTAATAAAACCAGACCATCCAGTTACAGCAGATTGTGCCCTGTCCGGAATAAAAAAGCTGCATAATCATTCAAATATTCTGTTCTTGTGTCAAATTTCTCACACTGCAAGTTTACAAGTACAGCGCTCAGTCTGTAGATCATATTTTTTCATGTCATACATCTGTCCTCTGCTACAGTACACACCGTGGGGGCTGCAGTACTATTAGTCACACAACCACCAACTTTAAAGAAGACGGTTTTCTCTCCCCTTACAGTTGACACTTTTATAAGGCTAATTGAATACCTTATGGTAATGCTTATGTACAAGCCCCATGGGCATCTAAATTCTTTACATCTTGGTCATAATCCTGTCCCCGTCCCGTCTACCACCTGCAGCTCCATCCTGATAACAACCTTGTCATCACATTTCTGGCTTCGAACATTCTCCCTCCCAGCTGTAAATGGCAGAATGACCTTGCCTTCACTGCAAGGGCAGCAGTCATGTCGTCTCTTCTGTCAAAGAGAGAGCTCAGCACTACACCTGCTACCCACACTTCTACTGTTAAACTCCTCCCGAAAAAAACGCCAACCTCTTAACGCCTGTAACGGCACTACAACTAACCTACATATTTTCAGTGTAAGATGTTAATTTTTTCTGGACTTTAGGA
>JAQNCA010000006.1:9787150-9802892 GCA_029783725.1 Acanthurus tractus
GTACATGTTAACCCCTGGAACCTAAAGGTAGCAAAAAATAGTTTTGAAGATGCTGTTACCTCTGTGTGTGTCTTAAAGTATGACTGTGCCAAAAATGCTGCATACCACTACAGCGTATTGGCACAGTCCCTTTTTTTTTTTCTATCCCTCCTAGTTGTTAATGGATAAAGCTTGTCAAACTAACAAGAACAGAAAATTTGACATAACTTTGATCCATGTGTAAACTCTGTTTTTTGGTGTTTAACTTTTGAAACACAAAAAGGACACACAAACAACAGCTAAAATTAGTCAAACCAGACTTTCCCTCCCTGTAGATGATACACATTAGACCACATCTGCAGATCTGAAACTTACAGCCCTGTGACTCTGCAGTTGCAAGTTGGCAGTCTGGTTTTGAATGCTTTGCATCAGTTTTCTTTTTACTCTGCAAATTGACTAAACTCATAGTCTTAATTTTACTAACAACAAGCACTTTTGTAAATTTTACCCCATACTGCTTGTGATTAAAGGACTATTTCTGTTACTCATCGGTGATGGTTGCATTTTTGCTTATCACCCTCACTACACAATAAACACTGTGTCCAACTGCTGTGCTGCCTGGGGAACCTGCTAACCATAGAAAGTAAAACTGAACATGTAACATGAAATGAAAGCTGGAGAAATAACAAAGAAAACCTGGGCAGTTGCCCACCTTCTGTAGCAGTTTGTTCCTGTAGTGCTCCACTTGTTGTTGGATGCTCATTCCAGACTTCCTCGGCCTTTTGCCAGATTCCAACTCATCCTGCATCTTCATAATCTTTACCTGTGTCAGATAATCACAATCTGCTCTGCATATTTATTTAATATAACTTGACATATTTTCAGTTTAAGATGCTACCAGAGGGAGGCAGCTAACTTTTGAATCAAATGTAAAATGATAAACGGGGGAAAAAAAGGTAATGGAACTGTGGCTACAAATGTTGCATGCAAGAACTGTTCATGAATTAAGATAAAAAGAAAACTACACTGCAATAGTATTGACTAATTAACATAGGGTGTTTTTCTTAACAGGATATTGCAGTGGACACATTGTGGCTTTCAGAGAGAATAGGTTGAACCACAGCAAGTAATACAGGAAGACAGACACGTTGTTTCCAGTTTAACTAACCATTTAAAAAGAGAAATGTGCTCACCTCCAGCTCTCTCAACCTTTTTCTTTTGCTCTCAGACATTTGAAAATTTCTGAGGGAGCTCTGAAAGTCTGCACTTTCATATTTGGATGGACTGCAGGAGTCATTGCTGCTGTCGCTCTCTGAGTCCTCGTCTCCATCCTGTGAGTTGACACTGTTGCCAGGAGAACAATTCATCTCAAAACCATTTCAACGTTAGTGTGTCTTGCGTATGCTTTTCACAAATGTAGACAAATAGTGTCTTTTTCTGTCTTGTTGACAAATTCTGATCCTCACCTGACATTCACTTCATCTTCACTCTCTTGCCCCACCACCGCATCCCACTTGGACTCAGTCTTGGCTTAGAAAAAAAGGAGACAGTTAAGCAGAGTTACAGGTGGAGGATTGATGTGATCTAGAGAGCATCTTGACCTGTTGATACGTTAGCCTAAGCTTGTGACTAACCCGAACATTAATGCTGGCAAGCCTGTGACCTAAGTGACCCTCCCTACGTGTTGCATTAGATGTGAAAATATAATCTAATCCTTCCTGGATTAGTACAATATTCCCTATTAGAGCGGGTGTGTGTTTGGATAACTCACAAGCTTAACAAGGTCATTGATTTTCTTGAAACAGCTTGAAGCTCTGAGAACTCTGCATCTATCCAGTCAGCTATTTAGTGCTTCAATGTTGATAAGATTTCGAGGGTGAATATTTAGAAACTTTGGTGTTAGGTGAAGCAAAATCCATATATCAGTCTCTTTTGTGTCAAAGACCATCTTGTGGTACAACATTCATCGTTTTTGTGTGACTTTTTCAACTCCAGGAATCTCTCTTAAAACATCAAATGTCATCCACAGCACAACAATACGCCCTTGTGTGATGTTTGAAGGATCCTGCTTCTTCTAGCCTGAATAATTCCTACCATGTCTTTTTCTACAGATCACTTAGAACAGCCTGTGTCACCTTGAGAAAATATCCCTGTGTCACCCGTCTTCTCCCACTTAGACAAAGGCACGCTGGAGGGAGGGACACTGCTTTCATCCACTAATGAACAGATGAGATAGTTTGTCAGGACAAGAATAAGTCATCAAGTACAGTCACATGAGGATTATATTCTATGTGTGCCACTTCATGTATGAATAACTCTATTTCTTCACTGGAGGAAAAATTCCGTATTTGCCTGCCCTGTGCCCATGGAGATGAGGGTGCACACTCATCTGACAGCAGCCCGTGAGAATGTGGATCACTGTATTGATCACAGACACTCGAGTTGTGCAGATAATTGACAACAGGGCCAGGAAAATATGGACGTCTGGTTAAAAGATTCCTTTTTTAATAGCTCATGGACTCACAGGGCATTCCATCAATGTCGTCAATGGCAGCTCCTAAGGGAACACCGTCTATGTCGTCAACAGAGACCCCATCCCTAGGGTCCCAGCCCATGGGGCAGCCGTCCAGATCATCCACAGGGGCTCCGTCCAGTGGCAGCCCATCTATAGGTGTGCTGTCCATCGGTGCACCATCCAGATCAGAGGCCACTTCCTACGAAAGAACCAATGAGCGAACTTAAGTTTTAATCACTTTCATATTTAAATACTCTGCAACATGAACAACTGTTTAATTGCTGAAATGCCATTAAGAAAAGATACTAGAACCCGTAATGAAAAAGTTAATATTCAGCTCACCTCCACTGTCTCCGTCTGCTCCTCCGCTGGTTTGGCGAAGCCCAGAAAGATGTTCTGAAGGTGGATTAGATAAGGCTCGGGGTATATTGCCCAGTCTTCCCAGGCTCTAAAACAACTCATGACCTTTTGCTGAAGAGATGAAAGATGAAAGCCCATTTTTTTTTATTGTTCTGTATTTGGTAAATGTCCTTTTGTGAGGCAACTGAAAGACTTGATTACCTTGAACTGTTCAGCCTGCAGCCTGGCCTGTATGTTTTTATGTGCTGCGTTAAGGTCACCAAATATCTGCGTTAGCTTTGGCTCAAAACTGAGAAGACAGAGACAGAATGTCAGATGGAAAAAAAAAAAGAAAGAAAAAAAAAAGAGGGTTCAAGCTAAATCTGAGGGAAAGTCTCTTACTATTTACGATAATATGATGCACCGGCTACTTTGGCACATGAGTTGTGCAAGATGTCCGACACAAGATACAATCTAGCAATCTGTGAGAATAAGGCAAAAAAAAAAAGATATAAAAAATATAATGTTACTAAGATCACTTGTGCATTTTGTAGAACCTTATTTATGTAAAGACTTAAAGATGTTAAACTAGCCTTCTTCTGAAGAGGTGTCTGAAGCAGGGAAAAAGATTCAGTGATGTGCCCCACCACCTCCTCTGCTGCATCTGCTCGCTCCAGACAGAACAGCATGGCATTGGCAATATCTTCCCTGCTTGGAGTGAGCTCTTTAAGCAACGTATCCAGCCTCTGTCTGTGTCTGAATGGTAATTACAGAAGAATAACAAGGGTTTGCATTCGATATCATATAAAATATATAGAAAAAATATAAAAGATCACTATGTACTGCAACTGCTATGCAAACATACTCAGCTCTGAGCTGCCCTTTCTTAACTTCCTCCTCAGGCGGGGCTTCCTCCTCCACCTCTGCTCCATCTTCGCTTCTCACAGAGTAGTTATTTAGGACAGGGGGTCTCCATATAGAGCCTCCCCGGAACATACGGAAATCAGCGGTCCTCCACTCTGTTGGGGACTCTCCCTGTACAAAAGATGAAGGCCAAGGACATGAAAACTCACATACAAATAAACATGTTTTCAGGAGCAATAGTATTGGAAGAGAATTGGGCTTTTCAAATCATTGAATACACAAATTCTGTCCAAATACTACATCAGGTTTAGCAGCTATCATCCCCAAGATGAGTTTAACAAGCAGTTTTAAGAGTACTGAGCCGCATGTAACATCACTAGTAGTTTTATTACATTTTGCATTAACTTGTTGGTAGTTCTAGAAAATTTTGAGCCATAAAAGGACAAGAATTACCTTTTATTGCATTGTGCCATTGCTTCTTTACTGATATTATTGCTCTTTCACATAATTAGTGGGTTATTCAATTTTTTGTTTATATGACCTATGTGCATGAACTTTTTGCAATTGTATTGTAGCTGGCATCTGACTTTATGTATCGTGTTTTGTTTGAATTTGATAAAAAAAAATTTCATGTAGCTTGAACATGTTATATATGTGTGTATTTTGAAAAAGTACTTTGTTTTCTAGCTTAGTTTAACCATATTGTGTTTCTCCATCTTGTAACTTTGCTGTAGTTCTACTTCTTTCACAGTGAAACTAATAGCTGCTTGTCAAGCTGTTTGGTTAAGTAGTTTATCTCTTTCTGATACACTCTTGGAGGATGCAGCTTTTTTTTTATTTTCAGAAATGATGTTTTGCTGTAAAAACATACCTGGAGGATGGAGAAGAGTTTCCAGCGATAATACACGTGATCTTGGCTTTTGTTGTCAAAAAGGAACCTGAGACGATAAAGGATGAGTGAATGAAACATGAAGTACAAACACACCAAGAATACAGACCCATGGCCGGATACAGCAAGACTAACCTGTAATCTGGATTGTTTTTCTCTTTGTTCATTATTATGGCTTCAAACACATGGCCTTCACGCACCACAAACTCTATCATCCTGTGAATAAGGAATAATAGATTTCTGTGGGGAAAAGAAGAGTGTATCAGAGCAATGTTTGTGCCAAAACTCTCAATGCACAGTCATCTCTCTGTCTGTCAGTAACAGTCTGAGATCTCTAAAAACTCTCCACACAGAACTAGTGACTCATGCAAACTGCAGGCTGACTCCTTGCAGTGTAATTCCACGTCCCTGTATTCACCATTTTAAAAAAGCTTAACAAAATAAGGTGACAGCCCTCAGGACATTGCATTGCAAAAAACTGCATAGTCACTGTGGGACAGACACTGCGTCAGCGTATTTCTATTTTCCCTGGGTCACTGCGTCCATGAGAGGTGTGAAAGAAATCACACAAATCACAACATCTATTCATGAACACTGACCCAGGTTTTAAACACTGAAAGCCCTGATCCAAAGTTTACATTCAGTCACTTTGTAATAAACAGATTGGTAACAATCACAAAATTTATGCATGGTTGGTATTGAGCTGTCAGCAGAACATTTGCTTCTAATCTAATGGCCTCAAAATGTAAACTTTACCACTATAAAACATGTTAAACACATAATAAATCATCATCAGTGTGACACATCTTAGCAGGTAGTTACTGGCTTACTGCAGATTAGTTACTGTGGATTGGGGCTTCAGGCCTGCACAGTACAGTACACCCATGCAGTGCTATTTTTTCACTTATTTTTGTCAGATCTACCAGTGCAGATAAGACTTTTATATTACTTACTACTTTAACATGAAGAAATACCTAGTTTGACTTATTTCACTGGCATTAATCTACCTCTGACACCATCTGACCTAGGTTAATGTTATATCTATCTGCCTTCTAGCTGTATCGGTCTGCAGTGTCTCAGCCAACCCTTGGGAAGCCCAGGGCTCAAGGATGATGGTATAGATCAATGGCTTCAACAGTCATTTACATAGTCCACTGCTATTCACTTTTCACAGCAACACATATTATTATAATAAAGGTAACAACATAAATTATCTGATAGATGTGAACAAACTACAACGAGAAAATACAAGTACGTAAATCTGAGGCCACGGTGACCTTTGAGATCTAGAAAAAGAGCCTCAGTCCTATGATGCAAATGTCAGTGTGTGCACGAACAACAGTAAGCATTGTAATGTTTACAATGTCCTATATGTCATACCATCAACAGCTCTAAGGACTGGAACTTCCTGCCTGAAATCCTCAGCATGTACACAAGAACAGAGCGCCACAGCGTCTGTCCTACAACACTTGTGTTACAACAGCTGGTCAGTCGTAGTAAGGAGAGTGTGTGTACCTTTCGGTTGGGATAACCACTTTGACTACGGCTTCGGACAGAGTCTGTTTGTGAAGTCAAATCAAATAGTGAAAATATTAAAAAGTGAACACGTGTACAGATGAAACACTGCAGGATACATACAGCGTAGAAAACGACGATAGCATTCACAGTCAGTGAAATGAGGGGAAGGGGGACACAGTTTTAATGCTCAGGTAAAACTGCTAGACGATCTGTACTACAAGCTAAGCTAGTTTATCTCAAAGGTTTAAGAAACACAAGTGTGTAATGACATTTTGTATACAGTCTGCTGTGCATTGCAATAACTCTGTGTCCCGTAATACCGTACTACATGGAAAAAGCGACTGATTAAATGAATGAACAAACATGCAACAAATTCACATCACAACTTGACTGATGACACATTACAGTTGCTTCTTGAAAGTGGATTTATTCTAAGTAGGCTGCAGTTAAAGCATGGCATTTTAATTACCATAAAGGTCAAATAATGACTTTCTATTTTCTAAGAAGTGGCAAAGACCTGAGGTATTACTTCCTATATAAGTATACAGGAAAACCACTAAAGGCTAATCCGCCCTTAATTTTCAGATTTTCATGCAGAAAGTAATGCTTGTTCTAATACACAAAAGCCAGCATTTAAATGCACTTAATACCTATTAATTTTCATGTAAATATGAGAGCCTCTTGTGCCTAATCTCACATTACAGAGAAATAACAGCCATGCAGACACCCCACAGAAAAGAGATCATTTTACCTTCTCGAGATCCCCTTTGGACATGCCAAGTGGCTTGGTGAAGTCGTTGCGGAAGCGATCTCTTGGCTGAGCATTGAAAGGAAGACCAGATGGGGGTGGTGGAGTTGCCCTCACCCCCACTGGTGTGTAGAGAGGCTGAGGTGGAATACGAGCTGGTTTACCCCATCCCAGCTTCATTTCGAACCCCATAATCACTTTACCTACAATAAAATACAAGATGCCACGATCCCAGTCAGTGTCAGAAACCACACAGTGGTGCAGCAGATGCAGCCTGTAAATCAAACCTGTTTTTAAGAGTCAACTGTACCATCAAGTGCAGCCAAGGCTCTCTCTGCATCTCTGCGTGTCATGAAAGCCACAAAGGCTCTGTTGGAGGTCCTGCAGCGCTCCTCGTCTGTTCGGGGCCACATGATTTTCACACTGGCCAAAGGACCATACTTACCAAACTCTTTGCAGAGCATCTCCTCGTTCATCTGTACAAAACATACAAATGAAGAGTGAGAAATGGGCATCTTTGCTGCACTCAGCCAATCAAAGTCAGTTTTCTTCTTTACCTTTGGGCTAATGCAGTTAATGTACAGGTTAGTGGTGGTTGGCACAGTCGGGTCATCATATAATGCTGATGGGAGCAACAAGATTGAGGTTACCTTGATTTTGACGTTTGCAATTCTTAACTTATTAAACACTTATTTTTAAGGGGAGACTCCTACTTGATCGTCCTGATAGTGGTAAGTCCAGATTTCCGTATCCACCCCCTCCTCCTGCTCCTCCTCCTCCTCCTCCAGCTCCACCAGGGTCATTTTTTTTCCTTTTATGTCGTTCCTCGCGCTCTTCCTGTATTCTGCATTTTTCCAGTCATTAAAAAAAACGTCTACCACAAAGATATGAATGGATTGCAATAAATCAGGCACATTTGCAGACAGACTTACAGCTTAAGTTCTTCTTTGAAGAGTTCGAGATTACTCTTCTTCTTTTCTTCTGTCTTTCTTTTAAATGTCTGTTAATCAAACAGGCAGTGATTGTGGTAATTATTACATTTGACTAACTGTAAAATCATGTTGACTAAAGTAAGAATTTATGAGACTATTTAAACATAAGTTTAAACAATAAAGTAGCATTTATACTAAATTCATATATAATACCATTTCACATACGTTACAGCACAAACTTACAGATTTTTTGTTTTCCACAGATGATACTGGTGAGACATGTACAGTGACTGGGACAAACTTTGTAGCAGGTCGATAGAGCTTACTTTTCTTGACCTCTGCCGCTTCCTCCTCTGCAAAAAAGACATCACACCCTCAGCACTGGCTCTCCAACAATGCATTAGGTAACAGTAATTTAGCTCTGTAAAAACAGGACGAGGCTCTCCCCACTGTTCTTTTGTTGGTCAGCAGGATATCTGAACAGTTTCCTGTAGAATAAGGCAGGCAGACTGGTCAAGGTTTCAAGAACAACTGATATGAATTTATTGAGTCTCAGTCTTAATGCTGTGGTTGCAGTTCATTTTTAAATCAAAGGGATGTCTTTATGTGTTACAGTATTTTGGAGAACTGCACACATTTTGACAAGCTTTATTTCTTTAATTTAAGTGATAATGGACTGCTGACTTTGGGTCCCCAGAGTGGTTGAATTTTATTAAACCATTCAAAAGATATGGGCCCTGAAAAATTAAGATGGTGAGCTATTGCACTGCTGAGTCAGCCTGACATTCTTCCTCTTCTTCTCATATTTTTCATTGATCCAGGTAATTTAACATTATTACAGATAACTCATTATTCATCTTCCGTCCAGACAGAATAAGAGGGATAGAATTGTGATTTGGCTTCACCCTTCTGTGAAACTCATGAAGTCCTGGCTGCTGACCTTTAGTTGCATTAACGATGCCTCCACGGACAAAGGTTTTCACCTCGCTGTTCTTACTGGTCTCAAATGACGCTAAGAATTCTTCAAAAACCTCCGCTGCTTTTTCTTCCTCCTTGACAATCACACAGAAGCATAAACAGCATATGTTTTCAAATTTCAAGGCAGGTGACTAACAATAAGCATTATTTCATGTATATTTGTGTAGTAAAACATGTTTGCCATTTTTTAAATCCACAAAGCTCTAATTATAAACTCATGTTAAGACATCCAGGACCTCCTCACCTTTTTCTTGAGCTCTTCTTGTTCTTTCTTTGTGAGTGTTTTGATTGGAGTGGCAGATTTTCCCTTTCTGTCTGCCATACTCAATCTGTAAATGATAAAAGAAATAATACTGGATAGGTTACAGTAAAAACAAATAAAAGAAAAACAAAAGAATCATGACAGAGACATCTTTGTTCTATCTGTAACATAATTCCTTATTATTTTACCTTGAAAATCCTTTCTATTGCAAGTTGAAACTAAGCTTGTAAACCTTTTCACCTATTTGGTGTAAAGCTTTTTTTTCTCACCATGTGATATGCATCCTTTATGT
The DNA here is from genome assembly GCA_029783725.1 of Acanthurus tractus. Taxonomy (NCBI): domain Eukaryota; kingdom Metazoa; phylum Chordata; class Actinopteri; order Acanthuriformes; family Acanthuridae; genus Acanthurus; species Acanthurus tractus. Next base: position 9,796,467 of record JAQNCA010000006.1, read on the forward strand.
AATGTGTACAACTGGAAATTACTTTCAGGGTGAGTGAAGAACAATAAAAAGTGAGACACCTCCCTGGTCCTCTGGAGGGACAGGGCAGGGCTCGCAGCAGATATGCAGAGGAGGGCAAAAACAGCCTGAATCTCTATTTTCTGTGAAGTGACTTTATTTTGATAATTTGTCTTATCACATATTGTTGGTCAGATAAATGGTGGAGGGGCAGTGTGTGCAGAAAGCATACGCAAAATGACTACTTTTGCACATTTGAACGACACACAAAGCAAAATCTAATGCATTGAGGATTCAACATACACTGCAAACTGCTAAAACACACAAGAGGTGACAAAAACTTGGGATGTTAACCTCTCTTATATTAAGTTAGCCACAGTAAACACATAAATACATCATGTAATGTGGCTGTACCGTTTAACAAATCTCCTGGACGTCCTGAACACTCATGTTGTTATAGTCAGTTTGTGGCACAAACGCTGTTTAAAAGGCCTGAACTAAATATGAGCTACCACTCCACTTCGCTAACGTTAGCCCACATTATTATTTAGCCTAGCTGCGGCTGAAGTGGGATGGTTAGCTAACCCAGCGGTAACCTTTACATGAGTAACTCTGCACACAGCCGATATATCTCCGTCGACCATTATCCTGATTATCCCATAACCCAGACAGATGCAAAAATCCCCTTTTCTAATCGCTGACATCTGCTAACTGTGGATGTCCCAGTGAAAAAAAAACACCTCTTTTAGCTTGCTAACAGTCTCTTATTTTCTTCTGTAGCGCTGACTGTCCGCACACAGGAGACTATCACAACATACTGCATGCACATAGCTTCATACTTCAGCTAAAACTGCAACTTACAGCTTGTCATGCTATTGCTTCACCATTTTGTTTGCGACGACAATGTCTATCACAACAAGCTTTTTTAAGAGGAGAGATATCCGACTGGAGCAGTGAAGTGAGGACGCCTGCTTGCTTTGCTCGGTCCGCCGCACGATAATAAATAATGAGCCTCGTTGTACATATTCATGAAGGATGCATTCACTCTATCCCTCAGAAATTTGACCCAAGGAGGTAAAATAGAGTCTTTATCTGCGTTTATTGCTTGAGTTTATTAGGTTATCCCTCCTAATATGCATGCATGGAAATAATGGGTACATATCACACACATGGGGGGGTTTCTCCAGCCTGTATTACTTAATAATCATATGTATATATATATATATAGCTAATCAAATCGTTATCAGTGTTCCTCAAATGACCCTTGTTATCAATCGTTTCACTTTAACGACCAAAACAACTTGGTGCGTACAAAACATCATGCCATGAAATATATCAACAATAACACACCCGGTCATTTGTTAGCAGTGAATACTGCAAGAGTCATCACTTCCTAAAAAACTAAACAAAAGTTTGTAAATGTAAATATTTTCGATATATTTCTCTAGTTTCAATGAAGCACAATATCATACAGTGTCGAGTATAATATCCTAATTATGATGGATGAAATGTGTTCTATCTACTTTTCGGTATCTTCTTGAAGTAAGTTTGATTTTGGTGATAAAATCAGATACAGAAAAATGAAAAAATGTAAGTGGACATATGGACTTTAGGGTGTGTTTATTTTCATTTTACAAGAAAAGAGAGAGCTTTTTATTTACTTTGTGCCAGTGTAAAAAGGCAAAACTCTAAAATATCATTAAAGGTTCAAGTATTAAAAAAAAAATCCATCAATAGATATTCTAATTCGAATGTACAGTAATGTTAACAGTAATGTTTCAATTGAGAGACTCGTCACACTGTAAAATAATACATTTGTAGTACGGGTAAGCCTGTAATATCCATAATATTACATTATGAAATGTCTGTATTGGGTCTCTTAAGTCAAAATGTTTTGGCAATAAAAGAAAACCAGTAGAAGATGATCACGTAGGGGTTTTTTTTATCATCTAGATCTCAACTGATCAAATCATTTGCTGCTAAATACCACACGTTTTTTCGCTGTAAATGTAATCACAAGAGTTTAGTGCTAGAGTGGAAGTTATTCCCATATTTGCTTTCAATACCCCTCAACCACCATAGGGATGAGGGGGTGGGTTGCTGAATTGGTTAACTAGGTGTGTCTGGGCCAGCTAAAGGGCAAACATGGGCTGATCTGAGGATTTGGGCAGCAAAGAACTGTGTGGGCTGACCAGAGGGGCTTATGAGCTGCTTTAGTTCTTCTCTGGTGTGAGATCAAAGAGGAATTTATTGGGACCCATAAATATTCCACTAAATTATTTTGCTCACAGCTTCCACTCCTCAGTGCACAAGTAGCTATTCCCTGACCAGGTCTGGCAGTAAGCAGTAAATGATAAACTATGATTGATGCTCAATGAACAATAGCCAGCCAGTTACAACCTCATACAACATATGGATGCTTTACTAAAATAAATATCCTAGATTATATCTATCTGATGCATTTATCTAATGTTATGTAAATACTCAAAAGAACTTTGACCAACGTTACAATCTTCCTATAATGCCCATTTAATTTTTATTATAGTAAGTAGTAGTGGTATAATTTGCCAATAACTACTCACTGCCCTCCAGGCAGGAAATCTTGGATTGCATGAAGGGCCTTTGCTCCCTGCCTGCTGCTCTGCTCCCAGCAGGGGCCCTGCTAGGAGTTTGATATTAGAAGGTGAAGAAAGAATAAAAGCCTAAAATGGCCACCATACCCCTCTCACCACCATCACCAGCAGCAGCAGCAGCAGCACCACCACCACCTCAGAAGCCCATCCCCTAGCGTCCGTCGCGGGTATGTGCCGCGTATGCGCATGGGCGGAGAAACTGCCGCTGTGCGCTGTTATTATTGTAAGAGTAAATTCTTTTTTACGAAAATGGCGTCTAGTCAGGGAGGTGTGGGAGCTGTCACGGCTCTACAAAGCCATCACTATAGCGGACCTCACTGGAGCCCGGGTATCAGCCAGTACCAGCACCAGCAGCAGCACCACACGGCCCGCAGCCTGGACCGGGCTCTGGAGGATGCCGTATGTTCGGGGATCCTGAACCTGAGCGGCAGGAAGCTGAGGGAGTACCCGGGAATGAGCTACGATCTGACGGATACGACACAAGCAGGTGGGTCGCTGTGTGTGCATGCACGGACCACAGGAAACCACCAGAGTCAGCCCCAGTGTGCTTTCCTGTAGAATGCGGTCACGGATTAATGTGTTTGTGAACGCATTGTGCCCGCATTGTGTATGGATTTTTGTCTGGTTTTCTGGACAGGGGCGCATCGGCGAGCGTGCGACGAGATTTTCAAGGGATATACCGTCCACCGAGCTGACATCCTGAATGCAATTACCGTTCACTCGGGCTCATATGTCGCACCACTACACCACACAAGGGGCTCGGCTGCTGTCGTGTGGTTGTTTTGGTCGACGCCAACAGCTTTCAATCGCCCCCCTTGAGACACATGAATGAGACGGCAGGCGCACCCAAGTCAGGCGCTGTGCAGTGGTTTGCACACCGAGCTGCAGTTCATTTGGCACCGGGCTGCTGGAGCAGAATGTGAATGAACCTTGTGTCCAGTTGTAAAAATCTTGCTCACTGAGGAGCATTTGTAGTATGCATGTGCTACACGTACATGCTTCTTTTCCCTTTTTTTTCATTTTCGGCATCTCCAGACAAAAGATGCAGTGTACTTGCAGCCTCACCCCCCTGTCTTCCTGCATGGGTGCATCTACATTTATGCCCTTATAGCCCATAATATATTACAGAGGCGAAAGACTTTGTCTGCTTTCGGTTTCATACTCAAGCTTTTTGCTGTTTATTTGTTCTTTGGATTTTATCAGACCTCTGCCAGAGGTAGTCCCAGATAGAATAATGTAATCTAGTCAGTCGGTAGGTCAGTATTAGACTCACATTTCTGAAGGCTATTAAATCAGGGTCAGGTCATATGTCCTCATTTATACTAGACATAATGGTTTAGGAAGAGTCTTTTCTGATTTATACATATAAAGGACCCCATGATAGACGATGCAGCTGATAAGATTGTGTCATAACCCTGTGTGGGAGGAAATTTTTGCTTGTGTAGGAATAAAGAAACACATGAATGAGTAAACGTGTAATTGAATTACAATGACTCATTTTTAGTTATTATCTTGGAAATAGGGGGTTATGCTGGATCTTGTGACAGTTTCTTCCTCTGAAATGTTCACATATGGTGTTACTCTGTCACGTGTCCTGTTGCTCGTGGCGAGTGGAGCCCATGTTGGAGAGCCATTACCCCAGGGGATTTCAATTTTATGCTCAAAGAGTCTGCCTTTTCTTCATGCACTGATAGTTTTTTTCAAAGATCGTAACCTCTTTAAAAACTGGAATTTAAAAAAGGAAGTTAAATGTTTGTCCTAGATCATAATATATTCATTAGACACTAATTAACTTGGCTCCAGCCTCTGGAGTCATATCACTGAAAGGTAACAGGTATGTTTAACATTAACTAGATATGAATGCAGATTTTTTGCTTTTCTGTGTCAGCAACCAAATATAAAGAAAGACAGTGAACACTTTAGGTCCTTGAGATTAATCAGTGTTCTCAATAGCTCAAGGATTTGATGTGGTATGTCATCTTAATTTGCTCGTGCCTTAACAGTGAAAACAGAGCTAAGTATTACGCACAGACTGCTTCTCAGGAGGAAGACGGACACAACAGGAAGTTAGCATGCACTATTTCTGGACAGCTGGGCTGAACGTACACACGACACTCCACTGCTTATGATCAGTTAGTCTCTATCGGAAAGAAGATTGTTGCAAAAATGTTATCACAGGGATTGCTCATTATATAACACTCATAGTCATTAGAGACACGAGAGTATACATTTCTTGTAAGACCTTTGATTCCTTGTGTACTCTGAGACTTATCCTGTCACCGCGCTTGCTGTCGCCTTTCCACTGTTTTTTTTGGCGCATCTTCATTTCGATGCCGCGAATAAAAGGTGTGCCAGAGGGAAGTCGCACTTTTCAAATGTGCAAAAGGAAATCAACACCTCGCAGAAGTGGAAGGTTTACATCAAGTACAGTCTCTGCTGTGAAAAGATGCAGCTCATCCGTGATTTTAAAAAGGCAATTTCTTCTGAGATTAAGAATCCAATAATTAAAACCAATTATTTTTTTTTTAGTTCTTTTAAACTGTTAAGTATTTTGTCTTGGTTTTTTTGAAATGAGCTTCTTCATTTTTTAAATGTACCTGTAAGTAGAACAGTTTTCTTTTGAAAACCGTTTTGGTAGTTTGTGTCAAAGCTGCATGTCTGTGGAATACTAAGCTCCAGACCTGTCAATGATGCAACAGCATGGCACCACGCCACTATTGATTGCTGTTTTTTTTAAGTTGAAATGGGTTTTTAAATACAGATCAGGGTCTAAGTGAGTGGCCTCCATCTGACTAATGAGCAGCAGAAGGCTCCAGTGTGTGTGTGTGGACAGAGACAGAGACAGAGCCCTGCTGCTCACATGAGGGTGTCTGTTTGCAGTGTGCTACTGGCAGTTTGTCTCCAGCCAGTTTGTTTTCCCATGGGAAAGTACGGGAGCTCTGAGCTGCTTCCCTGACCTTGGTAAGGGGCCGGGGAGCAGCACATCAACCTGGACAGATGTTCAGGTTCATATCCCGATACACCCTTGCCTGCCATTACTCTTTCTCCCAAGGGTACAAACACAGTGACGTTAAACAGTGCACGGTACTTCCACTACAGAATAGTACAGTGTGTTTACATGTGTGCAGCACTATGAGGCACAACACAATGTGTAGACAGCAGGAGGATCAGCTGCAGTAGTGTATGTGTGGTAGCTCAGGGGATTCCTGATAAACAAATGTATTTTTAAACCCACAATTTTGTTTGGTTTCTGAGAGAACATTATGACTTATTTACAGTAATACTTAAGAATGTAGGTCACGCAGCAGATTGAGCTTTTAGTTTATATCCCCTTGTTCTCATACTTGGCTGCAAGCAAAATGAAGACTGCACAGAATCTGTCATCACACTAAAACTCTGTTGCCTTCTAACGCTTTCTTGTATTCTCTATGAAGGGTTTTGTTTAATATTTAACAGCCAAACGAGGCTCCAAATGAAAAGAATGTGTGGTCAAAGAAAAGCTACAGAGGTGCGATTTTGCCTGCCGTGTGAGGGTGCAAGCAATAGGGATTTGAGAGCCAAGAACAACCCAAAAGCTGCAAGATTTACTGTGCATAATGTCCAAACTTTGACGGTGGACTGTTGGAGAGCTGGTTGGAACAGGTGGCTAAATGAGCATCCCATTCAATTGTGTGTGACTTGAAGCACAGAGGAAAGATTGTGGAATTGTAAGATTGCTTCTTTGTTTTCAAATTCCCAAGAAGTTTAGTCCTTCAGGATAATCTGCGAAGGAGAATCTCCATAAGGACGGGAGTAG
>JAQNCA010000006.1:9802992-9818131 GCA_029783725.1 Acanthurus tractus
AAGTGTCACTGCTCATGTTGGCCATGAGGCTTTGCAGTTAAACCCACAACACAGCAATATACTGGTACTTATACTTTATACTCTGTCTTACTTACAGTTAAATCAGATGCTCTGGGTGTCTCATTAGAGCGCAACCTGTCCTTTCTCCTGTCCAAGCTGCTCTGTAAGGAAAAATAGGCACAACTGGGAGGCTAATCATAAGAACTGCCCTTGATTTTTACATGTCATGCACAATACTTGTTAGTTTTTAGTCATCATCAAAGTGAGTCTAGCCTTAAAAAAATCCACTTATCCAACTAATGGTTGGTTACTTTTCAGCAAAAATACAATCACAGTAATCACATTAATGATGCCATGGATATTAGCTTTATGTTTATTATGTTACACAGTGTGCAATGAAAAGAGTTTCTTTGTGATTAGAGGCTTTAATTACACAGTATGTGCCCATTTATGTAACATCTTATTCCGGTCTATAGGACAATCAAGAAAGGTTTTTTTTTTTTTTTTTATGAAATGCTTAGTGGAGTTTATTCCTCACAGGCAAATATGACAGTGGTTTTTTTTCTGGGAAATGTTTGATTAGACCGATGTCACTACCGTGTGACTGCGTCGATCAGCAGGTCGGTGATAGTGTCGAGCTTAGTGTACAGCAATGGCTTCTTCCTCTCCAGTTACAATGTGGAATGTGGGTCAAGTTTTGATTTTATTTTACTCAGTCAGCAAATGTAAAGGTCAAAGACTGAGGGAGAAACAGTGCATTAAAGGTTCAAAGAAGGAACACTCAGTATGTAAATATGGGAAGTCTAAACAAAGGGTCTTAAATACTTTGGAGGACAGCCTAGTTTGCATGATCATACATAGTCCTTACTAGTGACTGCTGAAATAAAAAGTCTGGTGACCCAGTAATAATAGAATTTATGTGTGTGTGTGTGTGTGTATGTCACCTCTGACTGAAGCAGAGGTGTGAGAGCGAAGTCAAGCATTATGTAAACATGAATATTTTATATCTAAAGTGCTGATAATGGTGTGTCTGCGTATGATTGAATATATCTGTAAGTGTCTGCATATGTGTGTAGTCTTGTCAGTGTTGGACTGCTGGACATTGAAAAATGAAGCATCTATGTTAGGGAACTTATCTGTAAAGGGAGGTGTAGATTCTGAGTAATGTATGGACTGCACATGGGAGTAAAATGAAAAGCTGCAGAAAAACACCAACAGACGAACCCCCACAATGTGGCTAAGCAAACACAGCTGATCCAGAGTCTGCCACACCCCCCCCACCCCCCCCCGGCCAGACCTCACAAGGAACATGGCCCAAACACTCTGTCACCACCGGACAGCTCATCCGCAGGGAAACACACCCCTGGACTGACCTTTTTCCAAACACTGCCAGTGATTTAGTGACTTACAATGGCCCACAAGTCTGCAGCCATCCTGGACACCAGCCTCAGCCACGAACGCTCATAAAAGACCAAGCCATACCCCACCCCCACCCCCACCCATCTGAGTCCCATTAAATGACGGAAGCAGATTGATAGCAGCTCACACCCAGGTGTAGACTATATGCACAGGAGGTACCTGCCCACATTAAGCATCCAGCAGCGCCCCAGACCACACCCAAAACCTCCCAGACGCTTTGGTCACATCTGCTACAGGGTCCAAATAATTAACCCTAATTAATCATGTTTCTGTCATGTTCCTTCTGTCTTTTCATCTAATTGAACCTTGTAACGAAACTGCTGGAGTGTTAGAGTACAGACCTTTAGGATTTAGGTATTTTGCTGTCTGTTTCTTTGCAAATTTCTCGTAGCACTTAAGTGATCTACTTGTGCTGCTGTATTAAGATGACTGTAGGTTTCTAATTGCGCTCTTAAACAAATATTTCCTGTTTAGAGCAGCAACCCATTGCAGAGAAGAGAGACCGTGGTCTGTTATTGGCTCTTGCACTCAGGAGGATTTTTATTAGTATATAGTTTGGTGTGTCATGGGAGGACATGAGCAGACATCAACTGCACTAACAACATAAATGTATAGATTAATGTTTGGCACAAAGGTGCAGCATGGTGGAGCCTCGGTGGAGGGGATCGTCTGCTTGGCAGGCCTCGTCCTGCGGGAGCTCTGGGCAACCAGCAGGTAGAAAAAAGGCCCACTGTGGGGTGCAGATGGTGCATGGCCTGGGCTGGAGGAGGGAGAAGGGGAAGGAGATGGACGGACTTACAAGGACTCCCTCCACCCACCCCCATCTCTCATCTCCCATTGATCCCCATGATTCCACTGCTACAGAAGAATCCCCCAGTTGTGGGGCAGGAAGGGGGGGAGGGAGGTGTGGAAGTCCTCTGTGTACAGCTGGGTTACAGCATCAGGGTCTGAGCCTCGGGGAAAGGCAAAATTTGCTCTTAATGGAAAACAAGAATAACCTGTGACCTCAGCTTTAGTCTGTCCCCATGTGGTAATTTCTGTTTCCCTTAACCTCTCGGCTTCTGCCTTTGTGCTGCTGACTCTTGTGGCCCGCTTCTCACTTCTGCTTACTGGCTGCTGTCGGAGCTCAGCTACAGAGTTAAGGCTGTCTAGTCTTTTGTTGGTTTCTTAAGAAGGCTTGTCAGAAATGGGAGTCTATTTAAAGGCACAGACACAACTCACACACTCCTCATGACGCTTTGTAACCTCCAGAAGTAGGGATTAAAGGTTTCCATATCTGTATAAACACAAAAGCTACTGATAAGCCATTTTGTATGTTTATAATAAGAATCCATCCACAGTAAACACAAGTCTTTTAGCAGTAAGTCAGAAAGTGTTTGCCTATAGAGCTTAATTATTTGATAAACAGTAGTAGTGATATGTAATTGCCTGTGGGAATGGCGGTGCAGCAGTGTTTGCTACTCCAGTCTTATATATGTGGCACTACAGTGAGGTGGGCCCCGAATAATTTAAAGCTGTTTTTAACTGTGGCTGTGCAGCTTCGCACGAAGGTCTCTAATTATAGTGTCACCCAGAGATATTTCACAAGACGGGATCGTTCACACAGTCATACATCAATTTGCAGATAGTGAATCAATATGTGTCTGAAGGTGAAGTCTACACAATGTAATGTGGTCTTTTCATGCACTGTTCTCATGGGTCCTCATGTATTTTCGTGTCGCCGCTTTTAAAAGGACACTGTTTGATGTTTTATTCCATCGAAGACACATAAAGAGTGAGAGCGAAGGATAGCGTGGTTCATGTGCATGGATGTGTGTGAGTGTGCATGGAAGTGTCTCAGGATGTGGTTGTGAATCAGCACCCTTGAGGGATAATGTGACTTAACTCGGGCTTTGTGCGTAACATGTAGATCTCCAGAGCGAGCAGGAATCTGGTTGATGATACATATCTAGATTTAGTACTCAATATATGTGTATGTGACAGAGAGTTGAGTAATGAGCTTAATCAGTATCTGCCCGAGCTGTCCTCCCCTACAATTCAGCATGCCCAGGCATGAAGGTCTGTATCTACAGTAAATATTTTATCACAAGAGGAGGCTGCAGATGAGAGGCTGTGCTTATAATAAATGATTGGAGCAGGGATTCCATTCATATTCATGTTTCACAATGGAAACACCCAAATCTTAGCTGATTCATTTTAGGTTGTGACTTTCTGGCACAAGATAGTGTCAGGTTAGGTCTGTGCTAATTGTCTGAAACCTAATATGTAATTAACATATTGGAAATTATGATGTAATTAAAAGACCATATTCATTGAACATGTAGAAGGATACCACATTTTACAACACCCGCCTATGCTGTATTTTCTAAGATAAGTACGGAAATACAATAACTATACCACATGCCTCATCATGGAAAATTTATGCTAATGCTTTTAGCTTCCAAAAGGATGCCAATGTCAGTTTGGTAATCAATTTATCCTCTTCTGTGCTCCAAACTGAAAAATCTCAATAACTAGGCTACAGGATGGATTGCCCTGAAATTTGGTACAGACATTGATTTTTCCCAGAGGATGAATCCTGCAGACTTTGTTTATGGCCTGACTTTTCTTTGAGCTCCGCCACAAGGTTAACATGTGTGGTTTTTAGTGAAAGGCTTCAAACAAATTTTGGATGGGTAGCTAAAAAATGCCACAGATATTATTGTCCCACCCGAGATGAATTTTAACAAATGGATTGATTTCTCTCATTTGAAATAATTGCAAAACTACTGACACTCCCAGCAGCCTCAATTGTACTTTGGGTTTGAAGCTAATTAGCTAATGTTACCATGCTAAAACATTAAACCAAGACACAAACAAAAAAGCCAAAATATTGTAAACATTTAACCTACTAAACATAATCATGGTAGCAAAGTCATTGTGAGAATATTGCTATGCTAATGTTAGCATTTAGCTTTGAGTATTACTGTGTTTTAGGCACAGACTCACCAGCTCCTAACACGGCTGTAGACTTTTGCTACAGTATGAAAAAAATTCAGTGTGATAATACGTAAGAATTATAATATGTAAATTCTAAAAGTACACATTTCAGTTACATAAATGCAGTTTTTTAGGCTAAAATTTAGTCAAAAATCAAGCTCACAAAGGTAAATCCTACAAAAGAACTAAAAGTGAATCATTTTCTACATATTACCTCAAACGGTCTTCTATAAGCTAAAACAAAAGATCAGGAGTCAGTTTTAGCACTTTCTATCCTTTCATACAAATCTAAAAGCATTACTGTGCCACTCCCAGTGAGATCAATATTTGAGATATTAAACTGCCAGTAGCACTTAAACCTTCCAGGCCAAAGACCTGGTGTAATCTTAGACCAGCGTTTTATGAAGACTTGCACCGCCCATACCTCTGCCCTGGAGATGCATTGATTAGTTTTAAGGCCCACAGCCTGGTGCCCAAAGCAAACATAATGAGCTAGTTCTTGAAAAGATTCTAATGTTTCTTGATATTCAGAGTTGACATGATTTATTGGTTCCTGTTTCTTTTCTTTGCAGATTTGTCCAAGAATCGGCTCACAGAAATCCCTCCGGAAGTCTGTCTGTTTGCCCCACTCGAGTCTCTCAACCTCTACCACAACTGCATCAAGTGCATCCCAGAAGCCATTATCAATCTGCAGATGCTGACTTATCTTGACATCAGGTGGGTCAATGCTAACACTTTGCTTTCAGTTTTGTTTCTATGTCTCAGTATACACATTCGATAGAAGTGAATAGGGCATGTTTAGTTTTATGTCTCTCAGGAAGTGCTTGTTCCCTTTTCAGAACACTAACATGGGAGGCTTGCATGAAAGAGAGGCATTTCCTCTTTTGCTGAACATTCCCAGTGACCATATACTCCCTGTTACATGCTTCTCCGTGCTGTTTTTAATGTGGGTCAATGTTTTATTTGTCTCCACAGCCGAAATCTCCTGTCAGTTTTGCCAAAATACTTGTTCAACCTCCCCCTCAAAGTTCTGCTTGTGAGCAACAACAAACTGGTGTCCATCCCTGAAGAGATTGGAAAGGCCAAAGAGTTGATGGAACTGGTGAGCAGCGTTTATGTGCCTGTGCATGTGAGCTTGCGCGTGTTACACTGCCCGAGTCACCCGATTCCTTACACTTTGTCTCCCCTTGCAGGACGTGAGCTGTAATGAGATCCAGGTGCTGCCAGCTCAGGTTGGGAGGCTTCAAGCCTTACGGGAACTCAACATCAGGAAGAACTGTCTTCACATGCTGCCTGAGGGTCAGTCTGTCACTACTGATGATGTGTGTTTTTCTTTTTTTCCTCCTCGGGTTCTTCAGAAATGTCCTATCTTTAATTAACAGTCTTCTCACAGCCAAGGACAACGCCTTTGCAGCTTTTTGCGTGTAGGGTGTCAAGTTAGCAAATAGGGCAACTCCACTTAAAATCACATTGATTAAAGGGCCACGACATGCAGCAAGGACTGGTGTCATTCAACAGAGGCAAAGGATCCCTGAAGTACAAAAATATGTCATGCTAACAGTTCTGAGCTGCATGCACAAAAAAAAAAAATGCCAACAGTATCAGATTTTGTATATATTTTTCAAGATGCCATTTAGCTGCATTACAGACAAAATATGGGATTCAGAGTATTTGGCACCTGATTGAAAAAAATACCTCTGTGTCTGCTGCACCAATTAAGTCTGACCGATTTCCTCACTTTTACTTAACGGCAAATACTGAGAGTTAGAGTATCACTTAATGATGCAATACTAGCATAACAAATTATAACAAGCGTGTGTCCTGTTAAATGTTGGTGAGAGTGCCACACATTCAACAATAGCTGTTTGTGAAACTCTTCTCGTCTGTACTTGCAGAGTTGGCTGACCTGCCTCTCATTCGACTTGACTTTTCCTGCAATAAGATCACGGAGATTCCTGCAGCCTACAGGAAACTCAGGCAGCTGCAGCACATCATCCTTGACAACAATCCTATGCAGTCTCCACCAGCACAGGTAAGTGCATTTATCTCATAAGTCTGTGTTTATTATGTGGATGTAAAGTATGAATGAGTTTTCACCACAATGCTTAAATTGTTTGCATGGGTTTCCTGAATGTGGTTGAGTTGTCGGTTTGCCAAATCTCACATAATCTAATATGCAAGATACAACTGCACCATCTAGTGGACAAATGAACACACTTCCTTCTGTTTCTTACAGCAACTCACACTCTAGAGACAACCTGTATGCATTTGTATGTTTCAGATTTGTCTCAAGGGCAAAGTGCACATATTCAAGTACCTGAACATCCAGGCGTGCAGGATGGACAAGAAGCCGGACACCCTGGACCTCCCTTCCCTTGGGAAACGTTGCCTCCCTCAGCCGCTCACAGACAGGTATGGATGACATGACTGACAGTGCACCTACCTTTATAGAACTTCTGTTCCTTCAAACACATAATTTCAAATAATTTCATGCATTTTGTTATGCACACATGGTACACTAATCACAATTCTACACTTGCATATTTGATTTTATTATTAAGCACTTTGTTGTTTATATTTCCAGCATGGAAGATTTTTATCCCAGTAAGAACCATGGTCCGGACTCTGGAATTGGAAGTGATAATGGTGACAAAAGGCTATCAACAACTGAGGTCAGAGTTCATAATTATTGTCACTGATGTTTATTTCTTACAAGGACATTTTGAGATATGTAAAAGTGGAAGCACACTTGGGTGGGATTTTCTTTGTGATCAGCTGTTAGACAAAGCTACAGTGCTGCTGTTAGCTGGCCAGTGTTTTGTTGTGTAGTTGATTTTTAGAATAGGAAATCTAACACACGGAAGCACTTTTGCTTTGAGAGTAATGCAGTAGCATGCTTAAGCAGACTCTCCAGACAAAGCGGTAGTGTCAGAGAGCCTGGCAGTGGGAAATAGAAAAGTAGGCAGATACAACAAACAAATCCCAAGACACCAAAGCAAACTGTTATGAAAGAAAAATGGATTAGAATCATAAAAGAAGGTGGACAGAATATACAAAACTATGACAAGAAATTATTGATAATAGGGTAGACTGGGTAAAAAGCAAGGGTGTAGGCAAGGGTGTGATTATGGGGGACTGGGTGAAGAGTGATTGGAGGTTGAATGGAAATTTCCTGATCCCATAATGACAGAGGAAGTTGCTGTGGGAAAAAAAGACTCTTACAACACATAAGTGTGGGAGTCCACCTCTGACCCAGACACAAGTATGAGCCTTCTTATTGACGAGCCAAAACACTGCATGAGTAATCTTCACTCCTAAGCCAGCAGAATAATATTTCATCAAAGATTCATTGAGTCAGTCACTAAAGGTGTTTCCTGTCAGACACCTTGGGCTGTGGCTGTAAAACACACATGAAACATCTGAAACAATGATGCAAAGTGATTAATATGAAATGATAATTGAATGTTTCTGCGCAAGGTTGATAAAACTGATAAAGTTGGATTGAATAAGATGAAACTATGCTGCACATTTTGCTGCACTGTCCTTCTTGTTCCTTGTAATAGTGCAATTGAAAGTGACAGTTATGTGAAACCGTTTGCACTATAACGCAGGTACAAAGGCCAGCTCATAAGCCCATTTGAGCCGAAACCCACAGTAGAGTTCACCCCTCGCTCTCCTCTTCCTCTGCAGCCTTCGGACGACGACACGGTCAGCCTGCACTCTCAGGTGTCAGAGACAGCCCGTGCTGATGCCCTCTCACTCCTCTCCAAAATGGATTCTTGCAAAGGTTACAGAAAATAAGTATCACATATTCCCTTTGAAAGCAATAACAGAGACTCGGGGCTTGTTGAATGAAGTGCCTAAAATATAACAGTTTATATGATGACCGCGGATGCTTCCTCCCTCTATCAGATCAGGATGTCTATGACTTTATAGAGCCCAACCCGGACGAGGATCCTGCTCTGTCAGAGTGTGATGGGCAGCAGAGCAGTCATGTGTCTTGTATAAAGGTATGAATTAAATCAGTTTATTTATAGTATTGTAGAAGCTATTTTAAGAGAAGCAGGAGACAGGAGACAGACGATTAGATGTGTTTGCTGTTCTTGTTTCCTGATACTGTGTGTGTGTGTGGGCTTGTGTGTGTGTGTGTATTTCAGGAACTGGAGAAAGTTCTAAACATGTCTCATCAAAGCAAAGATAAAGATAGTTGGAAAGAGGAGTCAGGGTAAGTTCATCATTCACCACGGTTGTCAAACAATTACTGGCATGTCTTGATGCTGATGCAAACACTTTCATTTTGGATCTTAAAAGACAAAAGGCTTACGATCACCGTGTGCACAGACTGCAAAAAGAGTTCTGTGGAAGTAGTTTCTTGATCATAGACGCCAACCCGTCACTGACGCTGCAAACAGACGCCCAGATGGCATCAGCCTAACAACGTTTACAGATTAAAAAGAAACAGACTTTGCACAGTGTTCTGCAGCTGCCGCTCTGCAGTGTTTACCTAACTAACTAACCTGACCCTTTCCACAGATGTATTTACTAAATGAGGGTGTTTGTGGATATATGAGACAAGTTTGTCTACAAATCAACTCTTTGTAAATCAGGAGCAGAGAACACCTTGCCGTACCGCCCACAGCGCACACCATTGGTCACAAAAGCTGACAGTTTAATCAATTAACTAGAGCTTTTGGCCACAAATAGAAGTACAGAGCTCCTCTTTGCACCAGTTGCAAGTACAAAATGTGTTTTTCATCTTAGATACTAATCTACTGTGAGTCTCCACCAAACTGTTTGGTAAACTAAACAGGTCTGGACCAGGGCTGATTGATAAGTTCATGGCAAAAGGTGGAAGGAGTCAGTTTTAGAAAACCTACTTATGTTTTTTTTTCACCATAGTCCCCCTCCTACATTAACACATGTTTGGCAGTAGTTGGGAATCTTACAGATCAATTCTTGGTGAAAACCAGCATGCTTGACCTCTAGAAAGTGGTCCAAAGCAGCAATGATGTCATAATTAATGTCAAAATGGCAACCAAATGAGTTCCCTCTTTGTCGTGAGAAAGAGTTTCTCGTCGGAGGGTGCATTCTTGGACGATTGTGCAAAGGCTGATGTATTTTATTATCTGAGACATATAAACAAAAACAGAAATACCATAAAAGTTAGTACCTTTAATCCTTCTGAGTGATTGCACAAAGAGTTACTGCATATGCATGTACAGAGGGTTGTATAAATCCTCTCCTTCTGCCGTAGGCTACAACATTGTTTATTACCCTCCATATATAAGCACAAGGAAATCTTGTTTGATGACAAAATGAAAGCAGCACCGATGAAATTCATTTTGCATGATTGATGTATTTTTAAAACATCTGCAACCATTTTAGGCAGATCAAGACTGTTTTATTATGCAAGTCATGTGCAACTGTCTCAACAACAGATATGAGGTTGAAAAGATGAGCTCAGTTTACATAATGCAGTTTACACAAGAGCATGTGTAAGTTAGACTTTAGCACTCCGTAAAGTCTTTGTGGACGTGTTGCTGTGGGATTAAAAAAAATGCTGATAATTTTGCTATGAGTCATGATGGTAAACTGCTACAACTCTCTAACCGTAATGTTTTATGATCCTAAACTCTTTCCAGCTCTGATAAGGAGCAGCTAGTTGAGGAAGAGGATGATGAGCTGAAAGAAGTTCTAGATTTGAGGAAGATTGCCGTTCAGCTTTTGCAGCAGGAGCAGCAGAATCGGTGCGTAGATCTTCTTTTTTCTTCCATTCACATTCAAAAAGCTGTCACCGTACGTGCCTCAAATACTCGGCACTGCCATTAGTTTACAACAGCCTAAATCCATCTTTTCCTGTTTCCTTCTTCCTACTCCTCGCCATGCGACATTTGCCACTCTCATTGGTCAGCTCAGAGAGTGGGAGGGCCATTTCTAGGAATCTGATATTTATTTTCCCATTTAGATTTTACAGGCTGAAATTACAAGTGCATGACTTGTTTAAAAGATCCCATCAGGCATTCATAAACTGTTTCTCAATATCCAGACATTTTTTCCTGACAACCTCCAAATAGCATCGGCATCATCACCCTTTAACCTCTTTTACCTCTGCAAATCTAATCCTAATCTGCTTCACTTCCTCTCTTCTTCCCTGCTTTTCTTTCTCTCAACTCGGCTGCTGCACTTTTGATGTACGGCTTCTAGACGACGGTCCTTAATTTGCAGAGCAGAGAGTCTTATTCACCGACGGAGAGTCACTGGCCGGGCACACAGGTCCATGGACTTTGTTTATAATCACCTACACCTAGTTTATAAGTCACTCTGGGCAGGTTAACACAAGCCAAACACAGAGACACGACAGGCCTCTGGTGTTTTTGGTTTCCTGACAAGCAATGTACACAGCAATTTGGCAAGAAAACTTGCTGTGTGTGTGTGTTGCATTCTGTTATGTTTTCATCTTGTGATTTTCCCGTGTACTAGTCTATGTAAACCTGAAGATAAACTATTACAAAAAAGCATATGTGGAATGCATTTTTCTCCTGTGTAAACGGCTATTTCACATGTACTGTGAAACATTGAACATATTTAAATACTGAATATTTAGATATTATTAATTCAAATATTTCATGTCTGTTGTAACGTTACATGTGAAATGTCGAAAAACCACACGTGAAACATCCAAACAACCACATCCTAAAAGCATTAAATGCTCTGACTGATTTAGATGTTAACTGTCAGAAAAAGCACATGTGCCTTAAAACACTTGTGCGAAATGTCCCAAAATTGTTGCCATATCTTCGGGGAATTTGTTACACAAGTAACATGCTGTTTCACATGTGTCCACATGTCAAGTCATATGATTTTTAATGTAAATCTAGCCAGTAAAAAAAATCCTCAAATACTGACGCATCCATGTGCTGATAAATCATTTCCACTGAATTTGACTGTTTAGTTGTTTCATTTGTTTTGTTTAACTTTGTGTGAAAGCACGTGATTGTGGCTGAATGAATCATAAAAACAAACAAACCAACAAAAAAAACATGACTCATTGTTATTGTAAATGAATGACCCGGGGAAAGTCCCCTTGCATTGTAAAGCATGAGTCAGCGCTGTTGTATCAGTTACTGTTGTGCAGCTCTGTAACTGCACCTGCATCTGTTTGCTTGCAGATTCCTTAGTCACTCCGGAAGCTCCAGCAGCAAACCGAGGGCCCCACCTCAGACTGCTCGAAGGTACTTGCTGTGCACTCACGTACTAAATGGTGCCCTTGTAGAGACCAGATGAGAATGAAACTGTTCAGTGGAAAATTTACCAGGAAGAACTTTCCAAAGACAATACATTTTGTAGGGATTACGTGATTTATAAATATGCTGTCCCCTGATAGACTACACCAGATCTTGATATGATAGCAGTTAGTGAGCTGCAATGTCTTCCAGGGTTGTGAAATATTTTGTTTTTACAACCCTGGAAGACCATCTACTCACCATTTACTCATTATCACATTGATTGAGTAATTTATCCTGGGCTCATTAAAGATGCAATATGTAACATTTTAACTCCAAGTACAGTACAACATCTCACTTTATATCTAATGACTTTGTTCAAGTGTGGCTTAAAAATGGGGTTTAATCAGCTTCAAATCAATTGACCCAATTTAAAGTGATGACTCACAATATAAAGTGCAGTGCTCATAATGTTCAAAGAGTTAAACTCCCAACAAGAGAACAGGTTCACGCCTCTCAGTCAACATTCATTACACTCTTATACTTCTGTGGCATGATTTAAACCAGAAATGAACCCTTTAATCCTTTAACAGCACACAAAACATTTTTTTAGTTCAATAAAATACAAAGATGTAGACATGAGCATTTATATCAAGCAGACAAAACAACATCTAGGCACATTTTAAGTGCTGAAACTAGCAACTGTCTGGCATTCCTGCTTGATACAGAACTTCACAGACTATTCATCTCAGCATGAACAGTTAGCGTGTTATATTTTGGTTAATCACAAGGCAGATCTGTGAGGGTTTGATGCTTAGATACTGAACTTCATGCAAGAATCAGTCATGCAAACTTTTACCAGAAAGAGACACTCGACAATAAAGTCCATAGCGATGCTGATAGTCTTTAATGTTATCTGGATGTAAAACAAGTGATTTTAATGGATTTTCGTCTCTTGTGTCTATTTCTAGTGCTTCTCTGGATGAAGGAAGTAGCGGTGCGTCAGTGCTGAGTGGACAGGTACAAACTCTGACACTTCAGAACAAACATGCTGTCAGTGTTGCTCCATTTCCTCATGTGATGTTTTCCCTGGAGAATGCAGAGACTGATTCTAATCTCAGATGTGTGCTTTTGCAGCCCACTTCTTCCAGCTCCTTTGATGGCAGCCTGAAGACAGATCAGTCAGATTCAGAGCCAAAATGGCCAGAAGTCCCACCTGTCCTCAATCAGAATGAAGATCGCAGGCGGAACAAGTACCTGAGAAAAGACTATCTGAAGGTAGAGCATCCACGTGTCTGCTAACATTTGGTTGGTTGGTTGATAATCTGCGGAAAACCCCATGTTGCCAGAGGTTAAATCCCCGGTTGGTTTTGTTGTTAACACGTCAGAGATATTCATCTGTAAAAATTCCTGTTTCCACACAAGTTTGTTGGAATGAACAGATAGCTTTTGTGTTGCTTTCAGAACTGAAAGATTATATTTTTAAGTAAAGCAGCAAATTATTTATAGTTTTACTAATGAATGAGCACTTTTCATGTTTAGTTTTCCAAAGCTATACTTCAAATCTTGTATTTTTGAGGCCGTAATTTTGAATTTTACTTCACCACATTTTGCAAAGTCCACTTTTTTGTCTGAGGTCTGTGGCTTCTGCACAGTAACTGTGTCTCTGGAAACTTTTAGCTATGTTTTTTATCCTCTGAGCACCACAAATGCCATTCTCTTCTATTTTACCAGTGTAACAGCAGTTATCCTCTAACCTGGGCCAATAAAACCATACATATCTGCACTAGTAGAGATTGAACAGTTGGAAAAAAAAACCACATTTTGTATATAAGTATATATATTTTGTATATAAGTGATAGATAACAATTTTTTCTTTTTATTGATGCATAGTAAGGCATCTGTCCAACCGGAAACCTTGAATAAATGAAGCCAAACACTGGTGTCAAACTAAAGAGTGAACATTTTTCTTTTCTTTCCCGACAGTACAAGTGTCAGAGTGCTCGGAAAAACTCCGGTGGAAATGATGACTGTGAGGTTGGTGTAACAAAACATCCCGTGTGAATAAAAACCCAAATCTTTTAACACCTTAAAACATCATTCAGAGCTTCCAATGTTGTCTTTCCAGGAGGGGCTGCGCAGTGCCGACTTCAGCACCACTCTGACAGTGTTTGGACTGAAGCCAAGATCAGGTACAACACAAGTGCTTGTTGTGCATCTCTTGGCTATGTGTTTTTCATTTTCACAGCAGCAATAACAAAGAAATTTAAAAATAGCCCAAGGGTTATTATCATACAAAGGTGTGGTAGAGATGTATTATATCATTCATCATGTGTGCCGACAGTCCCTGCCGACTTTTACGATCCCTTCTCATGATAAAGAAATAAATAAGTACAGCTTAAGTAAAATAACATACAAAGAAGACACACAGTAAATATTTGGAGGATAATTAGAATCTGTTGATGATGCAGTTGGCCTGAGGCTTATTAAAACACTGACACAGTTCTCAAACGTTCCCCAAGTTGTAATGAGAATACTTCGTTCTTCTTCCTCTCCTGTCTTGCGTGAAGCCAAAATACTTTTTTAGGTGGAGTCCCTTCTCTGGAAGTCGAGAAGATTTCTAAGGAACTGCTGTGCTGTTTTGTATCAGTGCATTAGGGGGGTGTGAGAACTTTCAGCACCACACCTCGACAATTTCATACGAGTGAATATGCAAGGTTTCTTAATTTTCAGAAATGATCCGATTTTTTTTTTTGCACAAAATGAGACACACTGCATTGTTGCTCAACCTTGCAAGGGTGCTTTTTTTGGCAGACTTTTCCTGTTCAGCAGGAGCAGAGTGTGTGTATCTGTAGCAACATTAAACTGATGTAGATCTCTGATGAACTACAGTCGACCTGCTGGCACTTCTTATAGTTCTTGTAACTTGCACTTCTTGTAATTGCATCTTCTTTTGTGTTCTGTTTATCTCCCCGTGTGTTACCTGGAACTCTGAACACTGCATTTCATCGAATGTTCCAGCCTTCACCAGAGGAAACCGTCAGGAGTACACCTCCACAGACCCCAGTTTCACCATGAGGAGGAAGATGGAGCACTTGAGAGAGGAAATGGAACAGATAGGACTCTTACGGCAGGTCAGAAGCCTCCCAGCTTGTTTATGCCTTTGCTTTGCATGCAGAGCTCAAGTCATTGGTGGGCTAAAGCCTGCAAGATCCTGCTTTTGTTCCAGTGTTTATCCCTTCAAGTGAAAAAGTGACCCCGAAAACAATTGCCCACTATGTTGTGGGTGTTATTACTGAGCTGGACGGAAGTGTCCTGAATGCACCTGATATCTAAGAAGTTTAGCGACACTGTAGTGTTGTCAGCCCTATAACAGACTATAACAGTAAAGCCTATGCAGTATGACAACTCATGTGTGTCACTCACTACCACTTCAAGCTGTAGTGGTGTATGCAGTACCTAATCATGTCCTTTTTAGCAGTAAAACCTGCCACACTTAGGGCCCTATCGTCAGCGGC
>JAQNCA010000006.1:9820350-9866503 GCA_029783725.1 Acanthurus tractus
CCTGGTGCATTTGACCTCAATGCGCAGGGTGTAAGATAGGAAACGCGCCAGGACTCGCATCCATTCCGCCTTCATTCTCAGACCTCCACCCCTGAGCGCACAGACCCGGCGCAAGTGGATTTACTATCTTACACATGTGGCAAAAATGACGTTTGCGCGGAGTGATAGCAATGACACCTGTGCCACTGGCGCACCGCATTAGCGCCAGGTGTACGATAGGGCCCTCAGTCTGTTCCCATGCAACAACACATGGAACAGTCTCTGAAGTTGCATAGTAATGTGCATGCAGCCAGTGCTAGCAAGAATGTTTGTAAGTAAGTGTCCTCAGTTATTTTTAGTTGTATTCCTTTTGTGGTACATTTATTTTTGAGATTTTGACATGGACCATAATGCTGAGTCTACAGCTACCACAGAGAGATCAAACTTCATTTTGGGGAAAAGAAGACATAGGGATTCAAATTTTGCAAGTTAGGGAGTGATGGCTGTTATGCTGAGTGCGTTTCCAATGCGCTCCAAGTTTCAAGATAAAAAAAAGCCTCACATGTTGATTCAACCACTGGCTCTTTCAGTTGAGATGATAATCTGATTGCAGTTCTCAAAAAGCGTGCTATGCACCTCGAGGGCACGCACAGATGATGCATTTCAAAAGCATTGCATCGAATCCTGTTTCACAGTAGTCAGTGCAAATCAGAATATCTGTTTGGGAAATCATTTATACCTGCAGCCTTTAAAAAGAAAAGGGAGTAAATAACAGAATATTGGGCCCAATATAGATCCTGGTGTGTATTGGAAGTACCTTAAAGTTTGATAAAAATTTGAGGACTAACACTGAAAGCACCACTAAGGAGACACTACTAATGTGTCCAAATATGACTGATTCATACTGCATAGTTCAGGCAGCACTGTAGAAGTTAATCCCCACCCCCCCTTCAGTCCCCACATATGTTTGTGCGTTAACTACTCTCATTTAAATAGTCCCATGCTGCGTCTAAGTGAGGCGGCAGAACGCATTATGAAGATTTTAGGAAAAAAATATGAACAAAAATCTTTTTTTTGCTCAGTACCTGCTTTTTTGTGGGTCAATACTGTGTTTTCAGAACATTGAGTCCAGGCTGAAGGTGCTGCTTCCAGACGATGTCGGAGCTGCTTTGATGGACGGGGTTGTTCTTTGCCATTTAGCCAATCACATCTGCCCTCGATCTGTTGCCAGCATCCATGTACCATCTCCTGCTGTGGTAAGCACACTGAAACACCAACCTGGATCTTTGCATACCGGACCACAAATGACAAAGTAATAGATTCTTGATGAATACTATTTTATATTAATACTTTTACCATATTTAAAGTTCTTTGTAGTTAATAGTTTGGATTTCACAGAATAAATGACTAATTTACCATCAAAACCACTATCTGACTGCATATTGTTGCAGGCTAGTCATTCATCTAAGCTGTGAGCATTCATAAGGAGCAGCAGTGATTTACAGCACACATCAAGCTGCAGGCGCTTGTAGTAGTTGTTGACATATTGCAGACGTGGCGCTGGCGCTGAGCACACTGAGGTCGACTATTTTTTTTTTAAGACTATGGTGCTTTGGAAGTAGTGAATGATTGATAAAATCAAGTCATGATGCCATCATTTGTAGTAGCAGTTTTGTGTTTGCATAACTTTCAATCTTTGTGAAATATTTCTGTTTGTTCTGCTTTTATTTGTTCCCCAGCCAAAGCTAAGCATGGCTAAATGCCGTAGGAATGTGGAGAACTTCTTGGATGCCTGTAAGAAGATGGGTGTCCCACAGGTAATTCTCCAAAAATGAAAAATGAACAAGCCGTAATTCTCCTGAATTTGTGATTCAGCATTGGCTTTACTTTATGATTCGTCACTCAAATTCAGGATTTAACACTGCTATCAACTGTTAATCCCTACAAGTTAAATAACAATCCGCCAGTTATACTAAGTGGCGGTTATGCTAAGATAAATGGTACACACCCACTGGTGTGGTTAGCTAGACCTCCCACTGAATTTAACCTTTAGCTAAAGCATTTATATCGTTTTATTTGCCAAGATCTGCCCAATTATTCCAATTTGTCAACAGTTTACCTGAAGGTGTGAACACAAGATTCACACTGTGGTAACCATGACGTTACACCTCATGAACACAAAGGGCTCTGTCACTGCTGTCATTTAATCTTATCTGGTCAGTTTTGTCATTTTTGATGCAAAGTTGACATTGTGTGAAAGGTTTTTGTTATGAGAATATTTCCGTAACAAAATCAACAGTTTATTCATTACAAGTATTTGACATTTACAAAGAAAACAATTGCTTGCAATGAAAACTTGACATTAATCAAGAAAATGTAATACCACAGTGATGTTATCTCGGGAAGGGCGGACCCAGACACACAAAGGCAGGCCCATGAAGGGAAGTGGCTTTTGATATACAAAAAAAGGTTTACAGGATGAGAACCAGGTAGACAAGTAGATCACGTGAGCAGGTAAACAAGCAAGAACAGGTAACATGGGAGAGCCTAAACGGACAAACCGACAACTGGAAAACAGAGAAGAAAACACTTGAACAAAATAACAACTTGATAGTTAAATAAACACAGGTGACAAATACAGCAAACACGGTGAGTGAGGTAAACCAAGACCACTCGACAGTCATGTTTTATTTTGTGGTTTCTCTCCTCTTGTTTCATAGTTTGAGTTACTCTCTCTTTGTACCACTTTTTTTCTTACTGACTTAGATTGTGGCAAAGTAACTGAGATGTTTCTGGCAGCAGGAGTCAGTATTTTTAAACCTGTTTTAAATTATCTTGTGCATAAATTGCGGTTGCTGTAACTTGTATTTTGTAACTGACAAAAGGCATCTCTGTTAATTCAGGACAAGCTGTGTCTGCCCCATCACATCCTAGAGGAGCGCGGCCTGGTGAAGGTGGGCGTGACTGTCCAGGCTCTGCTGGATCTGCCTCCATCCAAGGCCACACAACTGTCAGCTGTTTGACACGAGCCTGAATGTTGCATCCACCCTGCAGTCATCCAACCGAGCCCTCTCCCCTTCCCAAACCCACACCCCATCACCAGGGACCAGAGAGCCCCATGGGGCGAGGACCCAGTGGACGGTGGTACTCTGGGAGTCTCCTTCTGCCTGACTGAAATGGGAGACAGGAAGGAGAAATACCTCTGTCTCCTTATATGATGTCAGCCACTTCCTGTCCATCACATTCTCACTTGTATCCTGTTCCTAATTACTGGGGTCATCCCGTGTGTGTGTGTGTGTGTGTGTGTGTGTGGACTGTGTGTTTCCTGTGTGAGCTGCACAGTTTGGACTTGCCAAGGAGAGACAGACAAGACATTGGGTCTTTAGGAAGACCTTTACCCTCTCAACAAGCTCAGTGATTATTGAGCCTGCAAGTGCTGCAGAACTGACAACATTTCCACGCTGGTGTTGCAGACATTGGCAGTCAGGAGATGACAGACATGTTACTCACTCTTTCACTAAAGAGCCCTAAGCTGCACGCCGGCCTCGCAGCAACAAACCACTGACTGACCTCAAGGGGGTCCCTACACTCTTGAGTTTCTCTCTTTTTTGTGGAATTTATTTTTCCCATGAAAATCAATTTTTGAATATATTGTATAGTATTCTTTTTATTTTATTGTTGTTGTTGTTGTTTTTTTACACAGTTCACATCAGGTCTTTACTGTTTCCTCAGCAGCCAAACCTGGTCTATAAGTAGTTTTGACTTGATTTGCAAAGTATTGCATTTGAGCAATCAGATCTTCCACTGCTTTTGGTTAGAGGGAATGCAAGCTGTGCACAGAAAGCCTGCCTCCTGTTTTCCCTCCAACTCCGGTGTGGTTTTGACAATTTTTTAAGTACTATACAAATTCTGTGCAATCTGCACAATACAGACTTTCTCAGTACAAACCTGCATGCACCAGGAGGAAGTGACATATGACCACTGTGAGAACATGTGCTCGGCCGTGGCCACAAGCACGACGGTCCAGTTTTGTAGCATTTTTTCATTGTACATGCAGGTTTCTGTTTTTGGAACAATATTCTGTAATCTAACTTTTCTAAAGCTTTTATACTTTCTTCCCAGTCATTGCCAACTATCACTTACCATTTTTTTATGGATTTCAGAACAGGAGGGGTTTCCACGTTAAAGCAGTTTGGATTTTATTGCTTTGCATAACCTCAGATGAAACATGTTTATATTTTATGTGTTAAAGAGTGGAGATTTCTGAGTGAGAGGCCTCTGGATCAGAAATGGGTTCAGTGCTGCTTAGAGGCTTTCACTCCTGCAAACCTTCCACATGTGGCTTGGTCTTATCTTACCGCCACGCCACCCTGCTGTATGTGCTTTCTGATACAACTCATTATTTCAGGGAATTGAAATTATTTATGTATTTATTCTTCTGTTTTATATATTTATGTTGTTGCTTTGTGTGTCCCAACCCTGGCTACCCATTCAGGTGTGGTGCAGCTGAGCATTTCAATCTTACATGCGTTTTCTTAATGCTCCGTGTCAACTTAATGACTCTGTGGCCAGAAACATGAAAACAACTAAAAGAAGCAAAAGTCAAACACTGAAAGTGTTAAGTGAGGTGTATCAGTGTCAGTTGCCGTGTTTCCCATGTCAGTATTGAGATTTGTTTGCACAGGCATAACATTAAATCAAGTCAAGTGTAAAAAAAAAAAAACATTTTCATCATTCATCAATGGAGATGACAGCTTAAACCTTACCTGTTTAATACGTTGTAGAGGCTTGCTTTTTCAGCAGAATATTACTCAAGAGATCCAAATGTTTCGGGTAATATAAATGAAAAACTCAACTTACGCGATCCTATAAATGAAATGTCATGTCCTCATAAATCCCACTGTAATTTTCTATGTGTAAAATCTGTGTCATTTATGGGTTATCATTATTTCTGAAAGGCACCATCAGTCTTCTTGTCAAGTGTTAATCATGTCAGTCTTAAAAACTTTGGATAGGATTGAATTCCCCAAGGCAGCTGCCGTGCAACGCTCATTTTAAAATTAAATCACCGACACATTTAAAAAAAAAAAAAAAAAAAAAATTGCAAAGCACATTGTGGGTCTCATAAATGTCAGACATCATATTTATACTGAGCAGTTGGTTTTGGTCTTTCACCACCCTGATGCACTGTAATTGAAAACACATCTTTCATGCAAAGCTTTACGACCTTTATTGACCCCTATCAGTGACCTTTTGATGTGATAAGAATTAACTGAGCTCTGGCTATCCCGCCGGCTTTACTAGTTCAGCCTGTACATGACACAAAGTCAAGTGTTTACAACAAGTAAAGCAGGAAAGGTGATGAGAGCAGACTTCTGAGGTTTATTGAAGACAAACATCATCATGATTAACACCAGTGTAGCTTCTACAAACATGATGTAGTGTGCCTTAAAGGAGGGGTATCCTTTGTTTTTCTGTCACACTTATGTATTCACACTAAGATTAAGAAATTTACCTGTAATGTTTTCTTATGTACTTTTTTCTGTGGATGCTTTAGTTTCTGTGTAGCATGAACAGCTTCCCTTGATTGGTTGCCATAAAGCTGAAGGATTGTTGTCATCCTAATCCATTGATTATTATACAAAGATAACCAAAGTCTTCGAGACAGTTCACTGACACTGACACAACTTGCATGAATCAGCTTCTCACTGTCTCATACAAACTCCCCGTGTGTCACGTCCAGCTCTGTTCCCGGGAAATTTACCTTTCTCTGAATCGAGTATGTT
This sequence comes from Acanthurus tractus, assembly GCA_029783725.1. Taxonomy (NCBI): domain Eukaryota; kingdom Metazoa; phylum Chordata; class Actinopteri; order Acanthuriformes; family Acanthuridae; genus Acanthurus; species Acanthurus tractus. The sequence continues at coordinate 9,826,116 of JAQNCA010000006.1, forward strand.
GACTTTCTTTGGCATTATTTTGAGATTATGCAGTGATAGAAAATAACACAGAGCATCTGCTTTATCATGTTTCAAGAGAAAAATATGCAAAGATCTTCTCATGTTACACCTTAGGTAGAAAATCCCGGTGAATTTCTCTGAATGCTGTCATTGTACTGTAGGTGAACAGCTGTTTCCTCCTGACCTTTTTTGGTGATACATGCAGTCACTTGATACCCTCATGCATTATACTCCCTCCTGCAGCTGCAGACAGGTTATCTTTTATGCCCCTGAGTGCCATATATTTATCAAACATGCAGCTTTTTAGAAGTGGAAGCATAAAGCATCAATAGGAAAATAAGAATTCAACAAAGTGTACAATTGTTGGGAAAATAGACTGAAGGTGTTGACTGCAATTGTTACCATGTAAAATGTTCATTTATTATAAAAGCTGATGCTGAATCTGAAAATTAATCTCAAAATGTAGCACACAGCAGCACTGTTGGCGTAACACAAGCTGACTGGCCAAAATATGAGCCACAAGTGTCACGCAGGTAGCATTATATCTCCTCACAATCCTTGTGTGTTTATAATTAAGCATTTAGTTACCATGAAAGAATTGAAAGGATGTGCTATCAAGTGGCAAAATCAGTTGCTGAAAAATGGAACCAATGCAGAAGTGCCAAAAACTACAGTTCCTCAAATTACCACTTGAGGCTGACTCCAAAAGTGGGCCAATCCCACACTGAAATGCCCAACTTAATCGTAGAAATAAATGTCTACAGCCTGATAAAGTGTTTGCTTCAACTAATTAATTCATTCATGACATATGGAGAATCATTATTTACACAACTTATTGATTCAAGTTACATTTGGGCTTAATTTCTTATCCCTGTAGGTTACAGCAGCCTCTGGCAGGGTCAGTGTAGTATAGTTCTTGGTATCAATGCGTAGCCTCCCCAGCTCCACCCTTTTGTCCAAACATGGTCACATCTGGCTCCTAAAAGCATGATGGTGGTGGCCATAACACCAAACTCCTTACAACTGATGGTCCACAAACCAATGAGTAACATCATGTTGGCTCCATCCATTTCATTTACTGCCTATGTGTGTAACGCGTCTAAGGTATGCTATGTCTGAAACTGGGGGTTCAGATTCAGAGACTTTGCAGATAAAGAGTTAAAAATGGTTCTAGATGCATAAAAATGTTTTATTACTTTAGCTAACAGTATTTGGCCATAACATACTGTATTTAAGCACTGCTGTATAATATGTTACTGCACATATTTAGGAACTTGCATTTACTTTGTGCTTATTTTTGAGTGAAAAATGAGGAGAGCTGTTTAAGGATTGAATTTGAATCTATTTGATTTCCATGAAAACTGACGCTGAATGACGGGACAGAAAAATCACAACACAAAGGGGATATTTTGTGGCTCATCCCATGTGGTTTCAGCCGTGCTTTATAATTAGGACTAAAGTAGATTTTCAGATGTCTGTGAATTTTATAACAAGGGAGAATCAGCACACACAGCTTGAAATTCTCTCCCCTGAGGGAAGAGGCCAAGTACCAAGTATTACCATCTGTGACTCTTAATCTACATGTAGCTGGTATTACAATCATTGACTGAGACATAGGACAGTAACTTCATATACTTTTTCTCCTCAAGATGCAATGTAACCTGGAAAATTCTACTAACTAATGCAAACACCACCGGAAGCTCTCTGTCCTTGTAAGGTTGGAGAATCAAAGCTGTCTCGAGTTCTGTTGCTGATGGATGTGCTAGACGTGACTCACCCTTTATGTATTTTCGTTTAATTGTTATATCCATTTTAACACGCACTGCTTGCCTTGACATGTAATTCGGTCATGCATATGAATATTGTGCAGCTTTGCTTGATTTTCCGCCCTGTTGTCACACTTTGTTATTGCCTTTTAAGTTCAATTCACAGCCATGCTGTTTTATGCTCAATGGAGGTGAAAATGTGTTCATATTCTAATTAATCTGAAATATTTTCACCTATGTATGACTCTAATGCAATGCAGCACCTGTTGACAAATGATGTGTTTTTTCTGCAGATCCCTGTCAGTTTGTATCCACGAAGGTGAGATGGCATGTTTATCGTTAGCTAAGGAGAGCAAGAAGCTATCCTCTAATTACAGCTTAAAGTGTGTGAGCAAAATCATCACGATGGCCATTATCAGAACCATGGGTGGGAAATTTATTAATGGATCCCTCTCACAACTAATGTGAGGCTTTAGCAGTCTGAGTCAGACAAATCAACAGGGTATCTTTAAGATTTTTTCATTCTTAGTCAAAAAAGTTCCTTCTGAGAGTTCTTTGTTTTACTTTGGCAGAGGAATAGTACAACAAAAAGTGAATTACAGGCAAAGAGAGAATTACTCTGGAAGGTACCCACTTGATTTGTCTAACTCCTGGAGTCCTGTTTTACCTTTGGTTGAACTGTAGGAAGTATTTTACACCCAGAAAAAGAACTTTGGATTTCGTTCCTCATATCTTTCGCTACTACAAACAATTGCAGGGACCAACAACTCTCTCAACATACATACTCGCATGAGTAAGATTTGAAAAAGTGTGAACTTATCATTCTGAAATGTTTGCTCTGTTTTAAAGAGGTGAAATCATACAGTATGTGAAACTTCCAATGATCAAAAGTAATGAATGATTTTCATTTTCAGCATAAATACATGTGAAAAAAGTGTGTTTACCTCAAGAGCAGATCATCCAGTTCTCTATTATTTTGGTGCTCGTGTTCCTCTGACATGTCTAATGAAGAGGTTTGCCGGAAAATCTTTTATTTTATTAAGCCTTGGAGCAAGTTGGCTTGTTACTTTTGAGTGGCGCACCCTTTCCACACCTTGTGCTCAATACATTTGTATCTGAAATTGGTTTATATGTCACAATAAGGGTTATCAAAATATTGCTGAATAAGATTTACTACTTACCATCTCATCCAAAGAACAGTGAAACAGTGAGTCATGTCTAAATACTACACTGCCAAGAAAATTGACGCGTATGTACATAAACTTTTTGTATTTCAAAACAAGTCAAATGCATGCAAGAATACGCAATGGCTGAGGCTGAACCTCTGTACATATCATCTGTATAAATTCCAGGGATTTCTTAATTAAAAGCCAACGTGGTCAATATTAAATAAAGTCAAATTCTTTGCAGCTCAGTCTATCTTGTCCTTGTTGCATGCATCTCTGAATGTGACCAGCACGCCTGTTTGGTGACACATGCAGGTATTTACAATGGCAACGTACCAGCTCATTACGTAGAGGGCTGTAATTTGTAACCATCCTGGATTTCTTCAGAAGTCTTAGCAGATCAGTGTACAAGATAAAACAAACTCTGTACATGTGCTTACCTTAATTAAGATGCTAAAACCGGCTTACAGGAAAGGTGACACTGCAAGAAGCAGTAATCAACTGGAAAAATATAAAAATTAGGTCAACAGCTCCTCAAGGCCTTGACTTGTGCTTTTTAATACTTTTAAATACTAAAAGTATCAAGCAGTGCTACAGTTTGAGGTAGGTTAGGGGTTTTCATGATGTCGCCCACTGGTTTCCAAAGAACCAATGCAAAGCTCAAGGTGGTTTTCCACCAACTTAACTTGAACAGGTTCTGATGGGGAAACTTGTCACCTTGATACTATCTAGCAAACCAGCCATCACTTCCACCTAAGGAGAGCTGTTACAATAAGATTTATAGAAGGTATGTTATCAACAGAGGACATTGCACAATGCACAAAGACCTGTAGAAGTTACACACCCTCTTGAATTCTTCAGGTTGCTGGAAACCCTACATTTCTTGGTTGCAGCTCAGGAAACAACTTGTTGGGCTCTCAACTTTTTTTTTTGTTTTTGTTTTTTTTTTGCAATGGGTGGTTCAAAAAGCAGATGCAGGAATTGAAAAGAAACCTTTTCCATGGAAGTAGAAAAGATAACACGAACATCATAGAATAACAGTGCAGTGACTCTGGCCATCACCATCTTGGCAGTTCCCGGCTCTGCCGAACTTCTGGCTAAACCAAAAATGGTCCAAGAGGTGCATGTAGGTGAGCCAGGTGAAACCCCGGCATTGAAACATGCCAGATGTTGGTGGCTAAAACCAAGCTAGCAAAGGCTAATAAGTCTTGCTGTATGGTCCTCTGATACCTGCTAATTTGTGCAAACCTTTAAATTAAATGACATTAAAATTTCATTCGTTCATTTAAAAATATATGTCTTTGACAGTATGTAAGTACAATTAATTTACCATGTCAGTAGTTTTACTTAGCTGTAGGCCTAAATAAAGTTTTGGGATTTGTTAATTACAAAAAAAACCTCCTTTCATGTCCTTTAAAGAATGAAATTAGTTTTTAAGACCAACACTGTGTTAAATACTAGTCTGTAAACATGTTTTGTATATGTGTAAAGTTAGACACAATAATTCGGGAGTCATTCGAGTGTTTTGATGCTAGCCTCAAGTGGCCATTTGAGGAACCACAGTTTTTGGCACAACCACATTGGATTCTTCACCCATAGAGGTTGCTGCACTGTCTCACTGACTTTTACTCCAGTGTTTCAGTCTCTCTGTTTTCCAGCTCTTGTGTCCCCATTTCCAAGCTTGTCCCAGTTTCCCAGTCAGATCTGGTTTATGTCTTCATGTCTATATTTGTCTCACAGCCTGATATTATCTTTGTTGCTCTGCTTGGGTTGATGATGCCTCCATGAAGTCCACGAGTTTGTGCTTTTTTCCCCATCATTCAAAAAAATACTATTTCCTGGCAATCTATCAAGCTCTTCCAAGGAAAACATAATTTCTCTCGGATACAAGAGCACAGGAACTGCTCAGCTGGCGACCTGGGCACTGATGCTCTTTTATATGCAATGTCTTTTTATTCTCTATGCGTGACACGACTGTGTGTGGGATCTGTTGTTGTTCTGAGCTGTGCATTGTACCCCTGCCCAAATCATGTTGTTCTGAGCTGTGCATTGTACCCCTGCCCAAAGCATTGTGTGGGGGGAACGGACACATTGCTATTGGCAGGGAAAACACATACGTTATGTGCAGCAGTTTTGGTGGTTGTAGCATGAAAGCATTGTCGTTTCTTGTGCATTTGATGCTTGGACTGTTGATGACCACTTGGCTTCTGATTTGGAGATAAGCCTTCATTCAATTGTTTGTTGGGATGCCTGTGTCATTTGTATTTATAGATTTTGCATTCCATTTACTGCATGTCTGTTCTATTTTTTTTTTTTTTGATTCACAGCTTAACTGTAAGCTGCTATGTTTGCACACACTCACAAAAAATTAAGAGGAAATCATTGCAGCTAAGGAGCTGATTCACAAGCAGACATGCCAAATATCCTGAGTCCCAGTAGGCATTTTTCATGGGAAATGGAAGCACGGCTTCCAGATAAGTACTTGCTCATTTTATTTAACAGTGGCCCATTGTATTCTTTGCTCTTGCGTGTCTCTTTCTCCCTCATGAACCTCTGTCTTTGTTAAGCATCTGCTCAAGCCTGTCTCCTCCTCTCTCCAGTTGAATTCCCTTCATTCTCAGCCTTGTTGTAGTACTTCCACCTCTGAGCCCAGTCATCCTGCATCACTTCCCTCTGGCCTACGTCATATTCCGTTCTTCTGCATGTCCAGCTTCATGTGTTTCCCCTCCTGATCCAATCTGTTTCTCCTGACACCAGGGTGTCTTCTCAAGCTGTTCATCTTCAGCTTTTGTGCTGCCCAACCTGTGTATGCAGCTCAAGCTGTTTCTTTTGTCTCCTTTCCAATTAGATTTAATAATCTTTACAACCTCCTGGGCATTCTTCCTAAGCAATCCTGCCTGCTTTTTCTAAATTAAACAACAGCATGACATTCTGATTGATAAATGGCACTTGGATGAGCCTGTCCTGTACTGCTCTTTTGTTATCTGTGTGTCCCCAGTCATTTTTGTTTTCTACTGAACCCCACCTGCCTTAACTGTGTATAAATTGTTCTGGTTCTTGCAAGTAACCAAAACTTTGAGTCATCTTATGTTCAGTGACACCCACAAACTGCAGGCCTGTAGAAACTTGTTGCTCACTGCTTACTGTGGTATACTCAGTATATCAGTAAATAAAAAACACTGTTTCCAGGGGAGGGTTTAACCACTTGGCTGCCTGCCTATAAAACAGCTACTCTAACAAGATAATAATGAAAAGTTCAATTACAAAACCACATTAATTTGCACAGCTGATTTACCCTGTCTGACCATTTTTACTGATGTAATGCTTTATACACACATTACATCAATGTGCAACACTATGTGAAGATGCATTATTTACAGAATAAAACCTACACACAGCTTCCAAACTACAGACACTGGATTTATTACAGAAATGAGGGGTAAAGGCATGGGCCCTGTCGTACACCCAGCGCAAACGCAGTGTGCCAGTGGCGCAGGTTTCATTGCTATCTTACACCCGGCACAAATGTCAATTTTTGCCTCAAGTGTACGATAGCAAATCCACTTGTGCCGGGTCTATAGACTATGTGCCACGGGGCGGGAGGTCTGAGAATGAAGGCAGAATGGAGGTGTGTCCTGGAGAGTTTGCTATCATACACCCTGCACATTGAGGTCAAATGCGGCAGAAGTTTAGACCAGCCAAAACTTGGTCTGAACTCCTGGCGCAGACATAACACAGCCTGGACTGTAAGATAGGGCGCAGTGAGCCAACGTGCACACACACTTCTCCACAATCACACATCTTTCTTTTCTGTTTTTTGCCTCTCAGCTGTGTAGAATATTTAAGTGTGCTTTGGAAATATTTAGTGAAGTTAGTAAAGTGTCCTTTGAAAATATTTTTTATTACAAAATATAAAGTTTGAAGTAAACAGTGTGTGTATCTCTTGTTTGGCTAAGAGGCACACACCCTTTTTATTTATGTGAGAAATTTAAAACTTTCCCCGTCCAATGTGACACTGGCGCACAGCCTAAAGTGTACGATAGGGCCCTATGTGTGTATGAGAGAGAGGGAGAGATTTACTATCCATCAGGCCATAATGGATCATGTGATTTCCAAAACTCATTTTTTCACATGCAAACTCACACTGAGAGATGTGGATGGTCACTCCCTCCTTAAACAAGTTCAGAAATCATGTGTTTAATCACATCAGTCTGCTGCAAACCACATTCAAGCAAACTTCATACCATTTTGCTTCTCTTGCCATTGTTGTTTTTAGTTGAATTACAGAAAAGACAAGTGGTATTTGATGACAAATAAACAGTAATAACTTTAGTGTACAGAGTGTGAAATCACAATCGTATCTTGTTTTTAGTTTCAGTTGCAGGCCTATTGCTTATCTTGACACCACTAAATGGGTGTGGAGGTGTACTCTGGCACTTCTTGTTAACCCGTAAATGACGGGTGGTTAAGTGAAACAGTTTTTTGTTGTCTATTCATTTGGATTAATGGATTTACAGTAACAGACTAATACATTACCTTCATCAGGCCAATAAATAAGCTGGAGTTGCAACTTTGGATGTAAAGCTGTCGTCTGTTTATCGAAAGGTCAGCCAGTTCCTCTAGAATGCATGTCTGATTGTCTCTAGGTAAGATACTAAACTACAAATTGTTTGTTTGTCCATTGATATGAGCGTTGTTAATGGGTGAACCGTATCTGGTATCTTCACAGAAATACAGTCCATTTACCATTTTTTAAATGTAGATATGATTGAACCACATCAGGTACACTAAGCAGGGGATGTGATGTGCCTGCTCAGAGCCCAAAGGATATTAAAATATGAAAATATAGTACACAACACAAGCCACAGCCTGTTCACCCTGCTGCCATCTGGCAGGAGATAAAGAAGCAATTTCTGGCGTATCTTCAGACCAAAGGACAGCTTTCATTCTCAGGCTGTGAGGTTTCTCAACCTGCCTTTAGCTCTCATGCAAAAAGCCTTTAATTTTCATTGACTCATCAGTCACTTGTAAATTCACATCATTTGACAGTTCAATAGTAGCATATATGGATCACAGATGTATTTTATAATACAGTCCTGTCTTGTAAAATAAAAATAAAGCCATCTGAATCTTGAATCTTGCATTACAGGTCTGAGTGGACTTTCAAATGTCAACCAGAAACCCTTTGTTTCACTGACCTCTTGTGGATCGAAATTTCCCATCTGTTGCATTACTGATCACAAGGTTAAACGTGAACTATGTTGTTTCATTGAGTGCTCTTTAAATATTATTATTCTGTTCATTTCAGGTTTATAACAGCTGAGGGCATATTTATCATTATTTCTAAGTTGTTAACATAATCTTTATATTAAGATGCATATTCAGAATTTTGCGTGGCCTGATGACGGTGGAATTTCGTTGGAAGTGTTAATCATCATCCTCTAATTGTGGTGACTGGAGGAGCGCCAACATGAATTACTAAGTGATAAAAAGTAAATGCAAGAGCACTTGTCAAATTGCACCTCGAGTGATTCTCCCCTCTTTACATGCCTTCTCTTTCTCAGAGTCAGCTCTGGTATGTACACACCAAAACAATCTGTAGGGATACGGGAGCAACGTTCAGCAGTTCCCTTAAATAGAATCACAAACTACCGGGAAAAACACCGAAACACCGAGTTTGTCTGCTGCGGTTGGAGCAGCATAAATTGGTCAGTCCACCCACGCTGTGTCAGTCTCTGATTCTGTCTCAACCTGCAACACTCTCTCATATACAAGTAAGTCAGACTGCTTTATTTAAGCTATATGTAATTAGATACTACATATTTTTTATTTTATAACAAAAGTTAACGCAAAAATCGCTCTCCTTAAGGTCTTTTGTACTGTTTACTGCCATTTAATGCTTATTTTTCCACGTTTTTATAAAAAATTATTATCCTGTTAAGAATTTTTTTTTTCTAACTAAACTTTGAGTGCAGATTTGTATTTTTGTACATTTTCATTCGATTTTTTTTCTCATTTTCGACTTTCTACACAATTTATTTTTCTCCATCCAGTTTTAGTAGTGCTTGAAACGCTGATGGCAAATCAATCCTGCCTGACTCATCTGGCGACGCTGATGCTGCTCTTAATAACATGGAAAGAATGTTTGCATTGCACTGGATTTACAGGTTTGGACGGAATTGTTTTTTATGCAATCAATTTATTACTTAAAAGCCTGTCTTTGATTTTCATTGCGCCTCCGACAATCTGAATTTCATTCAGTTGAGCGCAAATGAATAAAGTGTTCTGCAGACAAGAGATGATCGCCGGTATGGGTGTGACTTTGTGCAAACGTTTCCAAGAAACGAAGTGCATTTTTTTCTCATTAATGTGGTGGACAAAATGAACAATTCTTTACAATAGTTTATTTTCAGGAATTTACGTGCTATTTATGTTGCGCTCGGCGGAGCATTGTATTAATATGCTGTTGATCATCTGGTGAGAGTGTGGGTGTATAAACAAAGATTCAACACTGAGAGACATTAAACAGCAACAGACGCACACAACGCATCCTCTCCCCTTGCAGTGGACCCTCCTCAGGACCTTGTGATAACAGACCCGGGTCATCTTGGATATCTCGAGATTACATGGAGCCTCCCAGCCAGTCTGAAAGACAGGACTGAGTGCCCCAAAATCTATCAGCTGGAGTACTTCAACACTTACAAGAACAGTTGGAATGTAAGTCTATGTTTCCTTCAAATACTACCCAGCCTAACCTCTTGCCAACCTGCTGCTCCTGTTTATCATACCATTAACAAAAGTCAGATATTTTAATGGGCCAATTAGAGGAGGCGTTTTCATCCAGCAATTTCAATAATCTCGTGTTATTAGTAACAGATGTATAAACATCCGTCTGATGAGTCGTTTGATCTCTGAGGAATATTCCAGTAAATTTCACCCCTAAAAGGTTTTTTGTCAGTGTTGGAAGTTTAAATTGATGTAGGGCAAGAAAAAAAAAACATGTGTGGTATAATTTAAGTCGGCTGTTAAGTCTCCTCTCTCCTCTACTTGTACAATGGAAGGGAAAGATCTAAACAATGTTCTTGGTCAAGAATGGACTAACTTTAAATTTTCTAGACTGATCTTAACTCTGCATGTATGGAGCTGATTAGGCAGGAATGACACAGCGATGCAGACATGCTAATGTTTGTGAAGTAAGCTTTCCTCTGACGCAGTAAGGAGTCACGCTGCAATGACAAGTTGAGATACTACAACATGATTACGACAACAATGATCATATCTGTATCTATGACAATCACTGTGTCTGTGGCTATGGTGATGATCATGAGAAAGTCTAGACAACTGGGATTACAATGTGCACAAAGCCTAGGACTGTATTCTTGCCAAGTATTCAAAAATGTATTTATTTATTGTGGTCAGGATATTAACAGTTTCTAATGATGCTTGACAGCTGAGGAATTCGCAGCTGAGGTATTAAATGTTGTTTTAAACAGAACAGAGTGACCACTTTGGTCATGGTATAAAATTTCCAGGAACAATATATGTCATGGAGATTATAAAATCTAATTCAAAGGCTGGTGTTTTTGAATCGGCAGGCTGTCAGGACGGTTAAGAGGACATACAGAGCCCAGTTTGATCTGATGAAAGATGTCAGAGTGAGAGTTTACACTTTGCTAAATGGACCCTGCACCAATGGCATTTTGATCAAGAGCACAAACTACACTGAGCTGGTTCTCAAACCCCCCAGCACAGGTCAGTCCCAAAGGTTTAACGGATGGAAAAAATCTTTAAATGAGATAATTTGATAAAAAGTTCTGAAATATAAACCACTATTTTTGATTTCTATCTCTAGGTTTTGGTACAGCAGTTCAGGATTTTGTGTGCATTTACCATAACATGGAACACATGGAGTGTACTTGGGGAAGCACGAAGATGTCAGCCGACTCACAGCCAAGTTTGTACTACTGGTATGTCATTTAGTCACACCAGCAGAGGTTGGTTCATTCATCACTTTGGTCCAGTGTTTCCAGTTTCTATTAGGAATTGAAACAACAGTCTTAGACCTTGAAAAATCCAAACCACTTATGTGAGCCTCTGAGTTTTCATCTAGCACCACCATGAGGTTGGTTTTCATAAATGTCTCAACTACTTTGGATGGACTGATTTTTTTTTTTTGCATACATTCATAGTCTTTGAAAGATGAATGACTGATTTTGGTGATTCCTGGTTCACAAGCAGGTCACAGAGTTTACTTATCCAGAAACAGCTCATGTTTGACCGGCCCATACAAAGTCCATTTAACAGAAAAAAAGGGGGGGGGGGGACTTCAATAGTAAGTCTGGACGAAATTCTGATGAAAGCAATCAGTAGCTCTTTTGTTCGTAAGAAAACAAACACACGACAATGCTTTTCTTTCTTCTCTTGATTGAAAAAAACCTCATAAGCAGCCACTGATCAAATCACAGTGTGGCTACATTATTAAAGGACTAGTTTAAAACTGATTATTGTGCGGTTGTATTCTCCTGATGATTGTCTAGTAGTTGCTTACATGTGCATATGAAAGAAACCAGCATTAAAGGGCAAGACAAGCAAATGTAAAGGCATGCTGTTTCAGATGGACCTCAGTGATGATTGGTGTTAGTAAGCCTCATGCAAAACCCCTGCAGGATGTATTAACAGTGTGTTTACATCCACCTCAATATCACTAGGAAAGAGACATTCTCAGTAATGATGAGAATCACAAATGCTCCAAAATAATTGTTTATGGTCCTGTGTGTAGGATTTTAGGAGAATCTATTTGTAGAATATGGCAGAAATTGAATTTATTTATTTACACAAGTGTATTATCACCTGTGAGAGAGAACAGTTGGGTTTCATTGCCTTAGAATGAGCCTTTTATATCTACAGAGGGATCCTTTGTACTGCCATGTTCCTACAGTAGCCCAGAATGGACAGAGACTCGCTCTAGAGAGCATCTTTCATGTTTTTTCTTGTGTGTTGTGGGTGTTGTTGATCATTTTAAATGTGAGGTTTTAATGACCAAAGAAGGGTTACGGACACTTGTAGAATTGAGGTGATGGTAAACATACATGCACGCCGAATGAACCCTCATCAGAACTGTCTGGCTGTCCCACCTGAGCAGTGTGTTTTCTGGTTGGTTTTGTTTCCCAGGCACAAGCCACTTGAAAAGGCTGAAGAATGCCCAAAATACATCATCTTGAATGGTATCAGGAGCGGATGTGACTTCACAGGGATATCTCTCCCTGATTTCACTGATATAAACTTTTGCCTGAATGGCTCCTCTCCTGAAGGGCCCCTGAAACCAGCTTTCATCACCCTGCAAATCCAAAACCACGGTACTTACATCTTTGCCTTTTGAAAATAACAATAACATGTAACCATGCATTCTCAGTGAGGGTCCAGTGTTTTTGTCCTCATGTTTTTTTTTTTTACCAGTGTTTACTGTTTCCCTCTCAGCTTCCTGTCACAATCTGTAAACTGGCTTTTTCAAAAAATATTTTTATTGCAGTGAAGCCTGACATCCCAGAGAAGCTGGATCTGCGAACAGATCCAGAGACACAGCTTGAACTACACTGGGATAGTCCTGTTGGCAAGATCCCTGAGCACTGCCTCGAATGGGAGGTGGAGCATAATCAAATCGGACCTGATGGAAAAACTGCATCGGTATGAACTAACCTTATACAAATACATTTCATGCTTTGGCAGTATCTAAGGCACTTGCTGTGGCAACTGGAGCCATTTCTCAAGAAACTCTACAGCGCAGAGGGTGTAAAGCTTGCCACAACCTTTGTTTATTTCAAGTGGGATTAATTCGATACAAGTGATGACAGCGTTGCACAGACAACTGCAGAAAGCAGGGCAAAACCGCTTTGAGAGTCATGTAGGTAATGAAATGGTCAAATGCTAAGCTAACAACTTTAAAATTAAAGCACTACATTTGCATCTTGTAATTTTGCATTTGCATTTCATTTGTCCTAAATCCAAGATCCAGGATTTTTTGTTTTATTCCCTCTGGGGAATAACAGTGTTGACATTAAAGAATGTTTTTGTTGAGTCTATATTATATTATTAGTATTTTGTTTCATTATGGTTAATTTTCCCTACACTTTTAGACTTTCCTTTTAAGTCATGTTAATGTTTTGAGACTTAAGAATAAAATAAATTAATAATCTGATAAACACACATTTTAAATGCAAAGGGCGCCATTATCATTTGTGTTTGTGACCACAGTCCAACAGTTATTTTTCCTTGAGCTCTGATTTTGTCTCCAGTGACTCTAGGGAATGATCTGATAGATTTTTTTTACTTTAATTTGCCAACTTTGTATTCAGTTTGGTGCTTGGCAGAAGGTCTTGAGTAGATTTACATGTGCTTAACAAACAGCTACCAAATGCTGTTTAAACCAGGCTGATTAGGGTGATGGGACTTAAAACCGAGGCAAAGAGCTGAAAAGACTCTGAAGGTCTTCAGAGATGAAGAGTTTTCAGTGAAAGTTCTATTACATTGCAAAGAATCATCTGAGTCACTTCTACTACAGTAAACATGTTGATCAGTGCATCTGTAAATTGGTTTAAGCAGCAGGCTACAACATTTATAACATTTTTGCCACAGGGTATGTGCAATGTGTGCAATGTGCAATTTGTGTTGTGTTTTTATATGTGCAATATCTTGTCATGTGCAATGTTGACTATGTGCAATTCATTATGCTGTTTGTCTTATTACACTGTGGAGGCATGTTGTGTGCAGCATATGAATCCAAAACAAATTTCCCTATGGGGATAATAATGTATATCGTATCCTATTGTATAGTAACATTTCAATCCTTTTTCTTTTACCTCTAATATTACTGATAGATGCAGATTTCAACCAAACAGACGAGCCTGACTCTGCCCTCCATCTCTGACGAAGAGAGGCACTGCTTCAGGGTTCGGTCCAAGCTGAATAAATATTGTGCGGAAAAAAGCCTCTGGAGTGACTGGAGTCATCGGAAATGCCATCCAGGTAAAGATGCTTCGGTTAACATTGCTTTAAATACACCAGTATTTTCTCTCCACCCAGTTATAATAGACAGAACAAAAACAATCAAAATTGTATATTATATGAAAAGAAGAACAGGAAATCAGGGAAACTGTGTGCCAAATAGCTTATCATGGAAAGTGTCATCAATACTCTCTCTGCCACTGTCTTTGTCTGAATATTCCCCAAGAGATTTTTCCAACAAAAGTTTTTATAAGTGATGTGACACAGATAGAGAAGTTCTAAAAAGCACTTGACTTGAGTGTTTAAAGCTAATAGGGTTGAAAGCAATGTTTATTCAATCCTGTGTTCTAAAATGATCTGTTCAGAGTGTTTCAAGTGGGTAAAAGAATTACAGACTAAGATATAAAGCTTTTTTGTTTAAAGCCAAACCAACAAGTCCTCATGAGTCACGTTAACTTTGCGGATCCCACTGGGAGACCATGATGTCATCATCCAATGCTTAGGTAATTTTTTTGATTATTTTTGAATACTAATTCTATATTATTGCAAAAAATAAGTTTTCATATATACAATTTAAAATTGTTATGCTGTAAACAGATTATTGTTTTTGTAATATCTTCTGTTCTTTTATCAAGTTTGATTGAATTTGCTCTTGAAATTGCTCATTTTAAGAGCTAAATATTGAATTTTAATCGAAAAAAATTTAAATACGGAGAACAGTAACATTCCATATTTACTGCCAATAATTAAAACTTTTTGGAATTCTAATGTGCTATTTATTTCAATCTCTTAATATCAAACCAAATATTGTACTTCTTATTTATTATTGGATAGGATGAAAATATCTTAATTTCATACAACTCAAAAAAGAAAATCAGTATTTGTACTATTTTTCTAATTCGTCTTGTTTTTTCACAGCCACAGATGTTACCATTTACTGATCCTTTGAGGGGCAGGATGAAGATGGTTTTCTTCATTCTTTTTTGATCATGAAATGTGTTTGAACAGTTCAGAGTAAAGGGCATTTTGTCTTTTTGTAAAACACATTTTGGAAATTACACACTTAAATTAGCAAAACAAACTAAAATAAACTAAACTGACACTTAACTAACTAACTTAATGAATAAAGTTGAAATATTCATGTTTCAGAGGATATTAAAAGCATTTTGAATGAAATGAGGATACGATGGTTTGTGTCGCAGACTTGAAGGTCTGGTGTTAAGGATTTTAAGGGGATCTTTTGTAGAATAGGGCAACAATTGGAATGACATATGTTTTTTTATAAATATTCTGAAAATATGAGTCATTATGTTTTCATTAGATCAGAATGAGCCTTTTATATCTACATATAAATACCAAACTAATAACAATACCCTAAACAACCTAATAATTAACCTATTAGGCCATGTTGGATTGCATTTTTCTTCAGCAGCTCAGAACAGTCAATCTAAAGTCTGGCTCTTAAAAGAGCCTCAAGCATTTTATAAGTGTTTCACAGCCACTGCAGGTTCTCCTGTGTGCTCCAGTGAGCAGAACGATATTTAGCTGTGTGCAATCTGCATCCACTAGGTACCCCTAAATCCTACACACCAGACCTTTAAAGTGATAAATGCATCAAAAAATTCCATATGAACTTTAGATAAGAGACATCTAGTTGCCTGAATGGTCACATGCATGTCACAATATATGTCAGTTCATTTGTGGTAACTTGGTTGTTTTCAAATTTGGTGGAAATTTGCACCACTAAAAACAACATCAACCAAATGTTTGCACTAAAAATAGTGAAGAAACCTTTAAGGTCCCTTGAATGGGCGTCAGGAGCCACCTCACCTTAGAGAGCACCAATTAAAGAGCCAAGATAATGACTTACACTGCTTCATCTCTGTACATAGATTTACCAAAAGAACCTTCACTAAATAGTTGTTGAAACTTGAGGTCACAAAAGTGAAGCTAGTGTGAAAAGTCAAGCTAGAGTTGCAACAGGGATTCAGGGTTGAACTCTGAGGCACATGCTTGGTGACAGTAATTAGTCATGACTTTATTGCAACACAGTGACTCACACTATCTGTTCATCTTTACTGTATCTTTGTGCCTATACCTCAACCATCTGTTTTGTAAGAAAAGAAGTGGGTGGGTTTTTTTTTCATGATTTCCTAATGTGTGTGTTTTTGCTAAGGAGACTTTTTGGTTATTTGAACCATGTAACTGTATTATGAATATACCAAGATGATTATCATGATCTAAGTTTTTAACTTTATGAGTGCTGGTTGATTTTGGGGGGTTTGAGTGAATTATTATGAAGTTGCCAACTGTGTTCTGCTGTGTTCACTGAACTCAGCGTGTACTTGAAGGTTCCACCATAAACACATTGCACGGAGAGCATGTTGCACGTTGCTGTCTCCTGTCACTTTAAAAACAAGGTTTTTTTTGGATAAGTACCAGTACTTTAATAACCTCTGCTTTTGGTGTTTGTTTGAGGTTTACTGGTTGACTACTTGCCAGATCTCTTGCCAGAATATTCAGACCTCAGGGACTTTTTTTGTTTGAATTCCTGTTTCTGCCAATACTCACGAAATGGACCTACAGTGAAGTATCTGTAGCTCCAGGTTTATTCTACTCTGGAGCATCACAGTGTTTTTGCAGAACAGTTGTTTTAATCTATCTTGTAGCCTTTCACTCTAAGTTGTTTTTTTCCATTTGAACATTTCAATGTCTTTTTACTGCTAATGATATTGTATTTAGACTGCTTTATCAGTACCTGGCGCCACTGAAATGACCTGCTCAATAAACTTGTTGATATTTTCCAGGCTATTTGTGCGTGTTTGTATTTGTGTTTGTCATTACTGCCTTTCTTAATGAATTATCTTATTGTGATAAATGTTGTTTGATTTTAAGATCTTGATCTCAGTGACACTTATTAAATAAAACATGACTGACATAAAGTTAAGTCAAGGAAGTATCATACTTAATGTTATGTAATCTGTTTGAAGTGCTTGAGGCCAGTGCACTTTGTCAGATCACTTTTTTTGCACTGCAGTGCAGTGTGTGAATATTTGGACAGCAACATATTTTCTGTCACTTTGGTTTTATCCTCCTTTGATTCCTTTTTTGACTCCTTTTTTGTACTTGTTTGATTTAAAAGATTTACTATTACGTAAATGTTCTGAGTTCAGCCTGAAAAAATGTTTGGGTGTGCACTGTGCTCGTCCACATTGAGTGAACAAGTTTCTGCATGCAGCCCATTATTTGAACAAACGGATGCCAAAAGAGGACGGGGACAGATGTGCACAGTGCACACCCACGGGTGTGAAATCTGTTTTGAGATTTAGCAACACAAACAACACAAACATGTCCAGATTACTCATGTGTCTATAAAATGTCCTGTTTTGTTTGCACATTATATGCATGCTTATTTAGCTGGATTGTTTTAAATTTATTGATGAATTGCTTTTTGTAATCAAATAAACTGTAAATAAACCTAATCCCATGTATGTGTGTTTGCTTTTGTTTTAGATATAAAAGACATCCAGTATGAACCACCATGGGACATGGTGCCTGTGTATGTGTACATCGCTTTTGCCATAATTGCCATATTGGTGCTGTCGCTTTGCATTGGGGCAGTGCTGAAAGGGTGAGTAAATACACATATACAGAGTATTGAACACACATACTAAGATTTACAATGAATCAGGACAGTAAGCACATTCTGAACTGGTTCTCAATTACAGGAAGGGATCAAGACAAGTGATGAAGACAGACACTGTGTGCACCACCCTGTTTGGCAAAAATCCAGTTTCCACGCTGCCCTAAAAGATCTAGAAAACTTGCCCTCACATCGCTGATTGTTGAGCTCCACCTCTTTCATTTTTCAGAGTCTGTACCTGAAATGATGCAGTGATGCTCTCAAAGAGGCCCCACTGTCAACACCTGAATTTGTCACCTCTGCTAACACATTACTGAAAATACAACATATAAGGGTTCAAAGGTTACTACAGGTCATTTACCATACACAGCATTATGAACAGTGTTATGTATTGCAACTGTTACTGTTTAAATCTACATTTTGGTTTACATTTTTTAAAAATACATTTTTTACGAACGACTCCACAGCATCAGGTTACCTGAAAATGATCTATTTTGGGAAAAAGTTTCATGTTTTATGATTTTTGTTTTGCTTGTCTTGTTTACCTTTTGCTACACTTGCTACACCTATTTAATCAGCAGGGATAAGTTTTCTAATGCTGTTTTGGAGCGATGAAATATTCTTTGGGTACTTGTTTTTTTGTGTTTTGCTGTTTGCCAAATCTCTTGCCAGTTGATTAATTTTACTTGTTGATTTCAGTTTAATGTTTTTCAATGTCTTTGCTCTGCCTCAACATTTACCAGAACAAGACAACAAATCGTCTTTTATTATGTCTAAACTATGCATAAGGGGATGCTTCATGGGAAATGGATTTATTGCACACTTTATACTAGTGAAGTGTTTCATCTCTTACAGAATTTATAATACAACTCAGATGTGATTTAGTTGAATGTATTAGAAATGTGAAATGCCATATTTCTTGCCATTTAAAATTGAAGTGTTACAACTCAAATGACTGCATGACTGCTTAGGTAAGTATTAACATATTTCCCTCCAAATATGCCTCAATCAAAGCCAACTGTTTGACTTTTGTACTATTTTTACAGATGAAATGGTAGAGTTTGTTAGATCAATACTTTTTTATGAGGTCTATGCACCTTTAAATTGTTTTTTTTTTGGTAATCAAATAAAAATGTTGTAAGACTATTACTTTGCTAATAAAGATTTTATAAGCAGCATTAACATGAGCTCAAATGTGGAAATTTAATTTTGGACATGCAGCTCTCATGCTCTCATCCTTTGGGGCTTTTAAAGTTTTACTGTCTGTCTGTTTAGTCTGTTGAGCTGTGTTTCAGTGTGTTTATGGGGTCAGAGTCGCCACACAACATTTAAAAATTTTTAATGAGTGTCCCCATCAAAATAAATATGTCGCATATTGAGTATCTCAGTCATATTTCAGAGGATTTAAACCTTGATATTTGTCATATGTTTAGAAAGTGGGGAAAATATTGTCTTCCAGCTACAATAAAAAAAAAGCTGTTTAGTTTCGGTTAAATTTCTTCAGCATATGTAATGATGTGCAAGCTAGGAAAAGGTGGATGTTAGGACGGACAGCTTTAGTTTTATTCAGGACACAGGGAAGGATTTTTATTTTTAATTTTTTTTGACAAACCACTGAATTTTTAGCTTACAGCATCATTGGAGGTCATGACATTATTACAAAATGCAATCGATAAGATTCCTAGACGGAGGCACTAAATGACAATTATTTTTATTTAAGTCAGCACAACTTTCAAATGGGGAATTCCCGTCCATGAGCAAAAGTGCTGTAAATAAAATGTATATTTATTACATGATTTTCACAATGATCAGCATGTTTTCAATACCTTTACCAAAGTGACCTGGTTGCTGAACCCAAACACGGATGGGAGTCAAACCCTGCATGCTGCTATTTTTCACATTTTTTAATAAACTATTTCAAATCACCTTAAGATTAAGATTTTTCCTTTTAAGTAAATTATTTTATTAAATGTTAGGTAGCTACAGAGGCTGATTGAGACCACTGCTTGCTAACAATGTGTTCAACAAGTAAACCGTAGCTGAAACATATAATACCATAAAACTTGCTGAACTCTTTGCCTTGCTAAAAATCGTTTCTTCTCAGAACTCTAGACGACAAAACAATCAGAGCAGACTTTAATCATACACAGAACGGTCTAATGAAATAAAGTCTCCTACATTAGATCGTAAACACTTATGGTTCATTTACTTCTTTCAATGAAAATCAAAGAATACAATATTAAACATTTGCAGAAGCGTGTATGCCCTAACTATAACAGCTGAAAAAATGCTATATTTAATAATCTTTTATCTGTCATATGTGAGACTCCACATAAACATGAACAATGATAACAATCCCCTGCTGCACAATTATGCACAATTCTTCTGTTGTTTTAACAGATGGATCCGATAGCAATTTTTGTGTTTCTCGGAATCCTGATGTTTTTACAACCTTTACCAGAAACAACGTTGGAGGCCTAAATCATGAAAGAATAAAGAATCTGAAGTTTGCTGTGCTTATTCTTTACATGTATACTTGCCTTTGTGTAAACTGTAAAACACTGGTTGTTTAAACAGCAGGACATCAGTTCAGCATACTGATGAAGTCGATGTGCTGCACAATTCTTGAAGTTTTTAGGTTATATCCACTTTGTTGGATGCATTTAGCAAGATGCTTTGGATACCAGTACAAATAAATGCACTATAATATAAAAAATTAACTGCTTTCATACAAATGACTGCATACAGAGTTCAGTCATTTCAAACAATGAAGTACCACCTTCTGCCTTTTAGCTTACCTGTGCAACACCAGGTCAAGTGTTGCTGATCATGTTTTCCATGAATTAAAATGTTGCAAATGTTGCAAATCTTAGTTGCAAGTAAACAAAAACAACTGTATAAGCACTACACTGTTTTTCTATTTGTAATTGCTTTGGGTTTTTTGGCCTCTGACACACTTGATCCTAGCATTTATAAATGCTACTATTCCCCTTTATATATGTATGGAAATGGTACACGCACTGTACCAATATATAAGATAAAATATGCTGCATTTGAGTGTGTAAAACAATTTTAATAGTTGACACTTTATTTGTCATAGCTCATGTTGCCCTCTAGTGTTCAAATGATGCATGGAAATTCGTGTTATTTCTACTTTAAGTGGATCCTCTTGAGAATCACAGATAAATAAAATGCTTTACAGTTATTATGTGGTTATGATGTCACTGACCATCTTGTTATTTACAGCATTTATTATCACCTTTATTGCTCTGTGTGTGTGAAACCCACAGCTGAAATAAAACAACTAAAGCCTGGAAACACAGTTTCATTCTGCAGGTACAATGTTAATAATACACAGAGTACATTATTCTTTAATAGTTAAACTACTCAATATGTAGAGCAAGTGGACAGTAAGCTTAAAATCTCCCTTGTCTTGGGAAGCAAACCATCTGGCTGCAGGCTGACGTTGTTTTTAAGCATTTGATCCAACATTCATTGACATCCACAAGGTCAGCTCAGCGGCTGGCTGCTTCCCACACCCAGCAATGGATTAGGTACCTAAATGCTTTTACTTTAGAAAAAATATCAATATTATGTTGTAAAAATATTCCCCTAACATGCATTTAAAACTTTACTTGAGTAAAAGTGTACAAGTACCATCAGCAAACTGTACTTTAAGTATTAAAAGTAAAAGTACTCATGTTGCAGTAAAACGTTCCCTTTTCCTGGTACTATTGCTGTCACATTATTGTACATGCTGCATGTTATTGCTGTGGATGTTTAAGGTTGAGCGAATTTGAACTACTTTATACTGTTAGTTAGTTTAACTTATAGCAGTCCATCTTTTTTTTTAAATAAGATAAGAATCACATAACTCAATATAGTCATTATAAAAAGCCTGTTTACAGCTTTGTGATGAAACATTTTTCTCTCATCCAAGAAGTTTTTGAAGTCTTCATATAACTTAAGATGGAGGAGAATCTCAAATGCAAAATCACAAAGAATGCAAAAAGAAAGAAATATTCAAGTACAGCACAAGAGACTCAAATTTGTACTTAAAAACCATACTTAAGTAAGTGTACTTAGTTACATCCCATCACTGCCCACACCAGGTCGCTTTATTCATGAATGTCCATGCCTATGTGAGTGTCTTCTACATGTTTGTGTCTCTTGTTTACGTCATGTGGTTCATTTGTCAAAAGCAGAGCTCTTGTAATATTAATTAGTCAAGAACATAAAGTATGAAAAAGTATGAAAGTATGACAAACAAAGTATGCACTCACACACTCAGGCTGATAATTCAAATTTTGGTGCAACGGGTGGATGAGAAATACACAGATAATGTGGATACAATCTCGAACTGCTCTTAGTTTGTCCACATGAAGCACCCAGGCTGTATGACAATACAACAGATAATAATGGTATGCAGCTTACTGAATGAAAGAAATCTTCTGGGGAGGAACAAAAGTTCAAGTGGCTTGACTGTTGTATTTGGGGTTTAATTGGACCCAGGAGACTGCAGGGCTGCACAAATGTGACAGTGGAGGAGAAGTGACTAACTTTCTTCAAGTTAATATGTAATTTCGGTGGAGTCAAGCTTGATAGACGATTGGCTGTGAGGGTAATGTGTAGCCCAGGTGTTACTTTTCAGTCCATGTTTCTGCTTTACTGGTCTGCAGAGAACTTCCACTGGCGATCGTCAGAGGAGAAACCAGACAACTTCAGGTTCGCATATATCACTTTCTTGAAATTTTTTTGTACATTTGTGCTTTATCTGATCACGTCAAACCATAATTTCCCTCCTCAGGCATGAAGGCGTCAGAGCCCATCTCTGTCTCTGTCCCCCAGGCTCAGTAACTGGAATCTGTCCCTGCAGAGTGAAAGAGCGCAGGGCCTGGCCGGTTACTGCACCTGGGGGTCAAACTTCTCTCCAAAAAGGCCACATAAACTTCATGAATATCTTCATAAATTCAATTCACTGTCTGAATTGTGTTATATTTGGTGCTGATTTACAGTCGGTGTATAAATGCCAGTACTAACAGCTGAAGTGAATGATCTTTTCTTGCTTGGCTTTTGTTTCCTCCACATGGGAAGTTGTGTTAATCCTCTGTAGTAAAGGCTGTGGTCATGTTCGAAGTACTAAGAGATGAGAGCATGCAACAGCAGCTGTGGAGGCACAAAATCGTCCTCAGCTGCAGAATTCATTAGTCATAAATGCATTTCATTTTAAGAATTGGAACTTTTATGACTGGTGTTTCTGGTCATTCCTACGCACTGGTACTTTCCTGTTGCCTATTCACATCAGAACAATTGTAATCCCTACCATGCTTAAATGGAGGCTAAAAGCTTGTTTTCCTGCCCAACAAACAAAAACTTAAAATTCCAAGATGAAATCTGTGATATTTCCCTTTCTTTTGTGTTTCTATATTTTCAAAGGGCACAGAGGAAGAAGCAGAATAAAACCACCAAATATAAACTGCATCAAAACATGAATGTGCTTGAAAATGACACGTCAGACAAAGTTCACATGGGAATGAAATGCTTTATCCAGAAAGAATCATGTCTTTAGATTATGCTCTCATCATTGTTGATGGCTCTCACAGTCTCACAACTGCAGATTATGTAACGTCTGACTATTTGTAAGGGGAAGGGTTGGTAGTGTGGGCGTTATCAAACATGGTGGTCATGCCAGCACTGAATGCACAGGCAGAAGCATGAAGACAGTATCAGATCGCAGGTATTTCAGCGACTGGCATGACATTTAAAACAAATGACGCCTTTGGTGAGACATTGTGCTTGAGTGCATATTGCTCTTCACTAGTGCAAAAAAGGGCAGTAATTGTGAGGGCAGAGTGCTAAGAATGACAGCTAGTAGCATTTTAGCCTTTGAACTTTACAGGTAAAATGTAAATATTCTTCTGCAGTAAATCTAAAAGGTGTAGAGTGTTGGGGAGCCTGGTGGCTCACCTGGCAGAGCCCATACCTGGATTAAGACTGAGCTGTTGCTGCAGTGGCCCAGGTTTAAATCCAGCCCCTGTCTGTCCTCTCTGTTATCAGCTGTCGCTATCAATAAAGCAGAAATGCTGTTGAAAATGTCCTGAGTCAAAGTGTCATTTCCACTTGCTGTCAAAACATCTTGCACTTTGTGTTCTCTGATGTTTAACTCGAGTTAACATGCTTTACACGAGTGGTTGACGAGACAGTAACTCCATCACATCAGCGTCATGCATTAGAAGCTGCATGGTGTGTGACCTCTCTGCCGGCCCGTCGTGTTACCACGTCACCTTTAGCTCATTCAGTCACATTTTAAAGATTCCCAAGAGGTCACTGCTATTATAAGAGCACCTCTGACCTGACATCTCACACACTGAACGGACCAAATCACACCACTCAGAAGAACACAGTGTCTGATTCACATGGCACAGAAGTTGAGATCATTTTCCACTTGGTGTTTTTGATTCGGGTTTAAATATTGTCCACAACTGAGGAGTTTTCACACAGCTGTGCAAATAGCTTATTTGCACACTTCTTTACACACTCCCTTCTCAGAGATTCTTTAACCAGCTGTTGCAGTTTAAGCTCTGTGGGGGTAAAGAAAGTGTGTACAGGCGACTTCACAGCAGGCTGCTCAGGTGTGGCACTGCCTTCTGTTCTACACTGGACAACCAGGGATTTACGATGATATTTTTAAAATTGCCTCCCATTAGAACACTTGGAAAAGAAAAACATTAATAAACTACCTGTTATGAAAACTAGATGTTAAAAAATGTTTTTTGCCCTGTTTTATAAGTTATGAGTCAGAATCACACAGTAACTTAAGAGCACAATAAAGCAATTCTGCAACCCTTCATATGTCACGCAAAGTCTGTGTGACCACCGCATAGTTTGTGCTTTTTTTCCCTCACCGAGAAGGGAACGAGCTATAAGTTTGAAATATTCACTGAATTATGGCATCACTTTTGCAGGATTTTGACTGAATTAATTTAAACAACATACAAAAGCTTACACACCAACAAGCTGGCTGCAATTTATCCATGCCCATGTGTGCCATCACTCCAGTGTAAATTAGCCTCAAGCTGGTAAAAGGTCAAACTGCCAGAAGGCAGAAGCACGAAGATAAATAGTGACTCTAGTGAGTCGAGCTGACAGGAGAATCTGTTTAGAGAGCCTGCATCCTTTCCAAAAATAAAGATATTTAACAATTTGTATCTGTTATTTAAATTCAAGCCTTTGGCAGCCTCATAATCTGAGATGGTTGTAAAACAGAAAAATGACATAAAATATAAATATGCTCTCACAGGAGGTTGTAAACTTGGAACTGTTGAACATGCCCTGTGCTCAGCAATTAAATGTTTTATGTGGCTCATTATGCTTTTTCACAGGTCGACTGGCTGCAAGCTGGAGACCTGCTGATGTCTCTTTAAATAGCCTGGCCTGGCTTCCTCTGAGGAATGTGCGCTCTGGATAATGAAAGTGTTTTGCATTTTTGACTCATTACTGTTTGGTCCAAATAAAAAAACGGGGAAGAGTACCCCTGATGCTCCCCCTCTAAAACCTCCCGTCAGAGGTAGGTTTGTGAACCATTAGAGTCAGAGTGACAGATTAAAAAAAACATCAATAACTCACACGTCAAATACTCCCAAAACTACAACTGTTTATTTCAGAGTTTTCCTTCATGTAGAAATACTTTGTACACATTTACATTTTTCATTTGAGAGAAAAGAGCAAGTTTCCAAACAAACTGTAAACACTCAGGAGCTCTAGCGTATATCAAAGCTGTCTAATTTACACCTCTAATATCAGAAGGCTTAGCGTTACTAGATATGTTTCGGCTAGAACAAACAGAGGGAGAAGTTCAGCTTTTTTCAATGTTTATAAAGTGGAAAATGATGCCATAAATACATTAACAACAAGCTTGTCCTCGTGAAATGCTACAAAAAGGATTTAAAAAAAAAAGAGAATGTGGAGATATGTCGATCCCTTTAAATGTTCAGTCACTGCACATTCAGGTCTGTGCTGAGAATCTACTGTCCTGTTTCTGTAACAATAGAGATCCAGGTCAATGTGCAGTGGAAACATCCAGCATCGGCGGCTCGTGCACGTCCAGAAAGCTCTCTGCGCTTCAGCTCTGCCGCCTCGCCCCCCGCCTCCAACCCCCTCACCCCCGTTACCGGCAGGGCTGAGAGACCCGTTGGTTTTTTTTTTTTTTTGAGGGGGGGAGGAGGGGCTGCTGTGGGTCCTTTTCACACAGCCTTGGCCTAAATTAGGCTTTCACGACCTGTCTAAAAATAACAAGAGAGAGCAAGACAGCGAGAGAAGGGGAGAGATCAAGGCCTGTGCTCACATACACAGAGCGAGTGTGCAGAGAGCAGAGAGGCAGCACACTCTTACATGGGAATATTTCTGTGTGTGTGTGTGTTTGTGCACGTGCTTGTATGTGTGTATTTCCAGTGGTCGGGGGGAAGGGAGGGGGGTCAAGAAAGGACTCAGTACATTGCATCTTCATATATGTCCGTCCGCAGGCAGAACAGGATCCCTCCGCCCAACATGAAAATGGTGGCCCCCCAGCCGAGCCCGTAGCCCCAGTTAAACTCGTGATAGGTCTGAAGAACCTTTCCGTCAATGAACTTGATCGGGTAGAGAACCAAAGCACAGGCCTGCAGAACCACTGCAACCAAAACAGAGTCGAACATGAGATATTACCAAGAAAATATGTACCACATATTACATCTCTGGAACAATTAGTCATGCAAATCAAATTAACGTATGATGGAAAATTAAGCTGCAACTATTTTAATTAAAGTTTAAGCCATTTTTCATTTTCAACTTCCAGCTTCTCATTATTAAGATCTGCTCTTCTTTGTTAAATGTGACTGTAAATTAAAAAACTCTGGGGTTTGGCCTGTTAGCTGCACAACTCGAACAAAAAGACGATGTCATCAGAGGCTTTAGAAATTTGTCATGGGCTTTTTCTAACAACCCTGATTCCAAAAAAGTTGGGGTATTGAATGGAAAGTGATGATTTATTTATCAATTTAAATTACAGTATAGTCAATAAACACAGTACAAAGACAATTTATTTAATGTTTCAACTTAGCTTCATTGATTTTTGTAAAGATATACTTATGCTGTTTTAATGTGAGCAAAAATTTTCAAACAAGTTGGAATAGGAGCAAAAAAAGACTGAGAAAGTTGTTAAATGCTCTAAAAACACCTTTTTGAATAATCTCACAGGTTAAAAGGTTCATTGAAAAACAGGTGATGGTATCATATCATCGGGTATGTAAGTGACTAGACTAGATGGGCCTAAAAAACAGGTCACATGGTATGAGAACACTTTATCCATGAACGGGTCAGTACACCAAAAGGCAGGAAAAAAAAAACAAGCAGGTTAGGAAAGGTCTGGGAAAACTCAAAGTCAAAAAACATGAGCAAAGATCTAAAAAAAGAGCAGGACCACTAACACGAGGGCAACCCTGGAACGCTTGAGACTAGGATGAACTGGCGAAGGGGAGTGGGAGCACACAGACTAAATACACAAGGGAGGCAGGGGTAATTGAGCACAGGCGGAGCACATCAGGGTGGGGCAAACAATAACAGGCGCGGGAACACACGAGGGAAGAAAATGGGATCTGAAACATGAGAAGAGGTGAGCAAACACAACATAAAGCAGGACGGCAAACACAAGAGAGATGAAACAAAGACAATATGATGTAGGATGCTGACTGAGACATAACAGCAGGGGGCGTCCTCGAAAGGCTCAGTTATTATGAAGCAGGGATGGCGGAAGGATTAATATTAAACAACACAAATGTAGTTACTCATGCTTTGATATTTCTGCAACAGTATATGTGCTACAAACCACAACTTATTTTGTTCACAACACTGCAACTTTTTAAACCATCACCACTTTTACTGTCACTACTGTTCCTAACACGATGACCGGTGCTACCATGTTCTTATAATGTTGATAGAACCATGAAAATGATGCAAATGTTTCTACACAATCTTCTCCTCACAGCATTTTTTTGTACTTCTGTTTTACTTCTCATTGTGTTCATGCAGCTGTGAATACCATTTTTTCATCTTTTTTTAAATTTGGACACTTCAAAGTCTCTTTTTTTTCTGCCTCCTTTCTTGCTTTTATCCGTCCCTGAATAATCTTAATCTTTCAAGATTAAGGCGTCTCTCTATGTCTTCATCTTTCTTTTGACTCTTTCTTCTTTCACACCTTGACAAGAAGAGTGTGTGTGCTTTCAGCAATCACAAGGATTTAGTCCATGAAAAAAAGCACAGTTCGAGTAAAAAATGCACCATTTAAGGTGTTAATCTTAAAAAAAGACGGATCTGACTGGGGTGAAGGCAGAAATGTGATGGTTTTTAAAAAGAGAGACATTCAGTGTCCTCAAAGAGAAGTGAGAGTCAGTGAAGGTAACCAGACAATGGTTATATAAAGTGATTATACAGTGCATATGTGCGTGTGTGTGTGTGTGGGTGTGTGAATACATAGTATTTCTGCTACTCCGCGTGATCTCATTTAAATGACCCCATAAAAAGATTTTTAATGAAAGGACGAATGGAGGAGTAATAATGACAATTCAGAGTGTTTTAAAGAACTTATGTCTCTTCCACAGTGTCTGACACATTTTACATTTAACATGACTCTTCTTTAACTGTCTTGATTATATGTTCAATTCATTGAGTGTATGAGCAGAAAGTTTGAAGTTAATAACATATGTGGTATATCAATATCAAGTAACTGAAAAATTGACAATAATATCCAAGTAATGAAACCCTCTGCCTAATCACTTAAAGACCCTAAAAGGATCATGCACATAAGGAGAGCTGATGGACTCATCTCCTTCTACTTCAGGTCATTAACTTATCAATCACTGGTCATATGTCTTCTTATTGACAGTTACAAAGTATAATTTAATTCTTATTGTACTTTGCAAGCAAGGAAAAAAAAAAGTTTTACGGTGTAACAAGCTGCAATAAAAACAGTGTTTGTATGACACACCCCCTGTGGGTTTCTTGTTTTCCTCCCTGACAGTGAATGCCTCAAGCATCCCATTTCAACAGACAAAAGTAAAGCCTTTGCAGTTCCTTTATTTTCTAAAATGTGGAACATTTATCCAACAATTGTCATTATTCTTTTAACCTCAACCTTGAAGGAAAACTGCTTTGATGCCTCCATCATTGTGCATCATTTTCCCTTTAATTCACTCAGGACTGCGAGTTACCGGTGATAAATGTGTTGGCGTCATTGTGAGTGGGCGCACGTGTTGCCTTGAAAGGCTGTTCTGTGTCACCGGTCACTTTGGTTCCTTTTCGTGCATGCTAGGTGACTCTTGAGGAAGGGACTTTGTGTAGCTCAACTCCACCTTTCCTTCCTACAGGACGGATCTGAGGGCGTGCAAGGGGGGGGGGACAGCAGCCCAAGAATGTGGCGGTGTTGATGGAGCCCAGACTGAGCTGGCAGCCTGCTGAGGTCATATTTCCGGACAGAAAATAAATACCACAGAGCCACGATCCTGCCAAGGGGCATTTAACAGTCCAACCCCTCTGCTGCTGGTCTACTGCGGACTGTGAGCCTGTTAGAAAACCTTATTCTCGCAAGGCTCTTAAAGCAATTACACACAGGAAAGCATAACACTGCATTACCGTGTGTTTCAGTGAATGGCCAACAGTCAGAGCAGAGACATTGAGTCCACTGCACACACTGGTCTTTTGTGACGGATGTTTTCAGAGACAAAAATCCCTTTTATTCACAGTTCAACATTTTTCCACTTTGTTTGACAACATTATGTGTTAGTATTTATCTGCCTGTTCCAGCCATTCAGTCTAATTCATGAAATGAACTACTTTATATTAAATTACTTCAAGCAGATGTATTGTCCATTATTTTATGTAAATAAACAGTCATTTATACTTTTTATACTGACATATTTGGTTAGAACAGAATACTTGGGGGTTTTATTTGGCTTGTAAAAAGAATTCGTAACATTGTGTAAGCAGAAACTGCTGGAAAATACATACATAACTAAATATATTTTAAAAATGAATAGCTTGACATTGTTGGAAATACACTTATTTGCTCTCTTGGCGTGGAATTGATGAGAAGACAGAAACATGCCTGATGTTTGCATATTAAATAAGAAGCTACATCCAGCAGACGATTAGCTTAGCTTAGCTTAAACACTGGAAGCAACAAAAACAGCTAGCCTGACTCTGCCCAGAGTAACAAAACCAAGTAACAAGACCCTCTAAAGCCCAATAAGAAGCAGTTACTAGGATTTTTAGGGATTTATTTTTGGCTTTTAGACGGAGCCAGGCTACCTGTTTCCCCATTTCCCCATTTCTAGATTTCTAGTCTTCAAAGCCAAGCTAAACCTGCTGCTGCCTGGGGCTTCATATTTCAGAGTTTCATCATTCCTCTCATCTACAGAAACTCTAACAAAGGACATAAGTGTGTAGATTTCTGAAAATGTCTGGCTATTTCTTGAAGTCTATATTCATGAAGTTAAAACCTAAGAAGAAGGATCATTACTTGTAAAACATAACAGGATGTCTGTTTCTTATGTAATCCAATTTATTGTGGAAACTGGCAAAACTGCAACCGGGCATGAGTTAACTAGCGGTTAAGTGGTAAATGTTTCATCGCTGCTGTTAAAGTAAAATAAGCAGAAGCTATGACTCTGTTACACCTCCACTACAGTATATAGAACATTGTGTCTTGACTGCCTTTGTTCGGTTTTCATTTCACTACCTTTTCCAGAAAGATACTTCTTCAACAGAGTAAAAATTTGGTTTTTGCACCAAAAACCAAAGTATGCAGGAGACATGCAGCCCCAAACATGAGGCAGTGCTGGTAGAAGAGTCTGTGGTGTCTTTGTTTTTCCTCTCAGTGACTTCACTTTGTTGGTAAGTCTGCAAATTCTGCGGTTGCTTTTTCTTGGCTTGTGAGCCGGCAGCTCCCCAGACTCCACACCACAGAAAAAATGAGCTCAACCAGAAGCCTCATTCAGCTGCTTCTTTCCCTCTGCACCCTTCTATTTAAAGAGAGCACTGGAACAAAAAAAAAACCTGTCTATATGGAAATTGTTGTGGTGGTGGTGAATGTATAAGTGCTGTCTTTTTGTTTCCAAATGTGCACAAGCATGATAAGTTGGAAAAGTGGATCGGCAGAAAAGTGCAAAAGTTTCAAAACTTTTGGAGTAAAAGTAACAGAAAGGAGGAGAAATAAGTACCTGCAGTGAAGAGGAACACGGCCACGGTGCGGTAGTGCCGTCTCTGTGTGCCCCGGCAGAGGGAAATGAGGGCCACCCAAAAGGCCACCAGAGTTGCCACGGCACCGGCCACCAGCAACACCAGAGTGGCAATCTGCCAGTCTGCGGGAACGAGACACACGCGCACACACGCGCGCACACACACACACACACACACACACACACACACACACACATACACATGCAGGTTAGAGAGGAGCATCCCAACAAAAGGACCAATTCACAGGAGAGCACTGCTGAATTGAACCGCTGTGTTGACAAACACAGAACAAGAGCTAATCCCACAGAGTGAAGCAGAATGGACTCAGGCCTCCACCAGAGAGCCGCTCCATCAGGAGGAGCCGGATTAGCAACTCAGTAGCCATGGCAATCAGATTAAATACACAAAATGTACCTGAATAACACATTATTATTACATTATACGTAAAAGATGCATGTTTAAGCAAGTATGTAAAAGTGAATTTATTTAGCGCCCTTTTAAACAACCTTGCATAGTGGCAGGAGGCTTCTTTGAGATGAACAGTCATGAAATCTATTCTACACATAACAGGAAGCTGCTGAAGAGATGCAGGGATCACAGCGATATGAGATCTACGGCTTGTGTTCAGTGTCACATTTTGCAAAAGCGGCAGGTTGACTGACAAAAGCATGTAAGGGAGGATATTGCAATACTCTAGTTGAGAGAGTTTGAGGATATGGATCTGTTATTTTACCTGTTTTATCAGCAGCTGATAGCGTGTGAATAAAGATCTTAAAATATTGACACTATTTTCACCTTTTATGTCCAGTTTCTGAAAGCTCCGTATGTTGCTGCACTTCAGTGCAAGTTTCCTCCCCATCATTTTTTCTCATTTATCACCACACACAGAACTGATTGTTTTTAAATTAATCTTTTTTCAAAAACAAACAAAACAAATTCAAGCGACTATCTCCATCAGGCTTTATGAAACAGAGGAGGCTTTTAAACTGTTTATATGCTACTGTTTATATTTCTATATTTTTTTTCCCATTAAAACATGGTAAACCATCATGCTTTTCTTTGTCAGTGAGTCAGTGAAACTCTTGCTGCTGATGAATCATGGCTGTGTGTTTCTGAAATGCAAATATCAAGTGTAAGTCAGTGTGGTCAACGCTGTGGCGACTCTTTGGAGCTTCTGAAGCTGGAGTTTCTGCTCAAGGCTGCCAACCTTTTCCATGTTGGCTCAGCCTTGGTGGCTTTTTAAATGGCACATTTACTCTGTTTATATCAAAGAACCTTCAGGTGATTCTGTTGGAAAAGTAAATACTCATCACTTCCTCTGCGTCAGAGGACTCTTCCTTAGGAAGACCCAACACAACACTGGGTTGTTAAAACAGCCCGTTTAACAGCCTTTCTGGACTGAGCTTCAGTAAAAGTTTGCATTCAGAGTGTAAAACTAGAAAGGCAGTCAGAAAAGAAATATTTTCCGTTCCTGTCTGCATTGTGAGCTCAGTCTTTGATGTCCCACTTGTCAGAAAAAACCTCACCTCAAAAGACTCGACTCAAAGGGAGAATTTGCATTTGCTCAGTGTTCAATCTTCCCTGGGTGTGTCTCTGTTTCTCTCTGTGAGCTCCTGATACATTAATCTTCAGAATGGTAAGGAGGAAGTTTCACCCAAAGACACATCTGAACTCAATTTGATTCAGCCTTCAAACATTTTTGGCCTATTATGTGGTTACAATTATGGTTTGATGAAAAAACCCTTACTCTTCAAAGAATATTAAAAACTCATCACAAGTGTATTTTTCTATTGCACACTGAGGTTTTTTTTGCCATGATGCTGCTTTCATCTGCATTACTTTAGTCACGTGCCACTGACTGTGCATAAGCCACTTTAAGTCAATGCAAAAACAGACTGTAATTCAAGAACCTTGGGGTAAGCGTCAAAATATGTGCATACAACACTGCAAAAAAGTCCAAAAGAAATGACTCCAGCATGTTTTTTTGCTTGTTAAAATAGGATGTAATAACATGTAATAGGATGAGACATCTAAAAACAAGCACTGACATCCCACTAAAATTATTCTTGTTTTGTCACTGGTCTTGTACGACTACAAATCAGACAAATACATCCGGTGAGATTTGGAGTTTTTGCAGTGTAAATCTGCTTTGCATGGTGGTGAACTGCCCCTTTAACTTCAACACGCCCCTCCACTGTTGCCTTAGCGAGCTCTGCAGACACTCAAAGCGAAAAGCCCGCCTCCTATTCACCCCAACACATTCCACAATATGAGAGAGCGGTCAGTCACCCCAAGGCTGTGTTTCCCTTTGCATAACTGTGCATGTTTGTGTCTGTGCCTGTGGTCAAACTGCACCAAAAGTCATGAGTTAAATCCACAAACAGC
Source organism: Acanthurus tractus (assembly GCA_029783725.1). NCBI lineage: Eukaryota > Metazoa > Chordata > Actinopteri > Acanthuriformes > Acanthuridae > Acanthurus > Acanthurus tractus. The sequence goes on from JAQNCA010000006.1 coordinate 9,859,346, forward strand.
TCAAATGTGAGTGTTTAACATACTTTGGCAACCAATAAGGACTAAACTACCAAATATTTATTATATTTACGAGTCATTTTACAGTGTCTTGTAGCTTTTCAGTCTTTTTTTATTACTATTATGACAATCAGCAACTGCATGTTTATGAAATAACATGAAGCCACAGTTCATGACAAGCCAACCTGCTGCAACAGTCACCAGTACAAATGCTGGTAAATCTGCCACATTTAATGCGGATTTTCCTCCACTGCTGAGGAGAGGAGGGGGGTTGGAGGCATAAACACTCCCAGTCATGTGGCTTGTGTGCCTGACAAAAGGCAACTTGGTGGGTCCAGGCCTGGTGAGGTGGATGATGGGGAAGATGTTCAATGTGTCTCTTCAAACCCACTTAAAGCCTTCTGGCGGTTGGAGTGGGTTAACTGTTTGTGCGCCAAAGAGATTATAGTCATGTTTCTACAGCACAGGATCCTTCTCTTTTTCAAAAACTTCGATTTAACATTTAGGCCGACACTGAATAAACCCACTAATGATATTAAAATCATCCTTGTTAACATTAACTCTTAACACTTCATGTTTCCCCGTGGTTTAGTCAATCCTTGCTGACTGGGCTGAGCTGAGCATCATAATGTGTTTGTGGATGTGACACCACGTCACTGCTCTGGTATGAGCAGAGGAAATTAATCAGGCGCACAAGAAGCCCTGAACGCTTCAGCTGCTGGACAGAGACCAACGAGCCAACCATAACAAACTCTGTCTGGGAGATGATGGCTGGAGCTGTCTCACAAATATTCCTCTTTGTCTTTGTCTTTCTCTCAGACAAGGGATGTGCTGCCTTTGTGTGGCCCTAAAAACAGACCGTGAAAAAAAGCCACTGATAACACACCAGTTTAAAACCCTTTCCACAACTTACAGAGTGACCACACATGACATAATTATCGGTGCATTACATATTGTACACGACATAACTCGCAAAAATCGGAGTTTTTCTCTAAAAAAAGTGCTGCAGCTTTCAAAACAATAAAACCATTTTTTTCCTGCACTTTCCCAGACTTTGCAACAACAACCTCCAGCCTAAAGTTGTTTTACTATGATTTGTTTGTTTGTCTCCAACAAAATATCAGCATCCTAAAGCTGGAAGCACAGGAAGTTATAAACAACAAAGCGCTGTGAAATCAACCAAAAGGTGCGGAAACAAAGGCTGATTCCTACCAGATCTGAGGGTGGAGAAGCAGCTCCAGTGACCCTCCTCCGTCGGGTGCCGAGCCTCGGACTGGGAGCAGGACTCCCACAGAGACAGGGAGAAATGGTCCGCGGTGACCCAGGCTGGACTCAGCAGAGCCACCACGTCCAAACACAGCGCCAGAAAGACGCAGAGCAGAGCGATGAGCTTAAAGGGTCGAAACACGTAAACCTCGTTCACAGACATCTTCTCCTAACGGGATCCGCCGCTGCAGGTCGGTCACAGTCAGATGAACTCGGCAGAGGTCCGTGCGTGCGCGTCTTCTCCCACCATAGCCCGCACTGCTCTGTGCGTGTCCAGCTGGAAAAGTTTAACGGGAGGCATCCGGCAAGATCGGCTTTTCAAAATAATAGCTCCCCCCCCCCCCCTTTTTTTTTCTGGACCACGTGTATTTCTCACAGGATAAACATTTTTAGCAGTGTCCTCTTTCATGAGGTGGTTTTGAAATACCAGCTTTTTTTATTTTCTAAAAACATTTTCATGAAGTCCAGTTTATTAAACTTTATTGTAATTGTTATTCATATGTCATTAGTTAATTATACTTCATTACTCATATCTATAGTTGTGTTAGTTTTTTGTGTTTTTATCTGATTGCCAAGGAGAAAGACTCAGTTTTTAATGCATTTAATTTTATTTAAAAAAATCAATAAAAAAAGGTGAACTATTATTGGCGTTACTGACGCATTACGGCCTTACAGAACAGCCTTGCAGTTGTGCCCACCCAGCCCTCTATTTCTGAGCTTTTATTTTGAAAGCCAAGCTTACAAACGACTTGTTTACGCTCCTTAGAGACAGCAGCATCTTTTTTTATGGGGTCAGCAAGTCACATTCAGCCTTAGGAAAAAGCTTTTAAGACTAATAAAACAGAGAAATTTGTCCAAACATATAGATGACAAGATCCATCACACAGAGAAAAGATGCTAATAGACAGTTACAGAAGCAACAACAAGGTCAAGGACTTCCAAGACCCTGTTCTCACTAACAAAATTTATTTTATGAACAGACTTCCTCTTATATAACGCTTAAAGGTTCCCTGAGCGTTTCTGCCATATTTGCAGTAATTGATACTGCATATGTGCTTTTAGGAATGATGTGATGCTGATACACGCACCCAAAATATTCCGCATGTATATTAAAATGTGTAATGTAACAGACTAATTGTATTCATATATGTATGTACTAATAATTATATCAACTTCATTGATCTCAGTTTTTGACAATGTAGTCTGAGATTAAAAGGCCAGTCCTTTTTTCTGGATTGTTAACAGATAAACTATTGTTAACAGATAAACTATTGTTAACTCGCTGGTGGTGAGACTGATGCATAGACACGGGGCTCCTCTTTATGGACCCAGTGGATGGTGAATAATTTAGTTTATTTTGTCTAAAAAACTCTGAATTATTCCTTTAATGTCATTGTCTGAAAACTTGAGGTTGGAGTAAATGTTGTAATGTGGTCATGGTCCAGCAGATGGCAGACATGCAACATTGTGAGTGCCAAAACCTACAACACAACACTGTTTTATTATACTAATGTACACTTTGGCTCTTGTAATTATTAGTGGTAGTTTTTGAGCTGCGGCATTAACAGCAATAGCATTTATAAGGACGTATTTGCCAGAAAAGACACTTAAAACCCAGTGCTTACTGAAAATTGTTATGACATAATGAGAATAGATCTTTCTATAAGCCTGCCGGTCTCCTCTCTTAATCCCTTTTTGGCTTTTTCAAAAAGCCAGTGTGGAGGCCGAGCTTTCTGATATTTTTAAATTTTTTTCGCAAAACAACCCTTTGATCCATGTTCGAAAATATATTAAGGTTAATATCTCTCACAAACAGACACAGAATTTGAAAAAGATACCCAATAAATCCCCAAAACAAACTGACATGTATAAAGTTGGACCAGATTTAAATACGGTGTGGCACAATCTTCAGAGCTGGCTGGTGAAATATTTCCATCTTCTGGTGAACAGAATAACTGCAGGACAGGAGCTAAAGAATGACTTCATCCGTCAAAAATGACTCACTCTTCTATGTGTTTAGAAAACTGAGTTTTTATTACAAAATTTCCAAATTCAGTAGCATCTGTCAAGATTAGAGAAGATTAGCATAATTAGAGACAAAAATCACTTCTTTTAGATTGTGCTTCTCTGGCCTTTTTCTTTACACATTTTAAAATAGGGGATTATTCGCCCATCATTCATCTGTCTTATAATAATATCATGGCATTGGAAGGTAGCCAGTTAACTGCTTGTGATTTGTTTTAATTTCTTTAATGCCAGCCTTCCTTCTCCCTATAGAAACACATTTTATGTTTCATATGTCAATGGACAAACTGCAAGGCTTACAGCTCTGATTATGGTTGCATATTTAACATTTACTGATGAGTTCATTCACTTCTGCAGCCTGAATGTATGTGAATTTTCTGTCAATTAAGTTTATGTTTCTCTTGATACTTGACTTTTTAATTTCATTTCAGTTTCACGTGCTACAAATTAAAATAAACATTTTAAATGCTGCTATAAACACAATTACTACTACAAAATCACCTAATTTCTGTGCAGAAAATGAACGTTCCTGACATTTGTGTTTTAACAATCAGAGCTGAAGTTGCATGTATGAAAGTACAACAGATTATTACTTTAACTGATCAGTACAAATAAATACTCTTAGCAGAGCATTTGCTCTCCAAATAAAGTTGTTTGGTGTAAAGAACAAACCGAACTGATTTAAGCACTTGGAATTACACCTCTGCTGCCTTCTTGCCCAGTTTGGTTTAAATCTACCCCTATCATTTGGTGCCTAGATTAGAGGCTTTCAGTGTAGTTGACATAATGAGAGTTTCAGACTAATGCCACCCTTCTCAGTGCTGCCAAGCTGCAAGCGGGGCATCTGAGTCGAGGTAGGGGGGTGGGTGGGGGTGGGGCTCTAGTATTAGGCGTATCCATGGACGGAGCATTGCTCATTTCCTTTAAATGCACCTCCTTCCCGACAGAACAGGCAGAGCGCTCTGTCATCCTCCTCCAAAAGCCCCTCATTAGAAAATCTGCCGAGCAGACAAAGCTACTTGAGATGGCACAATGGTGACTCCCCACATGGTGATTTGAAAGAGCATAAAGGAAAATCCAGGTCATGTTTTACTTTTTCTGGACCCTCTCTCCCTTATTTGGATTTATCCACTGAGCCACCCACAAAAAGCTGCAAATCTTCTGTTTATTTTCACCCTCCATTTTTTAAATGTTTATCATTCAGATTTCCACGTGACTTACCGACACAGGGACTCACATATGTGGTTAATACATTTTGTTTAAGATAAGAATGAAGTAACAAAGAGGTACTGAATATGAGATAATGGAGGAAATGTAAATTAGTAAACACACATGGTGATGACACACACCTGTGATTCAGCATAACTTATGATGATGATGATGAGGAGGAAGTTTTTATTGTGTCTGAGAAACAAAAAGGCTTCTTTACAAGCGACTCACGGCATGACGTCATCCTCTGTGGCTCATGGTGGTCCTCCTGGAGTGGCTGCAGCTGATTAGGCTCAGAATAAGCCTCTCAAGGTTTTTCCGGCTATGAAAAAGCTTCCATGGTAACTGATGAGGCCTTGTTTAATGATGCAGTCACTGCCAGTGAGGTCTGTCCGGCTCATCTCCCATTTTTACTGTAACAACAACATCACTGCATCACGAGTCATGCTGCAGTTCAAATGTGTTAGCAGTCATACAGGATGGGAACATCAACCCTCATACTCTCATCCATTCATTTCTTTGTTGTTTCATCATGCTGAAATTTTTCATGATCAGTGATTTCTCTTATCACATCCTGTTATTCTTTTATTCATGCCACAGCCCAGAGTTAGGCCAGTGATTTTTAAATTTAAAATAGTGAAGTAGACCTGCTTACACTGTTCAAAATCTTAGTTTACCATGTTAGAATGTTGATATGTGCTCAGTGGCTATGCTGTAAATTACAGCTGAGGCTGATGCAGATTAGAACTTTAGCTTGTTAATGGCATTGGATTAAAATTAAGTGGCTGAAAATACAGGAAAATGTGTTCTTTTTGTTCAACTACATTCAGTTTATCATTTTGGTTACTGTTCAGGTTCCAAATTATAAATAATTCAATCAACGATGTCTTAGTTGTCTTAGGTTAATTTTTTGGGACTTCTGTGGGATGAAATTCACAAGCTAACTGAGCGTAAGCTTTGTTAATGTAAATAACTTTAGCCCAATCTTAATCAGCTGCAAAGTTAAAGTTATTTAAGCTATAGATAAATGTATCAATATTTATAAAACATCCATGTAATGCAGGGATGTATAATTCTGAAATCTGCATGATAAGTATTTTCACTTTTGATACTTAAAATACATTTTGATGCTTATACTTTTGTGCTTTACATTAAAAATCTGCAAGCAGAACTTTGACTTAAACCATAATATGTCTGCCCTCTAGTTTTGCTCCTTCTACATTAAAGGTCTGAGTTCCTCTTCAACCGCTGTAAAACCAAGGGATCATCAAAGTAATTCAAATTCATCCTGAGGGGAAAATTTCATGGCAATCTATTCAGTAGCTGATTGGAGAAACAGACACACATTTGTTGTCGCCTCCTGAACTTCACAGTCATCAGAGCTCATAGAGTTCACTCAAAGTGACCTTGAAGCCTCAACCTGCTCAAATGTTGTCATGACAGTTGCATTTTCACCCTTCAGTGCGTTTTACTGTGTCTCCAAGTCAGTCCGGCGTATGAGTGCATCTCAGAGCAGCTGGTTTTGAAGTGCCTTGCTCAAGGTCATGTTGACAGTTAGTGGTAAGGGAGGCGACAGCATGTCTCCTTCATTTCCTGCCCTCCGATTTGGCAGCCAGGGGACCTAAACTGATGGATTTCTGGTTTCAAGTCCATCCCGCAGACTGGTGCTGCTGCAGTCACTTTGCAAAGTGCTGAAGTTTATTATGTGAAGGACAATGATGGATTAATTTGGATTGCTGAGATGAAGACTTTCCCCCTGCATCACCATCACTGTCTCTTCATTTCATTATTTCATCTTTGCAACTCATTAAAAGAGACAGCAATTAGCACTTATAGTCATGATAACGATTGTGTTTGGCCTCTTATATTTTGGGAGTCATCATCAGTTGGTTTAAAAAACACAAAGTGAGACCATCGTAGGAGTCACTTTGATGTCGTAGTGGGCAACACCAGATGGAGTCAGACTGTGTATCAGTGCATCAATGAACAAAGACTTTTCACTTGGCGCCGCAGTGACTACTGTGATCTTACTCACTGAGATAAAGAAAAGTCCAAGATTGGCCTCATTTGTGTTTCATTCACTAAATTATAAAATGACAGATGTATCAATGAGAGACCCCGTTAAATGCAAAGCCCTGCTTGGCTTCATGGTCACTCCGCAGTCCCACTGAGTTCCTGGATGTCCACCTGTCTCTCAGTGGCTCGACCGCTCTGGGCCTGTCTGCCAGCTTGCGGACATCTGTTTACCTCCTCCTCCATCAGTCGTCATGGCTGCAAAAACCCGCTACCCACACCATCGCCACCAGACCCCTTGCCTCCCCTCCCCTCCCCCTCGCCGGCCGGCCTTCTCCACCCCTCTCTCGTGTTTCCCCCAGACACCAGCTGTGAACCACTTATGCTTATCCTGCAGTCCACCTCATTCAGCCCTGTCATATCTCCGGCCAGCACAGCACTATTTCTAAAAACTGTCGCTGCACTCTGCTGTATGTACTGGTTTGTTGACCCACAAACATGCTATTTATATACTATGCATGCTGAAACTGGGTGAAACTGGGTGATATTGAGTATAAGTCCATTAAAATTTATGAAAAAATAAAGGTAAAGGAAGGTTTGCATGTGGTTAAGTTGCAGAGAAATATGCAAATGCAGTCTCTAATACAT
>JAQNCA010000006.1:9866603-9902393 GCA_029783725.1 Acanthurus tractus
GGGTGAAACTGGGTGATATTGAGTATAAGTCAATTAAAATTTATGAAAAAATAAAGGTAAAGGAAGGTTTGCATGTGGTTAAGTTGCAGAGAAATATGCAAATGCAGTTTCTAATACATCCTTTGTTCTGTTTGTAACATCCAGACCACAACACATGATTTTTTTATGACTTGTGCTATTGAAGATTAATCCACATTTTGGGATGCCCTGTATGATTTTTTAATTTTGAAATTGATATCAGTGTGTGAGGAAACTGATGCAGTCTATTATATATCATGTGCCTGTTGCACCAGAATTTCCGGCTGAACTGATGTTAAAATAAGCTGCAGACTATAAATTTGTTGTTAGAATCATACATATACAACTTAAAGGTTTTGAATTAAAATCGAGTCATTTCTACCACTAAGAACAATGTTGCCTAAACTGCTCCACCAGAACGCATCAAGTCCTATAATTTAAGAAGCAGAATTGAAATAACTTCAACTTGTCTATCATAATGGGGCTATTTATTTGACAGTAATTATGTATGAAAGCATGTTGAGGTCATTTCAGTTGTATCATCTTAAATAATTCCAGCACTTGAGGACTTTTATCCATTTCATGCTTCTTTTAAAGTGCCTGAAGTAACATTTTACTGTTTCATATAATGCCTCATTGAAAGATGTCCAAAGGGTTTGAGAGGAAAATTTGTGTGTGTGTGTATGTGTGTATCGTGCATCTGAAAATGCTGCTTACACTGATAAAAGGTGACATAGTTTGAATGTGAGCCCAGGATTGGTTGATCTTTTATGGAATGGGTTTGAGCACTTTTTTCCATTCCCTCATTTTCATTTGTCTCCAGGGCAAACGCTGCTGAAATATGAGTAGAAAACAAGAAAAAGAAGTTACTTTGAATGGATTCAATATGGCACACTCAACTTTACTTTTAGGCTATCACTATCACTGTATCTGTGTGACCATCTTAGGAACGCTACTTTTCTTTAAATCAAAATCAGTCAGATAAAACGCCTCCCACTCTAACAAAGCGTTTGAGGATGATTTCATAGCCTAAAAAAGGGATTACGTGACCAGATTTGTGAAGTTGCTGAGTACATGTTCAGTTTTGGCATGAAACACCGTGTGACCCAGCACCACACTGAGAGCCAAATATCCAAATCTGCTCCTCCTCCCATATGCCCCCCAACCTAATAAACCGCCTCCTGCATTGACACTTTCTTCCCTGTCCCCTCTGACAGACTGCAGGCAATGGGCAGCAACAGCCCATGGGGAGCTCGCCGAGGGAGGTGCAGAGCAGCCAGTGATCAGAGTGAATTAGAGTTATGCGTGACATGCAAAGGAGAGGCTCCAGAATGTGACAACAGCTGAGTTTTAAAGTGAAGCTTTTCCGCCTGAGGGGAGAGGAATAGACGACAAAGAGAGCGCAGCCTGCTGTGAAAAGAGTCAACTCCTTTTGTTAGCTCTTTAAAAACAGACCTGTTATCCATTGCTCTTCTCATCTAAAGCAGTAGGCCACTCAGAGATGTCTCCGGCAATCAGAGTAGACCAGTTAATGAACATGCTTGTCACAGTATAAATCACCTTTGCACCATTCGCCTTGTTAACATCGTCACACCTCCTGCAGCTGTAATCCCATTTGAAGTATGTATATTATAGTTGATAGAAAGAAGACCGAACTTCTGTAAGTTTCAGTTATTGGCGCTTTTATTTAGTATTTGTGTTGTTTAACTGTGAGAGATCCACCAAAGCAGAGTAAAATCTGCTGAAATTTCTGGCCCAAAAACATTTTAAGTTCATTTCTAAATCTGCAACATCAGACTCTGAATTAATCCTAAAAATCCAACAAGTATTAAAGACATAATGAATTCAAAACATTTCATTTCAGTTATGATGAAATAACCCAATGTTTGAAAACAAATGTCATCAGAAAAGTGAAAAAAGAACATAACTTTTAAGCCAAGACCATCAGTATCTATCTAATCATTTTCAAGCAACTAAATATATAATAATCATTTATATGGTGGGCTTATATTGAAAACATTTTTTTTTCAAGATTGGTAGGACACTAAAATGTAATACAATATAACAGAAATTGATCATTTTGTGGGAAAAACATGCATTTTTCCTTCTGTCTTCCCTGTAGTCAGTCTTGTCAAAGCATTAGATCAGAGATAAACTCTATGGAACCTTATACATTTGTGTTGTGGCCCAGTTTTGAGGCCCAGAAGTCAAGAATGTTCATGTTAAAACATAACAAAGGTGTTCATTTGTTTGGTGATGTTACATTTGTGTTTTTCTTGCCACATTTGAGTCTGTTGGGAGTATCATGTGACACCTCCGAAGCCATACATCTCACCTTTCCCTGATCTGTGACACTTCCTGGAGTCTCCATCAGCCTAACAGAGAAACTGATACGGCACTAAAATAACAAGCACAAAGCCTTTTTATTAAAAAACAGTTACATAGCCACGAGGTTGAGGGAAGTTAACATCCCCAAGCTCGTAATTTAATATGAAATAATGACCGGCGTGGGCTTTAAAGTGATGAGGTGTTTTGGTTTCTGCAGTCTGACAGTTTCTCTCTGTGTTGTACATTTCAAATGAACCTGACAGCTTTATCCACATATCATATTTCTGCATCTCTCACGCATAAAGTTGATGCAAAATCAACCACAAACATTTGTTTCTTTGGTCCTTGGGGATCAGCTGTCACTCCCATTGCCAGATACCTCATTATTAATTTTTTTTATGAAGTACAAACATGTAAAATTACTTCTCAAAAAGTAGAATTCAGTACTCAATGCAACAAATTTACTTTGATTTACTTTTTCTTTGAAGCTGTGTGACATATTTCAAGAGTACAATGCAGGGGCTCTGTCAAAAGCAAGAGTAGGAAAGTAGGCTGAATGTGTGTCACCTGAGCAGTCTTGATGTTTAGTCATTGTTGATTTGTTATGTACAGTTAAAATACAAAATATATGCCCCCCCGACAATGAAATGCTCCTTTGAGGAAACCTGAGAGAAAGCCAAAAAGGGAGGTCAAACACAAGCACTGTGGTGGCTGAGCTTTTATCTTCTACCAACAAAGAGCTCCACCAGACCGAAAGCATCCGACTGTGGTTTGTCTCAAAGGGAGAACACATGATGATTTGGACTTGCATGAACACACACACACACACACACAGTGCCAGAACCTTTTGGGACGGTAAGAAAACTAAATTCAGGAGCTTAAATCTGAAACTCCATAAATTCAATGAAAGAAAATCTACTTGACAGAAAGTAAAACTGTCTCATTAATAAAATCTTTAATACGATCTTTTATCTTTCATCCATTACTCTAAATAATAGCCCCCTTTAGGCCTTTACTGTGCGTGTACCTTTGGTGAGCCTGGTGTCAGCTCCACCCCAGTCTTACCTTCAGTATTTCCACAGTGGGCGGATCCAGGACTCGTTGGCTTTAGGACCCAGTGGCTCCTCCAGTGAGGCAGGCAGCGGCTCGGCTCGCAGACTGAAGCAGACAAAGGCGAAGGGGAGAGACGGCGTGCCGCTATCCTGCAGCATCGACTCACACATTCACGCACACTCCCCCCCGCACACACTCCCTTCACTCCGCAAGCAGCGACGCAGGTGAGTCCGCTACTGGGGTGGAATTATCCGCACACTTTTTTTTACTGATGAAAGGAGGGAACTGGATGTGGATGGTGGGGATTTTTTTTTTTGGAGTGGGCAAGTTGAGATGATGACATTGCTGTAGGTGTTTCTGCGCGGAGGGGAATCATTTTTTTTTTTTAGGTTTTGTGCGTTTGAGCAGGTGGATTGTGAGTAGGTGTGCGCGCACCCCAACCTCCCCTGTCCTTTTCCTAAAGACTTGAATGTTAGAATAAAAAAAAAAAACTTGCATTTTTATACAGCTGCTCTTTACCATGTGGCCGCACTCATCCGTCATAATTGAGAAGTGTGGCATGGTGAAACTTTTTTTTCCTCCCTTTGTGACTGTGATTTTGAAAGCAGCCTTGCGTGGTTCACTGGGTTTCGAGGCAGCTGCCGCACGTAGATCAGCTTTGATGAAGATGACTGGAGAGTCATAATGTAGTGCTGGTTTGTCAGGAGTGTGTAGTCACCGGGGTGTTGTGTGGGAGGCTCAGGCAGACACACAGAACAAGCCAAAAATATCAATGATACCGCACAGTTTTACTGCAGTGCTGCTTTTAATGCTCCAACATGCTTTAATTGGAGGGGGAGTGAATGCATCCTGCTTTAGTGATGCTGTCTATTCAGCCCTTTAAGTCTGAAGTGTATGAATCAATCCTAAGGGGAGATAATCATGATGAAAAGCTGTATATCCTATAGTTTAACACAGCATTGATAGCATTGAGGAGATGGACCCTGTGGACTCATGCTGGAGAATGAGCCGGCTGCTCCTCCAACAAGCAGCACTGATGGTGATGTCACTCTGAAGGCAGGCACCCTGTTTGAGACAATGGACTGTCCTAGTTGATGCTCCACTGGGGAAGGGTCACTGTTAGCTCTGCCCATTAGTGCGGCAGATGGGCTTGAAACCTGGCCTTTGTCAGCTGAGGAGCAGCACCCATTCCTCAGAAGGGCCCACCCCTATCAGCACGCCTGTCATAAAACCCCAGTCAGCAGCACAGTCAGGGGTTAGCAGGGAATTGGAGGGCCCCGCCACATGGATGGGTGGCGGCAGCATGTTGCCTTCTATTCTGTTTAATCGCCTCTTTTGTCATTGTGGTCCTATGCAGCTATAGTTTTATGCACCATATAGGGCATCAAACCATAAAGGACAATGAGGGATTACAAACTGTTAAAGCCTGTGTGAGCTAATAAGCATTGCTAGACAGTGTTTCATTCATTGGTTTACATTGCATGGAATTAACGGGGTAGAAGAGAAACTAAAGGGTTACTCAGAAGATTATTTTTCTCGTTGATTAATCTGACATTTATTTGTAGTCATAGAATATCAGAAAGCGGTGATAAGAGACCAATGTGACATCTTCAAATATATACAATGGAGAAAAGCAGTAAATGTTATCATTAGAGAGAGCAATTGATGTTTTAGCTTGAAAAAATGACTGAAAGGGTTGAATAATTGTCAACTAATTGCTATTTAATCAGTTTCAGTTCCATTCAAAGCAACAAAGCTTGTTCTGCTGTTATGCATGTATCAGGCCAAACTCTTCAGACATGTCAATCAAGAGGTGGTAGCTCTAACTCAAAATTTTGGTTCAGAATATTGTAAAACAACAAGAAAATACTTTACTGTAAATTATAATATTGAGATATGGATTCACACATAGTTGATAAATGATAACATTGAAATGTTTCTCCTCTATAAACTAAAGCTTTCCTTAGTGAGTGTTGGTTAAAAATTTATACAAAATTTAAAAAAAAATCAGTGACACATGATATTATTTAGCATTTTCAGGTCCTACATGTCATTAAGGTGGAAAACATGAATTAAACATCCTTAAAGACTTGCAGTTTATCTGTTGGTTCTAAAACCACTAAGAGATGTGATGTGTTCAAAGACCAGTGACATCACTGTTAGTATTGTCAAGTCTTGTGAGTTAATCATGACCAGTAAGAGATAAAACCATTACACTGTGTCACTGGGCAATGAAATCGTAGATAAGATTATTGAACAAATACACATACAGTTTTAAAAAGATAAGAATGTGACCAGTCTACAAGAACAGTACTTACAAAATGAGATTATGTTAATGGAGCAGGTCTTTAAACTAGACTCAGATGACTAATTGTGTTATATGGGTATTTTATGGGTATGTGTCAGTGTGCAGTATAAATGAGTTTTTGAGGCTTTTTAGGACTGAGTTGTGGTCATTAGGTGGCAGGTTAACAGGAAGAGAAAAGTCTTTAAATAGAAAAGCTTCCAGTCTTTGGCAGGTCCATCTTGTAGCATAAGTAGTTTATTGTTTATTGTCCGAACAGATGCATCGTTTGCATAATTTCCAGCAAGCAGGAAGAAAACTGGATATCCTGTAACATTCAAATCCTTCTATTCAAAGACATGTAGAAATAAAACATCCTTTCAAATCATGAAAGCCTCAACTAAGCTTCAGATCCAGTCATAATGTGCTGAAACCTAAAATTTTAGTAGCAATGCAACACTTACTGTGCCACTATGTCTGCTTAAATATTAAATGGAGCAATGAGACTCCATTAATCCCACTGAGCAGTGTAGATTTGTCAGTGTACAATATCACTAGACTCTGGCATTTGATCTTGTACACACAGCTTAGTTTCAACTTTGAAATAATGTACAGTTGAATACCCACATCCATGCTGCAGTTGCGTACCCTTAAATACTTAAATACTTCTAATATTGAGGTGGTACTCTCATAAATAATACGGTTAAAGTATGACTGTATCACCTAACCCTAGCCTGAGTTTTCCTGTCACCTGAATCTTTAGAGACCTGTACCTTTTTTCATTACAGACACTAAACATATATAAATCACACTGGACAAAATAGCAGCATTAATGCATTAACATCTGGACAAACTGGTATGAACAACAGCCAACTAACTCACAAATCTTTCCAGGTGTTTCAACAAAAAATTAACACATTACTAAATGTTCAATCCAGAGATAATTGCAGATCTGTCAAGTTTAAAACTGATTCAGCTGAGCAAGTGAAACCAGTGTTTGTAGAGGGAACAAAGATGTGACAGTGGCATCGTGTGTTCAACATGCTACATGTGGCTGTTCAGTCACAGCAGGTGAGACAGTGAATAATATCTTACACTTTGCAAAATATATGACCTAGAATCATATCTTGAACAAGCCATTAAAAGGTATAACCTGAGTCAAAGTTTTGTTAAGCAAAAATAAATATGCCTTTTAATATGCATTTTCTTCAGTATAGTAAATAATAGCCTTATAGTTCTTTTACTTCATCATTAAATATTTGCCTGTTTTAAAATATAGATGATATATGCCAAAGAGCTAGTTAGGTGGCCATGTTAATCTCATTAGTGTGTGTAATGCTATTTTTACATGCTTAAATCTACATCATTATAATCCCTGACTCAAGCTTTATGATTATTTAAACATAGCAATGAAAAGATTTATCTGATCTCAAATCAGAGCTCCTTGATAAAAATCTGCCACTGCCAGATGCCACGGGGCATCAAATCTGCAGAAGGTGGAAGGCAACTGGATCATTTGTGCAGATTAATTTTTAGTTTAGTCATTGAAATGAAAACCTAAAGAACCGAGGAACCATAAGACCATACCATAAGATTCAGCACAATAGCAGTTCAAAGACTGAATCTCTGCACTGAAAGTGATCTGGAGCTGAATCACAAACCCACATACACACACATAATGACTTTTGAAGTGGTCAGGATGTGTCACTGAGGCAAGACTATCAATCGCTGCTGTTATGAGAGCACATTTGACTGTAGCCTGAAGGCCAGTATTTGAAACCACACTAAAAAAATAACATAATCAGGTGTTTCATTCATTGTCCACCTGAATGCAGATCAAGCTATTATTATCACTGCAGCTTTGAAGAATGAATTTTTTACTGTCCAAATCACAAAAGAATAACAGGATCTCCTTTTCATTTAAAACAAAATGAAATAAAAATGTATGACACTGTTTCCATTCATAACATATTGTGCAGAAAATGGAGGATAAGGTTTAGCTCAAATAAGCTGTTTGCTCATATGGACTCTGTTGCCCTTTCACACATGAAGCTCACAGCAGAAGGCTGTCCATGTCAGAAGTGTTTCTCCACAATTTGGAAATACTCCATTTGGTTTGGTTGAGATGCACCACCTGAAAGAGTGTTAAGGAGGAACACTCATTCCAAATAATAAATGTTTTTTTGTGTTTATCCCTACCTGGGTACAAATACTTGGAAGTATCCTTAACATCCCCAATAAAGTGGAAGGTAATTTTCAGGGAGGCAGACAGAGAACAAAGCAGCATGAACGTCATCAACGGGCCCACTCACTTGAATTCTCTGGACAATGACCTGCTTTCCTCACACACTGCCTCAGTTGGATATAACACAGACTTTTGTAGCAGGCAGCTGGCAGAGTACAGTCTGTTTCAAATCCAGGCTTTCTAAACCTGACATTAGTTTCACACATTGTCTTCCTCCACCTGGTAATGTCTGGAAAAGTTCAGGGTTGCAGTGAATGTGTGAATTCGACTCTTATGTTGGTGAAATCATCTCTAGCAAAAACTATCCTAATAAACCAGACATCATTATGGGTAATCAGAACAAGTCTGGTTGTTCATTGGTCACTTGTTTCTGGCTCTCAAACCTTGTATGAATGATGTTTTTGAATAAAGCTAAAATGACGAATCAGAATGTTTTATTGTTATAACTGCCATATTTAACTTCACAAACATTGTTTTGCTTCTTTCCATAGACTCTCTGGAGCTGGTCACCACCAAAACACAACTGTCACAGCCATCACTACTTTCAGTCATCATGGAGCTAGACTTTGGACATTTTGACGAGCGGGACAAGGCGACCCGCACCCCACGGGGTGGACGCATGAACGGACTGCCCAGCCCCACCCACAGCGCCCACTGCAGCTTCTACCGCACACGCACTCTGCAGGCCCTGACCAATGAGAAGAAGGCCAAAAAGGTGCGCTTCTACCGCAACGGAGACCGCTACTTCAAGGGCATCGTGTACGCTGTGGCCAACGACCGATTTCGCACCTTTGACTCGCTCCTGGCCGACCTCACACGCTCGCTGTCTGATCACATCAACTTGCCACAAGGTGTCCGCTTCATCTTCACTATTGATGGCATGCGCAAGATCGCAACCTTGGATGAGCTAGAGGAAGGTAAGCATGTTTTGTAGAACGCACTAAGCGCTTTTTTTTCATCTGATTAAATGCATCTTCTTCCTCAGATAAGGAATCATTTGAATTGTCAGTTTCTTTGTTCTCTGGTAGAGCTGCTGAGCTCAAACTGAGACATCATAGGCCACCATGTTAGAGATGATCTGCAGTTTCAAGTCGGTTTGTGTGCTGAGAAGATTTAGAAGCAAAACCTTTCCAGCTCTGAGATTAGAAGTCTTATCTTTCCAGTCTAGACTCCTGTAATCTCTTCAGTTGATGTATCGACTTCTAATCTGAAGGTTGCTCTGGACACGCGACACGGTCCACTTCTCTCAACTGTGTGCACATTGTTCACTTTGTTAGGCCGAAATGAAATAACGTTAGTGAACGAAGGGGAGAATTTTTAGATAATTGAGAAAATTTGCAGTGTTTGAACTTTACAGCCACATTTGTGAAACACTAACTAGACCTATTACTGTATTTAATTATATTTCATGGTTCTGCTTTCAAAGATTTCTTGAACCTGCTCAGAAAAAGCTAAACACAGTTTCCTCTGCTGGGCCTTAATGGGGCTGTCGTTTCAGATTTTGGGTGTTTTTTGCTTTAGACTCTCACAGGGGTTCATACTGAGCTGTGAGGAGCTGACTTTAAAGGATAAACGGTTCATTAATGGACGACATTAGTGTCTAATTCTCCCATCTCAAGCGTGAGTTTTTACCGTAAAGCATCTCTTCCTTTTACACTTTATAGTGCAAAAGGATTTTTCTCATCCAGCAACCGGGGTATTTTTTCAAAAAGACACATCTTATACTCTTACTGATCAGTGCGTGATTCTGTCTGATAGACTGAGTGGTATAAATGATAGACAGCTTCATGAGCAGCTGCCATCATGGCTGTTCATGTCTATATTTGGCATCAGATGGTTGATCAGAAGTGATTTATGTGGCTGCAGACTCATGTTGTCAAAGTTGCCAAAGATGAGTTTTGGAATCCTTTTTGGAAAATGAATAAAGTCTTTGCTTGGCATAAAACAAGATGGTCCATGCATGGCTTGCCTGAGGAAAGGCACATTTCAGCCAACAACATAAAGCTTTCATTCATGGCATGAAAGAGCGGGACACAAAGATTCATAAAGTCATACAAAAAGTAGAAGATCTGAAATGCTGGTGCTGCTATTCTGTTCTGAAGACAGCTTTATTTGTTGAATACTGTTTAACCTGGCAAATCTTCAGTAATATTCAATCAGCAACCATTAATCAGATTTCTTATGAATCACTTTGAAGACCCAACTCACTCTGAGATTCCTCTGACAAAGTGGGACAAGGTGGACACAGTGAACTTGGAGTAAACTGGAAGATAAACTGCAGCTTAATTTGTTCAAAATAAGATGATCATCTCTGCTTCTTGAGCTGCTTAGGAAAGATAGGAGTGTGTGTGTCCTTCTGTGCTGTTCTGCATGCATATGTGTGTATGTACATGTGTGTGGTGACTGCAGTAAAGAAGGGGCAGCACAGTAAGCACCGTGGGTGGTGGTGGGGCATTTCATTGTGCTTCCTCTTGTGGGATATAATTAATTGCTCAATCTCCTCTGCACTGTGTAATCCTTTTTCGTGCCTTTGTCTTTGCTGTAATTTCTCCACATTTGGCCTAATTGTTGCTTTCTGGATTCCCCCCTTTTTTTTCCACAATTTCTCTTTCTCCCCATCTCTCTCCCTCTGCCGCATTTTGTCTTTGACT
Organism: Acanthurus tractus; assembly: GCA_029783725.1. Lineage (NCBI taxonomy): Eukaryota > Metazoa > Chordata > Actinopteri > Acanthuriformes > Acanthuridae > Acanthurus > Acanthurus tractus. The sequence continues at coordinate 9,877,183 of JAQNCA010000006.1, forward strand.
TAAACTCTTCTTCTTCCTATCTGGGCAAGAACAGCACAATCTGCTGTAAAGACAGGAGGCCGATAATGACGAAGAAAATGGAGGATTATTTAGAGGATTGGATGAAAGCTGGGCTAATTTAGAAAACGTACATTTGCCATGAGGCTGTAGGACATTTTAACCCCCTGACTTTTATTTTATTTCATTTTGAAAAGTCATAAAACAATGCTTAGTCCTTACATGACTTAAGTCCTCCATTAACATCCTTCCTCCATCTGAATGGATGGTTGTTTATAACTTAAGTCTTAGCCAGCCAAAGGAAACATGCTTTAAAATCAAAACACAATGAATCTTTAATAAGTATAGATGGTTGTCTACTGTGTTGCTGTAAATGTATTGTTGACCTGACTTGTGCTGTGGTCTCATGGGAGAAGCTTGAGGTTTAAACTTCTTTTTTTTTCTTCAACAAAAACAAAAAGGAGCTATGCATTATTATAAAATAGTCCAATAAAGATTAGATGACACTTTTAGCTTGTTTTCTTCCTTCAAAAGGATTTTATAGAGTAATTCAACCCATTTTTTTAAGTCCCAAAAGCAGCACTCATCCTGTTGGCATCTAACCAACTAGATACTTTACTTTTTGTGTTTTGATATCCACTCCTGACATCCCTGCCGTTTCCTGGATACAATGAGAGTGAATGGCATTTGGTGTGAGGTAATCCAGAATAAAACAAAACATTTGGAAAAACTGATTAGCAACATGTCTCTCGAGGAAACAACCTGGTTACTCAGAGTTACTCAGAGTCTGGCTGTGAACAGTTATTGTTCTTGAGACTGACACCATCTGCAGTTTGTGCTGTTTACTTCAGCAAAGAAAACCAACTTTTTGTTGTTACATTAGATCGATATGTAATGAAATCTAAAATGATAGTAATTTGAGTTTCTGCAGATTCAGATGTTTCTGATTGGACGCCTCTGGGACTCTCAGGTGTCAGACTTAAGTAGCTGAATGTGTTGTAACACACTAACCCAATTTTCCTTTGCTATCACAGGGGAAAGCTACGTTTGTGCATCAGAGAACTTCTACAAGAAGGTTGACTACACAAAAAATGTCAACCCCAACTGGTCAGTGAACGTGAAGGCTTCAGCAAGCCAGAAGAACATGCAGTCTTTAGCTGCCAAGGCTGCCAGCGAGCCCAGAGAGAGCAAGGACTTTGTTCGACCCAAGCTAGTGACGGTGATGCGCAGCGGTGTGAAGCCTCGCAAGGCCGTGCGTGTCCTGCTCAACAAGAAAACAGCGCACTCCTTCGAGCAGGTGCTCACCGACATCACAGAGGCTATTAAACTTGAAAGTGGCGTGGTCAAGAGGATCTACACACTTGATGGCAAGCAGGTATGTCTCACCTATGATCTTTAGCTATTTCCTGGTTCTGATGATGATGCTCTAGTGATCAAAGATTAGATCAGCTGAAGCTTATTAGGTCATGATATCCAGCTGTACCTGTTGATGTGCTATTATTACAACATCGGTGCGTTAGAGAATAGGGCCTCTTGTTCTAGGAATAACTGGAATAAAGCGGATACAGTGCAGTTCGGAAGCAAAGCTACACAGTAGGTAAATTTGTGGTCAGTAATGAGGACAGCTTATCATTCATACATCCACCCACACCTAGGCAGGTATCAGGATCAAAGAACAGTGGGAAACCAAATAATTTGTTTGGAAATGCAAAGAAAAAAAAAAAAAGACACGAAAGTCATTGTCCTCTCTTGCCCTCAGTCTGCTATGAAATGGGTCCATGAGAACCTCGAATATCTATGAGAACAACCTGTTTACACAATGAGCTTCATTGTCTGCAGTCTTTAGTCTGACTTTCAGTTTGAGGCAACAAACGCTCCTGTGTTGTGGTTCAGGTCATTAGTTTCCTGTCCACCTGCCTTTGTTTTGCCGTTTTTTAGGTCATTAGTGTTTCTGAGTTGATCTGTCATTGAAAAGCTCAAAAGTCCTGGGAAGTTCAGTTGTCCACCCTTTATGGTTGTGTACAAAAGACCAAGCCCTGTATTGTTGTGTTTGATCATTTTGTCCCCATAGTTACTCAATTTGGAAGGATGCATGCTGGTATTTCAGTAAAACGGTTTGAATATAGATCTAGAAAAAACTTTGGCTTGATATGTAAAAGTACCTTGTAGCTTTTAAATGTACTTTTACCCAGAATCCCTAAAGTTGCATTTGTTCACAAAAATTTTAATGAAATATTAAAAACATTTCATAGAGTTGGACTGAATGAGACAAATCTGGAATTAAATGATCAGCCTCCAGTCATTAGAAACAATCAGTGTACCAAAGGCGCCGACACATCTGGATTCTTGGCACAAATTCTCATTTTGAGATGTTGCTTTAGTTGCATGTTGAGGATAGAAATACAGACATTTCTTATAGCGCAAAGTGTCTTTAGTAACCTTGACTGTTCTCTGGTGTTGAGTTGAGGGACCCTTCGGCTGTTGGAGCCAAACAGAATTCAGGGCACTGCAATCCCCATGAGGAGAAAAACACTGGGCTTCCACTCGCTGGCTGTAGGCAGTAAAAAGTTGCATGAGATCAGACCCATATTTTATGTACAGAAAAGAAAGATAAAATCCAATGTGAAGTGTCTCTTTAATTTTTTCTTTTTAAAAAAATCAAGAATTAAGTCCTGATTTCACTACCTGCAGGCATTACATATTGAGTCTGATATTTAAGTTGGTAAAAATATACATTCAAAAACATTCTTTATTTGGCAGGGAATATCTATGCACACAGTGTAATGAGTTTTGGTTTAGCTTTAGCTAACACTGCTAGCAGTGGGATCTAATTTGATTACCTTCCTGATGCAAAAAGCAGGTGAAATGTTGTCTTCCTCATTTGTAAAAGATAATTTACATGAAAAAAAGCACATTTTACCATCCACATATTTGTGCTGAAAACCACTTGTGAAGTGTCTAAAAAATAATGTATGAAATGATTTTACATGTGAAATGTGATAAAAGCATTTGTACATTTTAATTTATCACATGTGAAACATGCGGAAACCACATGCTTTTTCTAAAGGAATTTATCAGATGTAAAAATGTTGTTTACATGTGGTCACATGTGGTCAAATGTCAGATGTGCATTTTTACTTACGGGCTGCTAAATTAAATCTAAAGAATATATTTTTATTTCCTTCCCAGTGTAAATGATAATTTGCAGAAATTACTTTGACTCTTTTGCTTTTTAGACAATTAAGAACAGATTGAGAGAATACATTGGCAACAGTTATGTATAATCTGTCAGTTCAGTACTACCATATGCCTCTATCTTTGATAAAACCACAAAGATTAATAGGATACTTGATGTAGAAGTGATGTGCAGAATGGAGGCGGGACACAGCTGCAAATTCAGCTGGAACAAAAGCACAAGAACAGCAAAAGCTGATTAAATGATCCATACGAGGCACACACATGATTTAACTTAAAAGTGCCTCAAAGTCACTCCCAGGGGAAGACCATTGTTTTCTCAACACAGTGGCTTAAAGGACATGATGTTTAATTCATGCTCAGTCTGTATTGTTGCAGTGTTGAGGGACAAACATGGACACCAGGCAGGGTCACCCACCTGAAAGGCTGAGGAAAGGTCTGCAAATGAACCGTCCACTGTATTCTTAATATCAGTTGTGTACTTCTGTGTGAAGTTCTGAATAAAATGTGAGCGAGCGTTTGTGGTCAAACAAAAGTTGGGACGTGGTTGGACATGTTGGGTAAAAAAAATGTAGTCTTTTGCAGTATTAAGAGTCTCTCTGACTGCAGACACAGTCATCAGCCTTGATAAAACAAATCTTTCAGGTAAACACAGCTACAGATCTTTTCTGTCTTTCTGATTTTAAAACTAACACCTGCCACACCTGTAACTGACTGCACAGATCAAATAACTGTGCTTTTCACACTTTTGTGAATTGCGGGTAATTAGCAGAGGCGGGGATGCGGAGCAAGCGTGAAAGCGTGTGTGGATATGTACGCGGACATCTGTTCCTCGGTCCTGTCTTTGATATGGTTAAATGTTCGCTGATTTTTCCTGTGGGGACCTTTTTCCTTGTATTATTCATCACAGATGAACTGGGGGTTTTGCCCTGCTGAGCTTCCTTTAGGTGTTGTACTCCTTCAGGTTTTTTCTCCTCTGGATTAATAAGGCCGGAATCACATGTGCTTCAGAGAAGGAGGAGGAGGAGGAGGAGGGGAGGAGTGCTGAAATGATAGATGGGGGAATTTGATTTTAATGCTCTCTCCCAGGGGTGCAGTCTGGCTGCCCCGGGTCTTGTACTGGTTTTCCTAAGGAAACACTGGCTAAAATGTTTAGATTGTAATCGCTGAAGGAATACGACTCGTTACTTATGTATTAATTTATTTTATCTGTGCGGTTTTGCTTGTGGGAAGGTTTAAACCCTCCCCTCGTCCCAGTCTTTCCTAATTTTTTTTGCCATGCATTTTTAATGACATGTTTCCACAAAATTAATGCAACATGCCATATGGTTTCTGTCCCAGTGAGCATTTTGATTCTGTTGTCATCACTGCGCAGAAGCTATAGATTAATTGTGTCATGATTAGTGTCTATTGATCACTGACTCATGCCCAGGGTCTCCCAGCCGGTCTCACTGCAGTGCACGGAGTTGTGAGACATGCTGCACACATTATTGCGGCTGTCTTTGTGTGCAGAGGCACACTGCAGCTGCTCCGTGGTGGAGGTGATATGGTAGAAGCAATATTGATGCGGTGCCCGCCCCTCCCTGACTCTGCGCCGATCCTCCTCTTCCCATTCCATTGCGATAGCTGCTGGGAGCGGTTGCTAGGAGACCACATCCCAGGCACAAAGAGAGCCCAGCTGGTGTGGACTGGTCTGTCAGATACCACATCCTGTAGTGGGTGTGAGAGTTTTTACTATCAATGCGAGCCCTTTGGTTTTTAAGAAATCACATGTCATTTCTGTTTTTTGGTTTTGGGTTTTTTTCACCTGTATGCATTCCATCATTGGGTGGGGTTTTGGTTGGAGGGCTGTTGTGTTGGTGTGTGTGTGTGTGTGCATATGTAGTTTTTAAAGGCTCAGTTTTCATATAAAAAGGTGATTTAGGTTTTTGTATGGTATTTCTGAAATGCTCACCTCTCAGTCCTGCTTTCCCTCCTCTCCTCGGTGCTGTGCAGACTCCACAGACAGCCTGCCCTCCTCTCTTTGTCAGTGTTGTGAACAAAATCACTCCCATTTTCCCCTCAAATGCTGCTGCTTTTCACTTTAATCGGGAAGGGTGGGGCTGGTGGATTCAGGACTCATTTTCCATTCTTGGAGCAAATTAGGATCGTTTTTATTTTCGCTGATGTTTAATAATTATTCCCTGTGCATTTAAAAAAAAAAAAAAAAGCTTGATTTGCCCTCACTGCCTCTAAAAGCCACATTAAATCAGGGAGAGTTTATTTAATTGCTGGCAGCCATTTTGTATTCATTCCTGTTTGATAGGGACGTCTGCATAGAATAGCTCTGATTTGCATCACAGATCTGCTGCTTGTGTATCTGAAATGCACTTAGGGAAGGTTTTCTGTCTACTAGATGCCAAATCTAAATGTCATTTCTCTGAAACACGTTGAAAGTAAATTGCGTTGCCGTGCGAGTCGTCCTCATGAATGATCTTGACCACTGTGCAGCATTGCAGAGGGCTCTTTAACGGCTCTGAGTGCCCATTATTCTGAGGTTTTCTTTTAAGTCCTTGTATGGAAATTGGTTTGTCAACAAAGGAGCTTGCACAAGAAAAGAAGGGATGCTTGAGGCACAAGGTCACAGTGTTATTGTCAGAGAACAAAAGATCCCAGTTTGCCGTAAAAAGTTAATAACTCGTGGCGTGAACTTATTCACAGAAATGGAGATGGATACAGGCGTAGGTTCAGGGCTTCTTAACGACTCAAATCCATCCAGTAATAGGGAAGAAAAGCCTGCTTTTCTGTGGTTATCAGTGCTCTCACAGTCTGCCTGCTCTTTGCTATGCTGCAGAAGCAGTTGTCATGGCAATAAGCTCCACTGTGATGGATTCGGTTTGTGACAATGGCTGTAATACGCTGAGTGTGCTCTTTACATTGGGTCTTACCTGCTTGCTCTCTATTCCTCACCCTTCAACTCAGCTCACTGCAGACACATTTCACTCCCCCAAAGAGACACACATACACTCACACACAGACACACACACACACACACACACAGAGTATTAAACAGAGGCTGACAGAGGGGCGTGGTCCCCTATGATGAAGCATCTCGAGCCAGCATGGAAGCCTGGATCCCCTCTTAGCTGTCTCTGTTCCTGTGCAAGCACCGCATCAACAAGTGAGCATGACCTGGGGGGGGGGGCAGGCAAGAGGAGGAAGTACAATTTAATAATGCTAAGTCCACATCAGTCAGCCAAATGGAAAGCCTGCTTCCTCAGGGGTCGGGGAGGGGTGGGGTTAAAACAACACCATGCACCAGCTGCACCCCATGACTGTGCACATATCGCTGCCTAACTGGTTCATCTGTGCTCCAAATGCATCTGAAGCACCTAGAGTGGCGCTGAGAGAGAGACGCTGCGCCAGTGCACCAAGGTCACAGACAGGTCACAAAGTCAACTAGCTACAGCAATCACAGGACAAATCACAGTGCTTTGCTTTCTTTTACAGTTTGATCTACTGGATTTGATGTAAGTCCGGTGATTTTATATGAGCTCTTACTGCAAAAGCAAATAACCTGACATGATTTTCAAGCTATGGCTATTTTCCAGACTTCTTATTTCCCGTGAAGACTTCAGTTAAGATGGAACAAAATGGAGACACTGCATGTATTTTGAAGGAATATTCCACTCAGTGCAGAGATGCTGGTATTGATCAGGTCTTTGTGCCTACAGTGAAGGAAATGGAGTGGGAGTTTTCCCTATGGGTTCCAAAGCAACGTCTTTATCTTTTTTATACTACACTTTTTCTCCATCACAGTGCAGCAATACTGAGACTACACAATGCATTGTTTAAAAAGAAAATGTTAAAATGTGTGATTTGTTTTTGCCTTCATTGGCCTTTACATGTAAGTTAAACGCCCTCAACATTAACTCCATCTCCAAAATCATCTCCTCTGCTAACATAAAGAAAAAAAACACTCAAATAGAAATTGTCTTAATGTCAAAATATATTTATTTTATTTCCAGCTGTTTTTATGGTGACAAAGGAAATCTGAGATTATTGCTTTATGCTATCTTTCACAGCACAGCAGATTAGTGTAATCAGTTATGTTTGATTCTAGTGACTGGCTATTTGCTGACACATTGACGCTGGTGGTAAGCCTTCACTGTTTGTCAGATAAGTGGTGATTAGATGAGCCACCCGGGTCACAACAGAGAGTCGAAACGGCGTAATGCAACATTGAATAGCTTTACTTATGCAAAGAGATCAATTAACGTGACTGTGCAGAGTCAGAGATTAGACAGATAGTGGACCTGCAGATTCATCAGTCATCTGTTCATTAACAGTGCAGCTGAGAGGACGAGCTGAAGTCAGTACAAGCAGCTGCTGGTAGAAGACAAAAGATGCACAGGCTTTGTTTGAAGAGGTTTCCTGCTGCTTCAAACAAAAACCTGTGGCAAAGGACTGCCCTTTGACCATCAATGACCTGAGAAAATTATGTTATCTAAGTAGACAAAAAAAACATATTAGGTTGGAATCATAAGTGCAGACATGCTCGTATGACATGAGACAAAGATTTTAAGTCAATCCAGATTAAAATGAATGATATTTGTGGTTGTGGTAATAAATAGGGTCCCCCAGTAAAAGTATGGATGATGGATGGAGGGGGATAGCTGTTGTTTCTTTTGGTAAATATCTGGTATCTGGTTGCTTTGTGGTTCATTGATTAAATAAAAGGTTCAAACGCACATCTCACATAATTCCTAGACCTTTTCTTTTTTTAAAAGCCAAATGTTGAATTCAAAAACTATGTGTAGAGGTACTGTAGCTATTTCACTAACTTTTGGTCAACTGTTTTCTCATCAGGATGTTCAGAAGTTACTATATATATCTCTCGATCACCATGACCCACCTATCATTGGCCGGAGTTGGGCTAAAGGAACTCTGAATAATTTAGTTGCTGTAGTTGGTGGATCCCTATGTAGCTCCTGGTGGTGTTGGTGGTTTTCGGTGGGGGTCATGTGGTCCTGACAGCTGGTGAGGCAGAGATTAGGGATGGGCTTGGTGGGACAGAGGGTGGTGGGCACCTGGAGTCTGGACGGAGCCAGTTTTTCAGAAAAACCCCACCCGCCTGCCTCCACAAATATATGTTAAAGCATTGATTCTGATGCCTGCATTTTATATGCAGTATGTACATATGTCATGTGACAGGGCTTTTTTTGATCATCTTTAGGTTGAATGTCATATTGTCCTTTTCTGTTGCCAGGTGACTGAGTCGACTGACCTTTTAAAATTGAGGGAGGACGTTTGTTAACCTATATCCAAATGTTCCCAAGCAGGCCTGCCCTTTCCTCACTGCAGCCAGCTTTCAAAGAGACTCTGACATTTTACATTTTACATTTGATCTGATTGGCTGCAAAGCGGAGCAGTTTTCCAAAACATTTCTATCAACTGTAGACAGATGTCAGACCAAAACTCACTGATGGTTACAGTAACAATTAACCCATGATAGAGAAGAAAAACAAATGTTGAATGTTTTAAGCTATAAATCTAAAAGCTGTGCTCATGTGGACTTGGTTTAGTTCATTGTTGTTCTGTCTGTGGGACATTCGGTACATAATGTACATGAATTATTTGTGGGGTTGTTGATGCAAAGAGGGATGGTCAAAGATCTGCACTGTGACTGTACAGATAATGTGGATCTTAAGTGATCCCTGTAGGAAATAGGATTAGTAGGAGAGCTTGGAAGGATTCGTTATTTTTGCTAAGGAGTCTTGAAAAGGGTGGGTGCTCTCTGAATCCTGGTTTAGACCCAGGTTATCTGCGGCGGGGCAGACTGGGGGAGATACAGCTGTTGTTTTTCATGGTCGTCCTGATTCAAAAGGATTCTGAGACATTGCAGAATAAATATGTAGTTTATTTTTTTATCTAGCAGTTAAAGTACCAACTATCTTGGTTCTGCTGCACCAGATGAAGCTTCGAATGTTTATCATCACAATCTATTATGTCACTATAAAATGCTAAGGTTTTGCTCTTAACAGGCAGAGTTGTGTATATTTTACAAAAGCAAAGTACATTTTTCCTCCAGTAAGTCACCAAAGTCAGACTTTTTACAGTACAGGTTGGCAACTCTGAAGCTCACTGCTGCCAATACTTTGAAGTGAAGATAAATTCACTTTTAAACCCCAGAAGTTCAAAAAATAAACTTTCAACTCCCCCCATGCCAGTAAATGGCTCCGGATGGAAACAGAATATGGTGTGAGTCCAGTTTTTTATTCCTGCAGATCTCTCAGCTGCTGTTTCCTTGCATCTGTTCCTCCACAGGAACCACAAAGCCCTGCAATAAGCAAGATATGTATTCAACTGTCAATGTAGAATCTGTATGTCAGTGATATAAATCACTCTACGATGCTTTGAGTTAGAGTTAGAGCTTTGAGTTTAGTGCCGGCCTACCTGGTTGGACAGCAAAGCCTCTGTAAGTCATTGAGGAACCTTTTTTAAAAAAAACATTATTTGCTGTGGAAGCTAAACAGCTGGAGACACCTTAGTGTCTCGTTGTCATTGACTCTTTTGGTTATTTTGCTTGTTTCCACCCCAGTTTTTAAAAGGATTGAGGATTTGATAAGCAAAAATGGCCTTACTTTCTTGCACAAAAATCAAGATTTCCAACCATGTTAATTGTTTAGCTGCACGCAATATCTTCGTTTTTTTGGCACTTATATAAAATCCCTGAGTGATGGATGAATGATTTAGTGCTGCCTGTCAGAAACCTGAAGAGAGGACAGAGTCTTCATTTCCAATAGAGATTCTGTTAAGAGAGATTAAGGTAGCAGTCTGTGGATAAACACTTTATCCCTTTAATCAGCTCTGTTCTTAAAGCTATTAAAACATGGACCAGCCTCTACTCTCCCGCCCCAATCCAGCCCATTTCCATCTCCTTTCCTCCACCCGCAGGGGAAAAAAACCCAACACATCTAATGCTTCCATCTTATGATTAACGGTCAGGCGCCCTCGTTGCCACACAACAGTTTAACCTAATGAAAGTGGCATCTATCTAATCTCTTGATTATGAACACAAAAAATACTACATTTACAGCCTCTAAGAGAGCCATGGCTGTAAAACAAATTAGATTTTGACCCCTGGAGTCAAAGCACACTCTCCGTACCTCAGCAGGGATCTTCCAGGCCTGTATCCGGGGAATCTTGTGGGACACAGAGAAGGGTACAGCTGTTGGATGCCTCGCCAGCGAGTCACCACCCCACACTTTTAGCTGGTCTAGCAGGACAGAGAATCAACATGGCAGCTGCTGGGGTGGGGTGTTCCCAAATTATCTGCAGCTCATAGTTTGAATGTGTATCACAAAGAAATCCGTGATGCATCTTGGCTTTCCTGGCAGCGTCCCAATGCAGTGTAATCTTTCAGACCATGGATCTCTGTGAGAGACCAGCTGAAAGTCTTGAGTTAGTGAGAAACTTGTTTTTTAGGCATCTAGCCCCCAAATCAACCCCTCTGAATAAAGACAGTATCATCTTCAGTTCAGTTCATGTGTCTCATAACAATAATTCCAGTAAGAATAACAAAATCAAGGGGTGTTGAAAGACAAACAGGAAATGAGACTGAGATGCTTTCTAACAAATCTTATCCAAAACAAGAAAAAACAACTGAGAGGAAGCTCAGCTTTTTATCTCAAAAGGCTTTAATAGGCGTGCCTGAGCTGGTAACAGGGTCTATATAATGGAGAGCAGAGGAGAAGGTGTGGCCCAGAGACATCTGTCCTCTAAGGCCATATTGTGTCAGCAGCTGCTATAGAGTGACAAGACCCTGGGGAAGGAAGTTCAATCATTGAAACATTACGGCAAAGGTGTAACAATATACTCTCTGTTTGGACTTTTTGTGCCTTTGTGTCTGTGTGCTTAGTTACCTGCTCCTACTGTAGCTAAAGGCGTGTTAACATGACGAGTAAAGTACAAAGGCGGCCTAATACAACCTGAAGCCGACTAAATCCTTCTGCTGGCAAAGAGGAAGATCTCGCTTTAACTCAGTGAATTCTTCCAAATGAGGTTGTGTGTTTACCAAGTTCATGCTTTTTAAAAAAAAAAAAGATTTAATCAAAATTTAACCATTTAATTTTTGTCATTAAATCTGTAAGCACATCATCCATTGTGCTTCCTCTGCACAGCTATTAGCGACGCTTTGTCATGCCGGAAATGCCTTTGTGGATGAATTTCTTTTAATTAGTCCTGAATAAGTGTTTCAAATGCACTTAAATTACAAATAACAGCAGAGATTTAATCAGAGGAATATTAGCAGATAATTCTTTTTTTGGCAACTGCATAGTCTTGGGATCTGTAGCTCTCCCACTCAGTGCAGCAAAGCTATTGATTAGCATTTAAAACTGACATTTTAACTGTAATAGTGGGATGACCTCAGGGACGACAATGTTGATCAGTCGATAAGTCCAGCACTTTAGTCCAGACTGAAAGACCTTAACAACTGTTGGATGCATTTTCCCCGAGTTTGTACAGACGCTTATGATTCATGCTGGTGATGAGTCGCTCCACCAACAACTTTCCATTGGTGTGTTTTAGTAAAATACCTCAGCAACTTTAAGACCATAATATTTGGCACACCTGTTAACCTTCCCCTCAGGATACACACGGATAAATTTGTTAATCCCTTAACTTTAATCTGTCATCAGGACAGAATTTGCTTTTGAATTTTACCTAATAAAAAAGCAACTACTTGTTAGCAATGTCCATGTGAGCATGTTAGCATGGTGATGTCTCAGAGCACTGCTGTGCAGCCTCACAGGGCCGCCAGCATTGGATGTGGACTCTCAGCTGTGATATGATGCCAGCTGATGTGTTGATTTCAGATTATTCATGGTCTCTAGTTTTCTGTCCTCACAGGTTACCTGCCTTCAAGATTTCTTTGGCGATGATGATGTCTTCATTGCGTGTGGACCAGAGAAATTCCGCTACGCCCAGGATGACTTTTCTCTGGATGATAACGGTGAGTGTGACAGCAGCAGTCTGTATGATACATCACAGTATACAAGTACTGTATATAAGCCTCTAGCTGTATATGTAATGTACATGCAGCATGTTGTTTGTCAGTCATGATAATCAGCTTTGTGCAGTTTTATGATGAACTTTGTTAAATATACAAAATCAACCATGTAATTCTTATGCAGCGTTATCAACCTGAAGACACTAACACATGTATCTGTGACATGAGGAAGAAATGTGTGACACCTTTAAAATGTGTCCGTATACTTTAAAAGATACTTGGCAGGGCTTTTTTCAGTAATAATGTCTGTATTTTAATTTGAGCAACTCAGTTAAATTGTGTATGCAATAGTGGGTAGTGGAAGGCATCCAATGGAATTTCTGTTTTTGACTTTGAAGTTTTTGACTCATGCCTTTTACTGAGTCACTGTAAGTGTAAACTGCAAGTGAAATTCAGACATTAATCTTAAGGTGGTATGTGTCATGTGTTATGAGATTTACTGCAAACGCAGAGGTTTAGTTCCAGTATTCTAGAGTGTCACTGTATTACAGAGATGTCCTTACTCTAAACCACAAGCCATCTGTATAGTAAACATAATGCTGTTTGAAGGATCTGATGAGTAAATATTTAGAAAAGGGATTCGAGAGGAAATTAGTAAAGAAAAAAAAGCGAGGTGATTTAACATTTAATTAAAGATAACTGTTTTTTGCTACTCCTAATCACTCAACATTGGGCTTAAGTGCCTTAAACTTATTGTTTAGATATAAAAGGAAAATGTTTGTGTGTAAGTATGAGCTAAGTTATTCCTGGGGTGTCTTTAATACACCAGAGTCCCATTACGGAATGAACTTTTTTTCCATAAAAGGTGCTGTATTCACATATAAACTGTGCGCCTGTTTCTAGTGAGGAGAAAAATTATGTATGTATGAGGGATGCCAAGAAGGAGAGGGAGTCAAAGGGAGAATTCTGATATCTGCAGCAGGCAGCAGGGAAGGGAAAAGGTAGAGAAGAAGAGGAGCCATTAATCTGTCCGGTGACAGGTTTAGGCCAGCTGATCTGCTGGTGCTGATACTGCTGAGAAGTCGAGGGGAGAAAATGTAAAAATGATCCTCTCACCAAGTCTCTCTGCTCCCCACAGACCTGAAAGCCCCCTTTTAAACAGCCCACTTCCACCCAATGTCCCCTCCTCAAAACATTGAGTATCTCATAAATGTCTTTTAATCTTAACTCAGCTCTGATACAATGCTGATTTGTCATTATGGCCCCCTTATCTGATCTCCTCCCCTCAATTCCTTGTCAAATCGTGGCAGGAGGAGATGCAGATTCATTTGTAGTGATCTGGGTCCTCTTCCTCTCAGCGTACTTCCCCCATGGAACCAAAGCTAAATTGTTCTTTCAGTCTGTAATAACCTTGGGGCAATACTAAATAGAGTGGCTGAGAGTCTCGAGGATCCAGACATCACTGAGTCGAGTGTAGGAGGATGGAGCCTTGTCTGTGATACATCACAGGGACGGTACCACAACACCCAGATCGCTCTGGATGATTTCTAGTCCTTGAAGGCCGCCCCCCCCCCCCCCCCAGAGCTGACTAATAATGGTTAATTTAATATATTTTTAAGGAAGTCAGATTCTATATCTGCAAAAATCAGAGACACACATGCAATAGATGTTCCTTCTATACTTTTGTCTGCACTAGAAATTAACTGGAATGTGTTTTCTCTTTTTTTTTCTTTGCTTTCAAACCTTTTTTTGCAGAAATACCAAAATAGATTTCAGTCCCTCGTGGTTATTTTTCACACTCTTTATGTTAAATAACAAGGCGGACGTGCAGACAGAGAGGAGCACATGTGTACCTGCAGCTCTGTTTATGCAGCGACACCTTCAGTCGAATCTGAGAGGAAATCTGTGCAGATAGACTCAGGGGGTGGGGAGTTATTTGGAGACCACTGAGTAGACTAGACAAGCTGCCAGTCTGAAGCATTGTCAAAAGGCATGGTGGCACACCTTGCAAACAATGGCACACCGACGTACGTCTGTATCCAGTAGTGTGTGAAGGTTAAGAGAGAGAAGACAGACATGGTGCGATCCCAGGAGAGACGGAGGGAGGACAGATAGTATAATTAGCATCAAAAGTGGAAGAGAGGAGGGAGGGAGGAAAGAGAGAGAGAGCCTGACAGTACAAACAGAGGGAAAATGCAGAGGGAGGGGTAGCAATGTCTGGAGTCTGTCTACCCTGATTAATACACTGACCCAGAATGTACTGCATGCATTTTTATGTGATTTATACAAACAGTCACTGCTATACATCTACATACATTCACAACATCAGATATCACCGATGACTAGTAAACCTGAGACTATGAAGGTAGCAGTCAGAATATTTACAGTTAAAAATGGGTGTTGGTCAGTTTGGTCAATACCCAGGTTTCATTTATAATATGAATCGCACATTAAAGTGAAGTCTAGAGCCCAGCCAACCTGCTGCTCATCTTGTTTCAGCAATTTTAACACAAACCAAAGTGCAAGAATAAAAATCCTTTCTAGTTAACACTTTTGTGCAGACTTTTGGCTAAAAAGCCTGAGTGCTCTGAGTGTGGTGTGAAATTCTTAACAGGAGAGACGAAAAAACAAACGTTCATCCATGTTGTTTTTTCTGCTTTTCTGCTTTTCCCCTGCTCATTCTCTCTTCTTATCATCCTTGTCGTGTGAGACCGAACAAAGCAGGCATTTGTCCAGGCATTGTTTGTTTCTGGAAGCCAAAATATTTGGACACAGAGTGAGCAACATAACAGATATATATATTTATATACTTATAAAAAAACATAAATTGTTTCAAAAACCTAAAATTATTTGGTTTGCAAACATATGTAAATGGATAAAAAAAAGGACTGATGAAGTCAAAGCAGTATCATAGCAAAAAAAGGGCTGCAAGTGGAGTCGAATCAAAGAAGTTAATAGAAGAAATGAAAATGAGCTTGCAGGATTACAGCAGCTGCCTCGCTGGCAAATCAAAAACCGACATGTTCTTGGGCACTGAGGCTGTAATCAGGCCAGAGGACACAGAATGTCTGCTTATATTACATTTTATTTCCACCAAACAATATGTCAAATGATCATGTGGCCATCCAGTTTCTTAAAACATGTTTTTATCATTAAAGAAGTACAAGATTTAGGGTTAATTTAATCCAAAAGACTACAAAAAAACTTACACAACATTTTTGCACCCTCATTCATTTTTGAATAATGATTTCTAACTCAACTTGTGCTTTCTTTTTTTTTTTCCCACAGAATGCAGGGTGATGAAGGGACCCAAAAACCAGCGTGGTTCAGCAAAGAGCCCAGGTCAGATCAAGCGCAGCAAATCTCCCGCTGAGTCAAGTGAGCCCTTATTATCTCTGCTGCTGTAACACTTCCTGTTTAAGGCACAGCAAGAATCAGATCTCACCTTGATCTGTAAAAGCAAAACAAAGGGAGCAGGTTGAAAGTAAAACCAGGCCAGTCCTGTCCCTGGAAATGAGACATGACATGACAGTGATGCAGCTCCTGGGGGATAAATCTAGACCAGATGCAGTGTTGCTGATTTAGGGCTGACCTTGACCTTTGACCTTACTCTGAAGGGAGGGGTGAGCATTAATATGGATTCCTCCTTCAGGATCAATAGAAGATTCCTAAAAAATAAAAAACAATCAGGCTTTCTTTCAACAAGCATAATTTAGAGATGCTAATGCAAATAATCTGCATTTTCATGTTTGACAATAATCTGCATGTTTGTGCCTGGCTTTTGACAAAAGGCAGAGAAGGAGTTAAAATCCTGCTTCTTGTTTGTTTTGTCTGCCTGTGCTTAATGAGCTGGAGTCAGACTGTTTTTACTGGGGGGTCCGAACGACATCGGCTCCTAAATCTCACTACAAAATCTCATAAAAAAACCCTCTGATTCTTGAGAACTTGGACGGTAAAAAAATTCATCCTTTTGTTTATTATAGTGAATATTTCTTTAGTACAATAAACCAGCTTTTGTATTCGTACTGAAGCTTAGTATAATGTTGCCAATGCAGATTCCTTTTTTAAAAAGTCATGAATAAATCATGAAAAGTAAACAAAGACGGTGTAAACAGCTTTGAGCTGTTTGTTTGACAATCAGGCATTTTAACATTTAATAATATCCAGGAGGCAGTAGAACAAACCAAAGACACCGGTGCATGTTCATGCTTGATTCTTTTATGCTAACAACACTGGAAGATGGTGCTATACCTCTTTGTATAGCAGACAATGCTATCTGAGTTCAAATAGCTGCATCGCAAACAGCCAGTGCCATTAAATCTGATCAGGTGCAGACATGTTAAAAATAAATCTGTTCTTTGACAGCTTTCACAGAAACTCTGAGCACTGGAAAGCTAAAACACTTCTTTCCTCATGTTTCAAAAAAGTAGTAGATTATGTATTTCGTCAAACTGTGTTAACTCTCCTTCCAGCCATTGCTGAGCCATGATGCCTCACACATAATCTGCAGAGGTTTTGCTACGTGCTCTCAAAGCCTGTTAAGGTAGAAACTAGTGACAGTGTTCCTCCAAGAGTGGAAAGACAGAGCAGCTGAGTTGTAAAATCCCTTGCAGGATATAAACAGAGAGTTGATACTCTCAGAGGTGGCAGTGTGGCAGCAGCAGCAGATAGTGTGTAGTTCATGTTTCATGCCACTTTATGCCATGAATGGGTGGGTGGGCGGGCGCTGTGGGAGCCCTCAGTACTTCAGTGGTCCTGAATATTTTATTGATCACTAATGGGGGATGCCTGGCCTTTAAGACAGCAGATGGTCGGCCAACATGCTGGGAAGGCAGCAAACTGTTGAGCATTAACCACCTCTATAATACCTGAGAGGTCAGCAGGGTGATAATAATGGGGGTCAGAGGAAATGTGTGTGTGTGTGTGTGTGTGTGTGTGTGTGTGTGTGTGTGTGTGTATGCGTGTGTGTGTGTGTGTGTGTGACTGGCCTGTGTTGGCTCAGATTAGCACATGTAAATAATGTTGATGACTTTTCAATCATTTAATAAGTATTTAAGATGAATGTTTAGAAGCCAGAGAAGAGGAGATATCATGAATCTGCATTTCTATTGCAATAAGTCTGTGTGAGGCTGAAAAAAATATGCTTCTTTATATATTATATAAGTACATCAAGTATATTTACGTATTTAGTGCATGTTGTAGTTTAAACTTTTTCTAGACTGGTTTTAAAGGATCACCTACACAGAACTGGCAAAATAGGACAAAAAAAGTGTTAATATTTTAGCCCAAACTGGGATCACAGATTCAGGAAGCTGCCAGAGATTCTGCAGACTTTTAGATATTTGAAAATGTACCCGACTAAAGCACTTAACTGCAATTACAACAGAATTACAACTGAACATGAACAACTATAAATTACTCTCTGTTGCCATCTGTCTCTGCTGCGTCTGATTGGTTAACAGCTGGTATCGAGGTCCCTCATTGGGCAGCAGCTCAACAAAAGGAGCGCATGTGCCTTGAACTGCAGACTCATGTTCTCCAACATGTTATATCAGCCCAAATCTGTCCCGTTTACTGAGCGGTTTCCAGCACTTTCCTCAGCTTTTGGGCATCTAAAGTTCGACCTAAACAACTTGTACTCGGGTGCACTGGGTTTAATGAGGTGAAAGCATTGAAAGTTTGTTTGGCATGTGTGGTCGAGGGACCAGAGCCAGCAGTGAAACACTGTGATGTTCAGTTAAACACGGATACACTGGAGTTTTCTGCAAAGGATGAATACATTTCAAATGTAAAAATCTGGAGATTTCAACTTTGATTAAAAGAAAAAAGGGTCTCTTTTCTTCCCCTACAGCTGACCTCTTTGTTCAGTGTGTGTGGGAGAGCTGCTCATGTTTAGATTTTATGATTCCCAGATAGAAAGATTTTGAATTTGTCCTTTTAAAGCTTTCAAACAGCTTGTTAATTGTACATTTGTACATAAGCCTGTTTATCTGGCTGAGTGGTTAAATGAAGCCAGTGGCATTAAGTTGGTTAACAATGAAGCTTTATCCTCGTTGTGTTTTCAACACTCGTTGGCTCAAAATTTACACTGACCATCTGGCTCATAGTCTCCAGAATTCTTTTCATCTCTTATAGACAAAAAACTCTTTTAAAGCACTTAACACACACAACTACATCACATCACACCGCTCTTAGATATAAACACAATGTTCCACACAGAGGGAATCCTAGCAACAGGGCAGGACGCAGAGCGAGTGAATAAAATGTCATCTAACAAACGAGGACGTTTGTCAGCCACCTAAACCAGCACCAACAGCGTCCATCTGCGCTGCAGCCAAATGAGGCCGCAGTTCAGGAATGACTTTTCTCTAGAGCCAAGGAAAGAGCTCCAGGCCTCACTTCCACACTTTCTAGTCCACACTACTGTTTACCTCTTTTTCTCCTTCCCTTATCCCTCCCTCCCTCCCTCCCTCTCTCCCTCTCCTCTGCTCTGCTCTGTGGGCTCCCTCAGCCAACGGGACGGGCTCCAGCAGCCAGCTCTCCACCCCGATTTCCAAGCATTCCCCCACCTCCACCCCCAACAGTCCAGGCCTCAACAACAAGCAGAAGGTACCCAGACCTCTCTCTTATCCTCCTCCTGCCCTTTTTTTTTCTGCCTCCAAATGCATCATATTTTTCTATCTGTGGCTAAACAATTGCATTTTTGCTCCTCTGTGCCTGCAGGATCTCTACCTGCCCTTATCTCTGGATGATGACGATTCTCTCGGCGAATCCATGTAGACTCTCCTCCTGCAGCCTGCCTCCTTAATGGCCTGAAACACAGAAGTTTTAATACCTCTGCTGCTTTCCACCTTCACTCACAGTGCCACCTGTTGTCTAGAAGAACCACTCTTTGTCTCTTTTTAAGGCCTTAGCCACCAGGGCTATGACACCATTTGCTGCTTGAGAATAACACAAACCATTTTTTTAAATTTTTTTATTTTTTTATTTTTTTTCAATGTAAGCCAGTTTTTGCCCACGTTGTTACAATCACTGATGTCCTGTCATTTTTGTTTCTCATGTGGAGGTTAGCCACTGTTTCTCAAAAGGGCACACAGTTTATTGACCAGCAGAATTCACGGTGTGGAAAATTTCACTTTGTTCTCCAACATTATGTTCAAGGGATGCACTTAATAATTCAGTCACAAAATTCCAAGCAGCAAATGGGTATTTTTAGGGGTGTTAGTCAAAGCTGACTCAACTTTTGTATCACTTGTATTTGTGACGTTCCTCCATGTCCTCCTGTCCCTCTGCCCTATGGTAAAAGGTGTGAAAGGTTAACGGTTCCTTGTCGGAGGAAAATCTGCTCAGTCAGATGAAGTCCTTCTAACCCGCTGTAAATACTGTGTATAGCTATCCATCGTAACATCTCTGCCCAGTGTCCATTGCTGTGCTTCCATAACGTCACTACAATGTCCGTCTAACATTTGCTCAACATGATACAGGGTATGGTCAAAGTAAAAGAAGAACCAAAATATGAAGTCCCAGCACAGAGGGTGGGGACGTGTGGGATGCAGCTCCTGACTGAAGGGGATTAATGGTCAGTAGCAAACGCCTCCTCAGTTTCAAATTCATGTTTTTGACTGAACATGTACATGAGAGATTATAAATAACCACAAACATGGAGGCCTCAAAATCCTCATGGTGGCAATTATTGGCATGCACCATGTCTAATCAGGGACAAGGAAATGGCTAAAATAAAAAGCATCCCACAAAGCCCTCAGTGAAGTCTTTATGTTGGTGTTTCCTCTATTTTGACCCTCTACATAGACAGTAGGCTATACTTGGTATATACCCTCTCTGTTTTTAGATTCTCACAAGCTGCAGTGCATGATACTGATGAATGATTATGAAACTTTGGCCATGTAAAAAGCTGATTTTGGGGACTTCAATGGTGCAGAAAAAACAACCAAAGGAACAACCATTAGGCCCTTTTTAAAAAAAAAAAAACAGAACAAACAACACACATTCAGTTAAAGTTTTTATGGATCCAGACTAAAGAATTCCCTTTTAAAGCAGTTTATTACTTTGTCGCCACAACTAGTGGGGACGTTTTATTGTACAATGTGTGAAATTCAAAGATAAATAAATAAAGGTCTTAAAGCCAAAGTATGATTTTTAGACCAAGAATTATAGAAAGGGGGAAATATGTAACTTTTATCTGTTGTAGAACTCTTTAAATATCCTGGAGGAAGCACATCTAGACATTTCTGCATGTTACTTTTTAATGCATCAAAATAAAGTCAAGGTTAAATCATGCTCATCTGAGGCAATTAGAAGTTTTCAGGGCGCTAACAGTAGTGGGATTCTGCTATTTTGCATGGCTCAGCATAGTTCTCAGATGCAGGGGAGATGAAACGTAACTGTTGTCTAATTCTATGTGTGGGTTTTAAAATTTTATAAAGTTTATTAATTTATATCAAGGGTACTCATCTAGGATTTTCTTTTCTAGTTTGAACTTGCTCGCGTGAGCTCTGAACACTAGTGCTTTTTTCAAGCCTCTGTGTGCAACTTTCTAAGGCCATACTTCTTTTTCCTATCGTCACAACGTGCATCGCGTGTCTTACAAAACTACTGAAAAGAGTTTTTCTCAGATTTCTGCAGGGAATCGAGCATGAGAATCACTAAATTGGATGAAGCACAAAGCAGGGAGCTACTTATTCATCACAGCAACTGACACTTTACTGTCTTCTTGCCAGCATTTTCAATGCGTGACCACAATTAAGTTCAATATACTGAGGAAAAAAATGCTGCACATGTAGCATCCTATTAATTAACATCTATGCATTCGGATCGAAGAATAGTTAAAAAAAAATATTTTTTTCGGTAAGAATGGCCTTTTTATACCCAATAGCTTAATGAGAAATGAACTAAAACTGAAATGTCCATGCAGTTATTCCATTGTGATAATGTGACAGTCTGAAAGTTGTATGTCTTATGAGTGATCCGGTGCCTGCCTCTTGGATAAGCTTGGAATAGCTGTTATCATCATCCACTTAATGCTCAAGACAAACCATCACCAAACTGTCCGGTGCTGTGAATTACACCTTTTCTCCTGCAGGGAGTGCTGTCGACCAGCACAATAGCTAACAATATCAGCTAATCCAACAGCAGGGACACCTCACTTTACCCACATTTTGTACAAAAACTCCCATTTGTTGTCATTTAAAGTATCGGGTTCTCTATAACCTTACATGCTAATAATGTTCTTGTTTCCTTGATTTTTTTTCTATGGCTTATTACAGCGCTACAGCATATAAAACTTTAACAGAAAATGTTGGTTGTCTTGTGTTAACCGGCCCGCCACCATGTAAGATGGATGGTGTGAATTCATCACCTACAGTGGTGCCTTTTTTTAGATTTCTGTCTTTTTGATAAAAAAAAAAAAGTGAAATTGGACATCGAGGCTTGTTCTTTGTTAACAGCTGTTTGTAAAACATTTTTAAACGTCTTGAATGAGGAGGCCTCCCAACACACTTTGTTTTGTAGAGTAACAGGACACTTTATCACGGTGTAAATACGCTCCCTTCCTGTGCTCTTTCATATGTATGCCTTTCCGATCGAATGAATGACTTTTTTTTTTTCTTGGAAATTTACAATGTCCTTTTTAGTGGTATTTTGCAATGTCACAGTGGCTTGTTACAGTGCTTCATTCAATGTATTAACCGGTATCCTTTTGCAATTAAAACAGTTGTATTTCACTTCTTTGTCTGCTTATTACAGTGATGCACTTTTCAAATGTCATTTAACTGAATGGATCAAATGATGATAGGAAAACGAGTCATTTTACAGGAGCTGCAATACTTAAAGTCAACCAGTTCAACCATCAGCAGTTTGACAGACACTTCTTTCAAAATTTAAGCTAGTGGAAAAAAAAAAAATTAAGCATCATGTGATGTATAATTATATGCTTTGGCCACTGTGTCACATTGGCTTCAAAGCCTGATGCACTTCCTGTTGTCTTCAAAATTGTGTGCAGTTCTCCCTCATCACCAACTAGATCACTGATGTCAGACAAAGAACAAAGCTCCCAGCAGGAGACCTCTCTTCATCCATCCAGAATTCACCCAGGAATTTATTGCTCCAACTGACCACCTTAAACATCAGCACTGATTGGTCTCCATATTTTTCTCTATAGAGCTTTTTTCTCTCATCAGCAAACATTGTAGAGTCTCATTGTTTGTCTCAAATCACTGCAACAATGATTTGCTGTTCTCACCTCTTTCTCAAACACTGATAAATCCACTGTTCAGAGTTTTCCTGTCAAACCAAATAGGGAATATTACAAATGTGTATGCTCACTGTATGTCTGCAGCGCTTACAGCCGACGCTCAGTGTGTGCTAAAAATCAACATCAGATTTATAAATAGATAAAAGATTTGTGCGTTAAAAATAGTTAAGTGTTCATGTGGAGATCACTTCATAACCATCTTCATCACCATGGGAACAGCAAGTCTGTCTCTCACATTTTTTGCGGCGCCTGGACGACTGTGTCTAACAACAGCCGAACTGTAAACATGCCAATGTATTTATCAGTATTATGAATGATAATATTGACATATGATGTTTTATGGTCTCTTGTCTACATGATCAATATTTCATTATTGATAAGTAGCAGGCACATTTAGATCACTATTTCATGTTTTTTAAGTTGCTTGGTGGGCCAAACGTGTGTGTGTGATATAATATGTGACCCAGTTTTATGTTTTATATCACTTGGTGTTAATTAATAGCACAAATATTTAGCAGACCACACCTGTTCGGTTTACCTACACTGCCCTGTTACTATAGTCCACATCACAATGCAGTTTATACATTTATGCTTCCTACAGCCATCCAATAATCCCTATTTGGAAGCTTTTGTCTATTAGAGTAATGTACATGTTTATGATATGTGATATATAACATATGAGGACATCCAGTGAGGCAGACCTAAACTTATCTCTTTTTACATTCACTCTATTAAACACATTAAATATGCAACATCGTCATGTAGATTTAATATCTCAGGTTATTTCCCGACCACGACCCCACCTCTTGATTCCTGTAGTATTTGTGCTGAAGAAAGCTGCCATCCTGCTGCTATAATATGACACTGGATCTGACATGCTGAAGTTTGAAGACCTGCTCTGGCGGCCTCTGCTGCAGGGCTCAAGTATGGACACACACCGCAAACAAAGGTGCACATTTAATCAATGAACGTCCTGCCATCTGCTGGCTATGATGACTGGAAACTATGTGAATGAACATTTGTACCTGATAAGAAAACAAACATTTAAATTCAAATAAAACCGACCTCAACTTTGGATCCTGCAAAAATTACAGAAAGATTTAGTCATTTTATTACTTTCAGTCACCATCTCCTTTTGTAAATGTTACGTATTATAAAAAGATTGTTAATGTTTAACACAGGGCAATTTATCACACTAACAATTGAATGTCTGCCTTTGTTTCCGACGGTCCGATGCCAGAAAAAAAAAAGCTTTTTAAAAGAGCCTAAAACCTTGGGAAAAAAGCAGAAATTGACCATTTAAAGTTTTCACAGGAGTGATGTGACAAGATTCAGTTGTTGTCTGTAGTAAGGCTTAGATAAACCAAGAAGTTCTTCATCTTTTTGGTTTAAAAAACAGAAAAAGTGATTGTTTTAATTTGGTAGAATTAATAATTAAATATTAGACTGTGAACGTGCAACCTATAAATCTGTGCTCTTTTTAAACCCCAGATAAGCAGCAGCCAGGCCTTTGACTCATTGTCCCTTTGGAAAAACAAGCTAACATGTATTTTATTAGCTTTTCTACCCAAATCATGATTATTGAGAAACGTGGACGCAAATATGATGGAAACTAGAGGAGGAAGAAAAGCTCAAGTAAAATGCTTTGTAGGAAATCATATTTGTAATTCTTGAGGTCCGGAACAGTAAAGTCAATCAATATTTGTGAACAATCGTATCAGACAGCAGTATGACAGAGAATCCTCAGCAGCTCAGTTGACATTATGGATTTTTTCCACAGCTACTTATTTTGTGCCAGAGGATGGACCATTTATTCCAAACAGTATGTACTTTTATGGTCAACCCGCGGCTCACTCTCTGGATGAGTGTCACATTTCACATCTTGATGACACTGAGTGTTAAAGTTCGCCGCCTTCTGCCTTCAGCAGATTTTGTTTCATGTTCTTAAATATTAGCAGATATTAGCAGATATTTCTCTTTGACCTGTCCTGAACTAATCAAATTCAAACACAGTATCCATTATTTATTGCTAAAATGGGCCTCTGTGCTGATGCAGGTTTTAGAAGAGATAACAAAGGCATGAGTAAGTGAGCGTGGGATAGGAAGCTATCCGCTGTTTTGTAACAGCTCAATGAAAAGTCTAAATCTCTGCTAATAAGCCCCAAGGGGCTGCAATGTTCCTTACACAATACTAAAGCGCACTAGAGTGCACAACATCAGTGATATGATAGTTGTGCAGGGTTGAAGATGTGGAATTGTCCTCAGGGTGGCAGTAGAGGAGACATGAGCTTCATATCTCTGCAGGACAATAATCCCATTCCTTTATTTTATTTGTGCAGCTGAGTTTATGGAATATTTATGTAAAAGGTTATTTTATGGCATTAATGGAAGCTTTTGAAGTGGCCAAGAGGGAAAAAGTTCATCCTTAAGGGAGCCCAAAAGTTTTCAGTAAACATCACAAAAATCTGCAAATTCCATTTTGATTACTTCTGCATGGAAAAAGTTTTTTTGAGTGATGATGATGTGATTTTTATTCAAGATGATGAGATATTTTTCTTCAAATTATTGGCAGAAAAGATAGAATAATCATCATCGTTATCTTTTGATCCCAGTTGGCCTTTTGATTTGAGCCACGATGAATAAAATGATAAATATGTATGGAACCCCAAAGCACTCAGTATTAACCCTAGAACACTAACGTCGGGTGATTTTCACCCACACAATTCTTGTCATGTGATTTTCATTGTGTTGCCGCTG
>JAQNCA010000006.1:9925433-9946409 GCA_029783725.1 Acanthurus tractus
AAAACAGATGCTTAACATCACAGAGAAACTGTGTTGCTGTGTCCTTATATTCTTTTCAATTTTTTACAACAGTAGGTGGCAGTAATGTACCTTAAGTTGAATGCTGGCCACCATTTAAAGGCAAAAGGAAAAAGAAAAAGAAGATGAAGAAGAAGGAAGAGGATCTGAAAAGCAGGCTGAAAGGATCCTCAATGTCATTACAGTAACGACAAGCATTAACCTTGTCGAGTTCCGACCACAAATCAGCGCCATTTGGCAAAATAACATCAGACACAGTCAGACCGCAGCCCGAGGTCATCTTTGTTAAAACCCTGAACCACAAAAACAATGCGAAAAATTATTTAACAATTGCACAAAAGCTTTAATAACTGAGGCAGTTATAGAGTACTTGTTAATGTGTTTTAAATGTTATAAGACTTTGTATAGCCCTTGTATTTCCCACATAAGTTAAATATGTGCAGGGCAAAGATACTACAGTAAAACCCTTAATGCTGATACAAATTGTTAATAGACTGATTAAAAGGAAAACTCTCATGTTCAGTTAAATGTCCTTCATTAGGTCTCTGGAATTGTCAGTGAGCAAAAAGTCATATTTGCTGGTTTTATCTAAAATATGAGGATTTACTGTTTGTCTCTATTACGAAACAAGAAGCGGACTTTTTAAAAAATGAAAAAGGTCATTTTTGGCTTTAATGTGATAGCCTTGAAATTCTTTTTGTGGTAATCCATTATCAACAGTCTCTCAGCAAGAATAATCATTAACAGGCCTTTACTCCAGTTTTTTTAAAAAATCATGTTTTGTGTGAAATGTGTCCCTGCATGTGGAAGCTGACCTGTCCAGGTAGTTCACTATGTTGGAGTTTTTGTTTTCCCTCATAACCAAGATCTCATTGATGATCAGCTCTTTCTTGGGCTGCTGCTGCAGGTTCATCTGCTTGATGGCCACCTGAGAAAACAAGACAAGGAATCTGTAGCTCAGAACGAGAGTAAGCCTGATGGCTTAGCAGGGGGAGAGAAAAAACACACAGTATGTGATGATGTATCAACAACATGAGAATCTGACTTACTTCCTGGCCCGTTGCTATGTCGATGGCAGTGTACACGGTGCCTGACGCTCTGTGAAGCACAAGATCGGTACCATATCAATGATATATTGTTTAAGTGTTTTAAATCACTTATAGAAACTTATGATTTAAACATAAATGTGTATAATTTCACATGAACTTGCGATTTATAATTCAACAGCTCCAGGGTGTTTTCATATGACTACTATTACATCCATCATCTAAAGTAATTTTACAAGTTTATTAAAAAGTTTCATAAGACTTCAACCAATTTAAGGCATGATGTGAATCAGTCGGTGCCACCGGTGTATAAAAAGAGCTTGTTTCTCAGATAAGCTTAGCTGGAGACAGTATTATATACTTGTAGCTGTGTAGGACAAAATTTAAGTTGCATGCATCTGATTTACTGGTTAACATTCAGAATCCAGACATATTATAACCTGATTAAATCTGACAAGAAAACCGAACTCTGATGGGATAAAAGGATAAAGTTAGATCAAGTGGATCAGTTAGCTTGTTAGCATGGCTCAACAGTTTCATTCCAGCTTTAGGCCTATTGATGCCTGAGGCGACTGAGGCTTAAATGACAGAATGCATTATTTATTGTTTTTTGTTGATGTTTAAATATCATTTTGCAGCTTTGTGTGCCTTATGTATTCAAATTCAAAAAATCCCATTTTGGCCCTAGTTTGTATGTTTTAAAGTGCTACTTCATAAAGCCATTCTGAAAACATTTTCCAGATGACCTGATGTAGGTTTTTGCACGATGGAGGGAATCAGTGCTTTATCATACGTCAGCGCTTTCCGTTAACGGCTGAGTGGGAGTTTCTATTAAAAAAACAGAATAAAAAGAGCACACTCGGAGTCTCCCTTCAAAGAGTGTATGTGCTGACTTTATGGCAGAAACTTAGCTGCTATTAAATCACTTTAGCAGTGATGAGCACAAACTCTGGATCCACGAGAAACTTATGGTTTCAAAACATTGGTCAAAGGAATGGTATGCAAACATAATGTCCTTATTTGGAAGTGTAACTGATGATACTAAGAACTTTCAGCTGTGAATTTGGGCTTCTGGTCTTTCTCTCTTCCTCTTGCTGCCAGCTACACCTGAATACCGTCAGACGCTATGAATAATGAA
The DNA here is from genome assembly GCA_029783725.1 of Acanthurus tractus. Classification (NCBI taxonomy): domain Eukaryota; kingdom Metazoa; phylum Chordata; class Actinopteri; order Acanthuriformes; family Acanthuridae; genus Acanthurus; species Acanthurus tractus. The sequence continues at coordinate 9,927,636 of JAQNCA010000006.1, forward strand.
GCACAGTTCCTGGTACTAATAAGTTACAGATAACCCAGCAGGGAGTAAATAGACTGTTATCTGCTGTTTAAGATAGCAGCTTCCTGATCAAATATGGAAATGGAGAGCATGAGCAGATGAAGATCGCACAGTTTATTATCTGTGCAGATGTGAACAGGAAGAGTGACAGTAAAGCAGCAGCATTAAAAACCGGGGGGGGGAGAGGGAGAGAGAGAGAGAGAGAGAGAGAGAGAGAGATGGCTGAGCTAATCTCGCTTCTGGCCATTTCAGGATACAGTTCTCATTTCCTCCCAGCTTAGTTTCCCCCAGTCATTCAATCTGACCCTCCCTCTGCCTCGCTAAAGTGGTCACTACAGCTCCATCTCTCCTGGTGAGACTGACTGCTCCTGAAAATTGCTCTATTTCAATAACTTTGACGACTCCTTTGTGGCTGCGGATGGACTTACCCTTGTCCTATTTTCTCGAAGCGCGTGTACTTCTTTTTGGGATCCCCCACACTCACAATACTCCCTGAGTCAGACAGAAAGCAGATATACAATGACTGAGCTTGTGTGGGCGCACATGGCCATGACAGCCTTCACACAAACACACAAACACGCAGGAAACATCACTGAAATAGAAAAGAAAGAAAAGGTTTTCCCTCTATTTGCAGACATTCACTGCCTTGTAGGGCAGCACTTGAATGTCATGATGCATGCTGATGTTTTGCAGCGGCTGATAAAAAAACAGCAATTCTTTATCCGACATTTAATTACATTAATGCTTTTAGTTCTTCATAATTCTTTGAAACATGCTGAATTGATAAACTAGAAGTAAAATGTGGAATCAGCCGCTAAAAGTTAAAATATACAACCTTTCTTTAGCACAAACATACGGGACTTTATTTGATTGATTATAGTGCTTTTCATATATTTATAGTTAGCTGCTATTAGATATTTAGAGAGTCACAAGATTGTGGATTTCACCACCAAAATATTTCCTGGAAGTGTGGAGAACATATTTATAACCATTTTTGTAGATTCAGTTTACAGGACATGTAACTGAAAACCTAAATGAACCACAGAACTGTGAAAAAGTAAATTTTCTTTGTCTCAGGATGCTCAGTTTTTCTAAACTCTGCCTTTAAACATGTGAAATACTTGAACAGTTTAAAGACACATACTGAGTCTCTCCAGAATCTCCTCATCTGTCATTTTGGACTTCTTCCTCTGACGGTCAGTGTGGCGATACATTGTGTTGGACGTGTTCTCCGGCTGAACCTGTGACTCTGGAGGAGTCAACACTTCTTTCACAGGGGTGGGGGGCTTTGGTGGGTCCATGACGGAGCGTGTGTAGATCTGCAAGGAGGAAACAGTCAGAGACATGCAGGCGGGAACGCAATCGAAGCAGGATGATTTTAGCACAAGAACTCACAGATTTGGTGTGCTCGGGCCTGGGCGCAATGACCGGTGGCAGCTCATCGTCATCGTCCTCCTCCTCCTCCTCCTCTTCCTCTTCCTCCTCTTCCTCATCCTCCTCTTCTGACACAGGTGGAGCAATAGGAGGCTCTGACGATGATGTTTTGGCAGCCTGGAGGGTGGAGATGTAAGTGAGTGTGGATGCATGCGCCATGTAGCAGCATGGAATGAAAAGAGTATGTGCAGATCCTTGAATTTTTCCTCAATTTAAACGAAAGCATTCCTTTTAATTGTCTTTCAAGAGTTGTTGCCCTAATTAGCTGCCAGCTAACCACAAACCAGCTATGTGCACTTTGAGTTCTGGTCAGCTGAGTTTTCAAAAGAACTTTCTTTTACATACATGTCAGAGTGACTGTGAACTAATATCTAAATTATACCAACCATATAAATGATATATCATTGAACAAGTGGGGACAAAAATGAACATGTCACGTAAACAAATCCAGTTATATATGCCCTGTAACAGTACATATGACCTTTCTTTTTTTTACAAAGAAAAAACAGGAATGAATGAGGTTAAAGTATTGGGAGAAAATTTGTTAATCATGGAGGAAGATATTATGAGTCCAGTTGGAGTTATAAAGAGAGGTCTGAAAAGAGTGAGGTGCCATTCAGTGCAGTTTATCTGAGGGTTTTTAGGCAACAAACTGTCATATACTAAACTGTGCCTTAGGAGAAAAACATGCTGCCACGTTGCAGTGATGTGCAATGTGGTGATGATGAACTGTAGACATCCTCTTGATATATGGAAGGTACTTTTTTTTAACAAGTGTAATTAATAAGCTTCAAGCATATTTATTATGCCTAATGCTCAGCCTTAAATTCCCCCCATTCAAAACTCTACGAGCCTTGGATCATCTTCCTCTTATGGAATGGAAACATTTCATCCATTTCCAGTCCCGTCATGCATAAATGAAGCAGTGCAGCTTAGTTCTAGTGATTAAAGGGAAAGGGTCTGGCTAGAGGAAAGTCCCAGTCCTTCATTCAGACATTGTGGGCCTCTGACCTGCTCCTCAGAGGCCTGGGCCAAGACTGCAATGCAGAAATGAGAGTCAAGCTAACTGTAAGCAGTGCCATGTGTTTTGTTTGTTTTTTTCTCACAGAGCCATGCGATAATGTCTACAATGGTGATGGAGTTACAGGCACATTATTGGCAATGTGGATCAAATTGTAAGAAATATGAGCTCCTGCATGCAGTTTGACAGTCATCACAACCCTCTGTGGCATGCGCCCCTGCCCTGCCATTTCAGAGACGGTTCATTTGGAAAAAGATAAGAGGTGCTCTTGTGGAAGATAATAAATACTTTTATAACATCAAAAAAACCAATAGATCCAATCATTCCCCCCTGGAAATGTCATTACAGAGAGTGATGATGCCTCGAAAATCAAAAACTTGTACGCATTTTGCATGAGCCGGTTGGCATAATCAAAATTAGGAGATCAAATTTAGCTTCAAAGCCAATGCAGAGATACATCATGTGGAAAGTAATATGGAGGAGTTACCTTGTCAAATAATGCGCTGCAGGTTCTAAGGCTGACAGGAGGCCCAGATGACAGCAGTCGGTTCTGAATGTGAAGGTTGAGAATGGGAGGATTTACTCAAAACAAACCCACACAATGTTTAAGAGTAAGTGGACTTCAGGGGAAGAGGGGGGAGGGCAGGGGTACGCTACTGAGGGATGGATGTTGTTTTTTTTGTAAACTGTCCACCTAACATCCGGCATAGAGAGAGGACACAGATCATGCCGCCTGAGGACTGTCCTCGCCTCAGCCCTGAACATATGTTCCTCTCCATATCACGACTTCTCCTCAGATTTCTTTGTCTGGATGCTACAAAAGGACAATAACTTCAACTTCTGCAGATGCACCTGTTATGTTCTTATGCCTGCTTTCAGATTTCCTGATAACATGAAGATAATGTGATGATGCCATTCATTAGACTACCAAAATCACTAGATTACACCTCAATTAATGTCCATCACTGTCATTGTATACACATCAGCACATCAACATACAGACAAATGTGTTCAAATTTAGCTCTTTTTTTTACCCCAATTGTTTATGTTAAATAGTGAAGCACTTTAATGATACACTTCGTTGGAAAAGTTAAAACTTGACAGTTTTAAATGCCACCTTGCTTTAGTTGACAGAGAAATTTTGCTATTGAAACCAGGGTTGTGGTATTTACCAAGTAAGGTAAAAAAATCTGCTACATGTGGAAAGTTCACTGTTATGTGGTGTTTATGGTTGTGTTGAGCACTTGAATATAACTGTTCAGGCAGAAAAATAGTTTCACTTAAAATAAAAGACAAGAGTGATACACTAAATCTGCAGCTGATGACAGTGAAACACTCTAATTAATCTGAATGAATAAATATTGTCTGAACAGGGAAACTCCTAACAAAAATAAGAGAAGACTAAGTCACCAAAATCCTTCGAAGAGCAACATAAAAGAAAAAAAATGTCCCTTTAAACAACTACTTACTTGGGCTTTTTTCACTAGCTTCATCTTTGTTCATGTTTATGATACAAGCAAAGTGTTATTTTCTTATCAAAAGAAAGTCTCAGGTGAATCTATGGTGTCTTTAAGATGGACACTAAGAACAATATTTAGTGCAATGAAATGGATGGAAAGTACAGGGATTAAATTTTAGATTTTCTATCTGAGGTCAGAAATTTAATATAACCTCTGGCTCTGATCAAAGCTGGTTGTGACAGTGTCTCCACATGTAACACCATTGTGCACTATGACTAGAACACACTGAGCTCAGGTCAAGACAAAGCTTTTGAACGAAGTTTTAACAAAAACAAAAGGCTTAAATGAGCTGAAGGGGTTTAATTAAAACCATAGATTTTACAATATAATCAGCAGCCTCTCATCTCTTTTTCATCAAAGTAAACATGATGGGAAAATGGCTAAAAACAGCTATTTTTCTTTGCAATCCTTAAAGACAAGACAAGAAATCAGCAGGGTTGTTATAATAACAAGTTATGGCAAGCTGCTCAAGAAAAGAAACACTCCAGCTCTCAAATATTTCCCTGCATTGCAGGTTTGTAGAAGCTTATGTTTAAAATAATCTGACAGAGAGCATCAGGTAGCTTTATGGGTTATAGCTTCTCTGAGAAGAGTTTCCTTCTGCAGACCAAGTTTTGGCAGCTCTCCTGTTGTTCTGCTTGCCTGCGGCCCAATCCTACGATGAAATCAGTGGCACCGTGGCCAATAGCTGAGTCACCTCTGCAGACCGTGGACCACTGTGAGAGCCCGGGGCTGCGATGCTCTCAATACCTACACTGGACTTGCACAACCTTTTAGACACGCTGCCACACCCGCTTGCCCTCCACCGGCAAAGAGCTCTTTCAAGCAATAGCCTTGCATTAAGTGATACCATTGTAGTTTGCCTGGGGCAGCGAATCCCACTGAACAGACTTGGATTCCACTTCTTCACCCGGCTGAGCGTGTACAGGCCAAGGCATTCAAAGCATAGATTACTCTGGTCAAAGCCAGGAATGAGGTCAGCACAGCGGGAGTCCTTCTAGATGCAGTTGAGCTTCCAGTAAAGCTTGTCTATGGGTATTTCAAAATCTGGTTAAGTCGAATGGAAAAATAAACAATGAGCAGCAGTAGTCCTCGCTGTAGTCAACGCTTCTGTGCAGGAGCTGCAAACTGATTGCAAAATTCAGGGCATTACGCTGCATAGTGGGGGCAACAAGCCTCTAGAAGGAAACACATATATTTGGCCCCTTAGAAGCAACAAATGTGCTGAAAATTAACATGGTTATTCCAGAAATTCCCAGGCAGGGTACATGAGAGTAGAGTGAGGAAGATTTACTGGGGTGTAGTCTGAGCAGTTAAAGACAATGACATAAAGCCACATAAAGCTGCAACTTACCTGCTACATTATCACACTCTTACATGTATCTAAATTATGAAGAAATATATTTCCATTCGAATCTCTTAGATTTAAGGGAATGAAAAATATGGCAAAGATAGCGCACAGCTAAGAACTAGAGATTGGGTTGATTTGTACCTACTATATTTTTACTACAAAACCCAGACAGTCTTGGAAGATCCAGTGCAGCAATGTTATTTCTAATATAAAAGACAGAGGAGCCGAAACAAAAGGGTCCGTGTTTTATTTAACTTTGCATTTTAAAAAGAAAATTTTGTAATGATTAGAAAGAATTAACTGCCATTTATTTTCTTCCAGATTATATTGGTCATCAATTGTATTATTTAGGCTTGCAACCAACACTAGCAACACTGAGACAGTTTAGATAGATAGAAAAACTCACCAGAGTATTTGCTGCTATGTACCCATGTGCCGACTTGTCTGAAACAGAAAGAAACGTTTTTATAGAGCAGATAAAAGAAATGTTTTTTTTAATTCAGAATTTAAGTCAGAATTTTGGTGTTGCTTACCTCCCGAGGTGAAGCTCATGTACTTCTGGTTGTTGACTGTCTCTTTGGAGTCGTAGAACTTTAAGACGTCCAGCACGGCCTGTGGGTTCTTCTTCTGCTCCAGCTTGGTGATGTTCGAGGTCTGTAGGAGTCGTGCCCATTGCTCCGGGATACCCTGCGTGAATAGACAGAGGTCAAATGTTAGTGAATTCTAACAATCTGCTCGAGGAAAGAGTGTGGGTTGTTCATAGACCTTCAGGTGCAGCCATGAACTGTTAAAAAATGTAGATAAGTAGTGTTGTGGCATACAGGCCTTTAGGAGCTTGGCAACTGGACAAGTGGTCAATACAGCTGAAGGGTCAACAGATTATAACACACCTAAATCAAGCTAACATATACCCATACCCACTTAACCTTGAACTTCCTATTTACAGAAATAATGTTTTTTTTTTTTTTTATTAACTTGTGGAGTAAAACAAATTCAGTAACTCAAGTCTTCCATTTTCTGAAGTACACTGACTCACAGAGTGGTTAGTTTCCTTTAATTGTACAGTTAGTATTTTTTAATACGTCTGTTTCCTGTGTGATTTTCTTGGATGTTCTTTGATTTTCTTAGATTTCAAAGCCGTCAGACCTACATCTCAAAGGAACTGTCATTTTGTGGGATATTCCAGTTTGCTCTTATCTTTAGCTTAGCATAAAGTCTTTAAGCAGTGAGAGATAGCTAGCATAAACAATACTTTACATTTTAGTTTCTTTATAGTTAAAAAAACAAGCCCTACATCAATTAGTGAGCTTTAGCTACTTGTAGGCAGATATTTTAATCTCTAGACGAGGCAAGCTAGCTGTTACCTTGTATCCAGCCTTTATGCTAAGCTATGCTAAATCATTTTAGCGTCTCATCAGCAAGAGAGTCAATAAGCTTATTTTCCAAAATCTCAAATTATTTCTTTAAGGATTGCCAGTTTATTTTAATCCTGTTATTTTTAAAAGGCTCACTGATGGCAATTAGGTCACTGATGGGTGCTGAATGTAAATCAACAATGGCTTTCATTCATGCCATCTTTGTAAACTTGTAGATATTTTTACACTTAAGGCATCTGTCTGTTGAGAGAACAGTCTGCTGTTCTGTTGGTGTTAGGAGGAAAAGATGACTCTTGTTTGAGGATCAAGGGGCAAATCAGCAGTAATAAACTGCATCCTCCCAGCTAACAGAGCCACAGTGTATCAAACAAACAAGGAACTATTTGTCAATGACGTCATAGACATAGTGCTCTTCATTTGGAAGTCAAATAAACCAAAACACATACAGAAGGTGCTCCAAACTATAAGGTGGTTTAAAGAGGAATGACGATAAGTCTTGACTTGCTTATTCATTATTTTGTTGGTTTAAAATTAATAACCTTGGGCCTCCATTAAGATGATTTAATAAGAAATTTAAGGCAGAGTATCTTTTAATATACAGTATGTGATATAACACAATGACCCATTTCTACTGAATAGAGCCTAAAAAATGAGCTGACTGAACATCTCTGTGGGATCAAAAACTGATCACTGAAATCTTTGTAAGCTTTGCTTTGAGGATATTGTACTGAAACGCTCACTGGATTGTGTCAGTCGGATAATCCTAAAGTTTAGATGTTGTATATCTTCCTAGTATACTATAATACGTGCCTTAATGTTTTGTATTGTTAGGATTGGCAGTAAAGATAAAAATAATACAAAACATTAATCTATAAACAACCGAAAACACTGGCTCAGATTTGGTCAGAAGAAAATAAAGAACATACTGTGTCATGGTGCTAAGTATGTTGGCTTGTAAACATGTAATGCAAACTAAAACCACAGCTAAATGTAATTAACCATGAGATGCTAAAGGATTTGGGTGCAGGTTTCACCTGACAGGGGAGATGGAGTGATTGGCATTCAAGTCACTTGTATTACCAACTTTTTGTGGAGGAAACTATATCATTACTTTTCTATGACCTCAGGGAATTCAGATTTTAGAAATGCATGCCTGGAGTTTTGTTATCAGGTGGGGAGAGAATTTTAATAGCACATCAATCCCTGTTTATGTGCTTGATTGTCAGGTTAAGGAGACACTCACTGTGAATTCTCCCGTTACAGCATCAAAGCCAACATGAATGGTGTGTTCAAAGTCTGAGGGTAGGGATATCTCAGGACGTTCCTTCTCCTTCTTCTTGTTTGCTGCAAGAGATGAACAAAAACCAATTACAGGCTGTTTCTGGTATATTTACATGCAGGAAACTAGAAAATAATGTGCGCTGAATGTGGTGCCGACATAGGGAGGAAGGATACTCACTCTTGTCTCCCCCAGGGAAGATGGAGCGCAGGCGGACTTTCTTGTTTTTCTCTTCAGGAGCCATTGGAAGCGGTTTAGAGGCGTGATTCAACGATGAAGAGTCTCGGGAACTACTGTTCATTCTCAAGGGGGGGGCTGGTGGTTTCTCTTCAATATCAACACTATCAGACATCTTTAGTAGCACTCACAATGTCCTGTGAGGGAGAATTAATGAGAAAGAAAAGGTAAGTGTTAAAATGTTTAGATTCAGAGGTAGGTGAAGAAAGTTACAAAATCTAATGGCTAATAATTAGCCTTTGTGAGTGTACCAGATACAATAATATCAGGACACTAAATTAAGAGATACATTTTTTTTCAGTTGATTTTTTAATTCTGTGGTGGCTGATGTTGTTGGATGCTGAATGCTAATGGAAAACATACATTATACAGCTGCCTTTCTTTGGGCAAACGGATGTTATGAATCTGTTTGGGGAAAAAAATCTATAAAATGTGAGAATATAATGTATCAGTTCCAGTAAATTTTCCTGCAACCCAAATATAACGTTTTTGGATTGTATTTTGCCCAACAAATAGTCCAGAACACAAAGATATGAAATCAATAATGACAAAATACAAAAGAAAGGAGATAAAATTCAGTCTGAAAAGCTGGAACCTGTCATTTTTGGACAACTTCAACAACTTAAGTAATCAATTAATTCCTCAACATCTCAGCAATCACAAGAATTCTTACTTGTGACTCAATAGAAGTCTGCCAGTTGATAAAAGTCTGACAGTACTCACCATATTCTAACCAGGACAGTGGTTTACGTTAGGCGTTGCAGAGGGTGAGGTACGACTCTTTTCTCTGTGGCTGGTTTCTGAAGCAGCCGAACTGGTGTAACATGAATGTGACAAAATATCATGGCTTTATATCTCCTATCAGACAGATCTAACATACACAGAAGACTCTCAGTTATAGTTGCAAAGTATTGTATTTCAGAGCGTTGGCCTATTTTAGCATTGCAACATCGGGAATCCTTTTACAGCAACACTGACTGCAGGTTTGAGACATTCTCGTGGATTCATGAATGTTTTACATTCTCTGCAAGCACATCTGATACTTTGCACAGCAGATCTAGAGATTACAGATGCAGAAGAAAGCACAGCTTCTATAATTGGGATATTATCTTTGTATAATCGTGTTTCCTCTCCCTGTTTGAATGGATGTTACTCAGAGTCGAGGTGGAGTCTGGCGTCCAGTGGGTCTGTTCAGCTGTGAAAACAGTAACTAGGAGTTGATTCTAAGAGAAACTGGCAAGAGTGAATATTCCAATCACTCACGCTCTTATCCTCCATCTACCCACTTCCCCCTACCATCTTAAAGTCCTTCACTGCCTCACCCTGAGGCCAAGCCCATCATGTGATGTGCAGCACGACCGTCCCAGAAAGCAGGCCATCGGGGCCGCCCCCTTAGTGGAGTGGAGACCTACATTAGCAAACAAAGACCACTCCTTGGCTCTTACACGGCACTCGCTGCCTCTGACAAATGACACATGTGCCTTCACAGTGGCCTTTACAATTTTATATAACACACAAGAGAAAATCTGGCAGCTTACACACTTTGTTTTGTTAACTTCCCCAAGGAACCGGTTTCAAAATGAAGAAACTGGGTTGGAATAAAAATGTTACATACTGAAGACGCTGAAATTTCATCTGATGTGTTTACAGGAACAGCATTATCATGCAAGAACTCTTTGCTTTCCCTTCTGCTGCCTCTGCTGTCATTTCGTCACAAACCAGTTGGACAAGACAACCACAACCAATAAAATCTCACAGACTGTGTTCACTGTCTCTATAAGTCTGCAGTGATTCTTCGACTGCTATGCAGATTCTTATGTATGATTGATCAACCCCACCTTTATTTATATACATAACAGATGTCATGTCAGACGAAGCTTTCATTGCCTTGGTTAAGCACGGGTTTACGTACTCACTTAGCTTGATTACATCAGCCTGCATTCATTTTACCCCCATAAACGAACAGTTTCTCATCTACTCTTACAGTTTTTCTTCCCTTGAATAACATTAACCATTTATGTGTTATTAGGCTGATTTTAATGTTTTATTCATACAAACCAGACTACAAAATATTTGCCAATACTCATTATGGGAAAAACTCTGGAAGATCAAACATGGATCTCAGATGAAAGACGACCAACAGAGTCTTGATGTTTCCTGTTAAACCGGACAGTGGTTTTTTTTTTTTTGTCCCCCTCTGTTTGGGATGTGATGAGAATAAGAAGAATCCTCCTGCACTTGGCAAGAGATTATAACACAGAAACTGCCTTGTGATCCTTTCAATTAACAAAGTGCTTTATAATCAGTGCGGGACATTATTTGGTAAATAGATAGCAGACCATAGTCTGCTGTTTGATGTGTTATCAGAGGGGAGATGCAAAAAATTCTGAATGACAATAAAACAAATGATCTTGCAGATTTGTAACTATACAAATACAAGTTAATTGTTGATCCAGTTTAGCTGCAGACTTCCCATTATGTGTGTGAATAACCAGACAGTGAAACACTCCATGATCTTAATGTACTGGTACATTTTGAAGGTTATTTTCCTGGTGTGTTTCCATGTTCTCATGAGGCGTGCTGGAGGTGGGGGTGACGCTGCTGGCAGTTACTGCCATGCTGGGTGAGTCCAGACAACAGCAGCAAACAGGTTCTCTTAGGTTGGAGGTTAGGTGTGTCACTATCAACAAAACCTGATAAAACTCCTCTGTTTACAAAGGAATGCAACAATATTGACATGCTAAAGCTACAGGGAGTACCTGACAACGCAACCATTATAACACCTGAGAGGGAAAAAAGCAACAGGAAGTGGCCAAGACAACAGAGAAGACGTGGTGGTATGTCAAGGAGGCCTTAAGGTTGTTTCAGACCAAATCAGACATCAATCAGACCAATCAGACAGGACAGAGATGTTCACTCTGGTTTAAGGAGACAGTATGTGTGTATCGGGTTGAGTTGTGTGAGGAACTTGCTCATAGTTAGTGTGTTCAGTGTGTTCAGTGATCAGGAATCACCTCGGGTTTGGGCGGCAGTGTGGGTGTGTTGGCCCTTTTGCAAATGATAATTAAGTTTTTGTATTCCCTCAAGGCAGGGTTGTTCAGCTTATTTTAGGTCTGGAAAGCAGCTGATTGGCCACCGCAGTGTGTGACATCTGGTTGATCTTCTTCAGAAAATGACTTTGTTTCAACTTTCTGCCACTTAGCCACTACAATTACTTTAGTTTTTTTGGTTTTTTTTTCCCCCTGCAGCTGGCAACTCACTTTTTTGTATTGGAAATATAAAGACTCCTATTTTCAGGTAATTATACACTTGTGAAAAAATGCTTAGGAATATTACATTTCATTTCTGCCATATTCTTAAATGATCCCCCTGAATCCCACACACTGGACCTTTCAAGGGTCATAGCTGCTTTCATTTTCACTATGCTGGCAAACAGTTACTTAAAATGATTTTAAGATATGATTTAAAATGCCAGTTACAGGGCACTTAAGCATCTTTTCTCTGCTGCATGTCCCATTCCTCTCTCTCCCCCATTTCTCGTCTGCCTCTTCGAGTCACTGTTCAATAAAGGTAAAAAAGAACCAAGTGCACATTGAAACCATTTGAACCTTTAAATATAATGCAACTTAAGCCAAGCTAGCCTCCATCTGCTGGACATCTGCAGCAGTTACTGTAACTGCTTCAGCTTTTCAGCTTCATCATAACAGTCAATATGTCCACCTTGTTTACAGTCGTTTCCCATTACAAAGGCACATATAAGTGCTTCTGTCCTATTCAGACTAATGCAGCTGTGACTGATGCCTCTGTTAATCCATTAAGATAATCTTCTGAACACATTCTTTCCAGCTACAGTGTGTCATACAGCTTTTATAGTCATGCACAGAGGTGGATTCACTAATATGTGCTTGTGTGTATATGAAAGACCTGACAACAACGACTGGGGATCTAATCAATCAGGTCACTATCTGGTCAGCAAATACAGAGGAGAAAAATCAATGGCTGCAACATCAAATTATGCCCATGCAACACAAGTTTTTGAGCCCTCTAAACATAAAATTGATATTTCAAGGTTTATTGGGTGAATCAGACTGTATGCCTTTGCTTTATTGATACGCGCATCCTCCTCAGGAGCATGCAACACAGAATACACATACATAAAGCAGTAAAGGTATAATGAGGGTTCATAAATATGCTATTTTCAGTAAACCTGCCAGTGGAGAGCAGTGTGGATGAATTATGTAGCTGAAAAGCACATCAGCATCTGACTCCGGTCATTTCTTTGTTAGGAAGTGATAAGAATCTGAGTCACAAGCTGAAAAATGCAACAGAATACCACATGCAACTAATTTAATATATTACAAATCTATAACTCTGCTGTCTGCTGTGTAGCTATCTGGCTAGTTGCCTGACTGTCGTCCGGTGCAGCAGCAGCAGCTCTGCTGAGCGATCAGACGGCTGAAGATGGCAGATTCATGGAGGCCCAGACATGACTGATTCTTCACTCACATAAAACACTGACCTATTTACTGTGCAGACTGACAGACAGGCCAGCAAGCAGTCAGCGAGAGCACTGTCCCTGAAACAAGCAGCTCCTATTTCTGAAACACACATAGTCTTGTCTCTCAACATGATAAATCAACTCTGCGTCTGCGTTCGGCCCGATGCTGAAGAGATCGTCTTTCATGACGCTGACGTATTTCAAGTGACGGGGAAAAAAATTCATTAGGAGACCAATTTGTCAACATGTAAAACAGCAAAAGTGAAGCTGCAACACTGATCCACAATATGCTAACTTGTCAGAAATTACACAACCAAGCCTCATTCTGCTCGGCTTGCTTTTTGAAGGGATGTGACGTTTTGACAGCCATATATGAATGTCTCAAAAAACGCACACACACACACACACACACAGAGGCAGAACCACCACAGAGACACCAGCTCGACTCAGACATTACTGGGGTTGTTTTCACATTTCTCTCCCATAAAACATTAATCTATCCACGAAGAGCAGGCATTTTCTCTGCTCTTTCAAACATTAATGCTGAATTTGAATGGCTAACATAGGAAGAGGCTCTAATCTTGAGCCCATGGCGGCCCAGTAATGGCCCCCACAGTGGGGGGAGGGCTCCATAAGCCCGGCTCTTCATGCCCCTGATTAGGAAACACTCTCTGTTTGACTTGGCTTTAGCTTTGGCTGTGCTTCTTTGAAGGATGCTGATTACTTGGATGGAATGGACAGTTAGAGGACATTCAAAGGATAAGGAGGAAAGCCCAGGACACTCCATGGCCGCAGCTGAGCATTGTTATCTCCTTTATCTTTGTGGCATCCATATAAAAACTTCTACTGAACACTGGAGTGTTTTAATAACAACTGAGTAGAAAAAAATGGACCCATTCTGCTGTTAGTAAAAGCAAAGAAAGACCAGTTCACTTGCCAACCTTCATGTAATACATATTCACACACCATAACAAAGAAAACCTAAACACACTTCACCCAGACATTAAAGCATTGCAGGCGGACAACACACACAGATGTCAACATGTTATTGCACAAACGCTCCCCTCTCACATGGTTGGCCTCTCAAGGTCGGAGTAAAACACACAAAGTCACAGTGTAGATGCCATGTGATGCCACCCCCTCTTTGATTTCAAATTAGGAGCTGGGGGAGGAGGAGGAGAAGGAGTCTGCTGCTGCAGTTTAATTTTGTCAGACAGGATTCCCTTTGAATGGACGTGAGTAGAATTTATGGTCACAAGATCAAAATCTCATGTGATCAAACATGTCACAGCATCTAGAAGGAAATTGTTTAATATAATTCTAGTTTAATTTTTAGTTTATAGAAAATATGTATTTTGAGCTGAATGGAAAATGGAAAGTAATGACAATGTGATGTTTGTTATCTTACTAAAAAGAGATATTTTGAGGCATTTTTCATTTTTCATTCCCTCCACTTTCTTGAGTCTAGTCTTCCTGGGTTCACATGATTGGGTTCAGACTTCTTATTTACCACAATCTTTACCTAACCAAAACCAAACCTTATAGTAAATGAGAATGAAGAATGAGAAAACCCCTTTTTTGCTGTCTTGCCGAGAGTTAGATTAGAATATTAATACCACTCTCATATCAATAGAAAATCTGCAGGAACCAGTTAGTGTAGCTCTGTCCAAAGGACACCAACATGTGACTCTGCCTCCAAGCGCCTCTAAATCTTAATAATCACCACTGTTTCTTGTTTGTTTATTCCAATATTAGAAATCTAGGTGATTTTATCCTCAAGGATCAACACAGTCTGATATCTAAGCAGTACATCAGTGCCTAAATGAGCTAAAATACTCAGAGGCCAACACACAAAATGTACAGAGAACCTGGAATTTCCAAAACATTAAAATACAGCCAGCTGCATGCAAAACTATGCACGACTTTGTCACTGTGCAGTAATAATTTCTGACATATGAGCTTTTGTCTACAGAGACTCCACCTCTTTGGTTCGGTCCCCCCTCTGTCACACACAGTAACTCTACTTTGCATACAGCTGCCAACGTTTGGTTCATGAAAGGGACGAGTCACAGCTACCAGTCTGTTTTGAACAGGTGGCAGGTGAGTCAGGGGTGTGTAAGTTTATTCCTCGAGTTGTAAACTAAATGTAGTTGGGTTCACTGTAAGTGCAAAACTTCTTGTTTCATTTTTCACTGGAGAAGTTTTCATTGTTGAGCACCAGCAAGCATCAATATTTAGCAATTAATATAAAGTCAACGTATTGAGGCTTAGACACTAGCTTGATAAAAGCATCATTGCATTATTATTACTTAAGATCCAGCTGTTGTCACCTTTCAGAGAGTGCAAAATTGTTTCTTTCACTGTGTGTTAATTGCTTCACAGTTGGAGAGTTCTGTGTTTTATGACTAGATTGAAATATTAAAATCAAGCTTTTTCTCCCAACTCATATTTCCACATGCCTTCAGAGAAAAAGCTGTGACAGCGTTTAACATAAACATCTTTTAATCATGTTTGTAGAAAAGGCTTATACCTGTTCATAATATGCTAACTAGAGCCTAATTATGTAATTTCAAAGGCAAACCACTTAAAAGTCTGTTCACACTGACTGTTAGATCCCCCTAAGATCTGAAAAACTGTCCTCATTATTTCATGCTGTCAAGATTATATTTTCTAGGACAGAAAATCACAACAAAAACTTCAATTTCTTCGAGCAGTAGTTACTGTGTTATGCAATCCTATTTTACACACAGCAAAGCGAATCTGTAATCAGTAACCAGTGATCTATTATTAGCTTCCAACAGATGTCTATTTAATCATTGTATTTCTTTTGCCTTGTCTAGAAAAGTCTTGATAGACAAAAATTACACAGCAATGAAACTGGGTCATATAGCAGTTTTTCTATTGTGGATATAAAAAAGGAAGACAAGTGGAGGTCCTAAACTCCACCACATATCTCAGGTTGAATAGTTCGATAATAAACATTGTCATTATCGGAAATCCACTTCGAGTTTTCACAGTATTTCTGATTAAATCCTCATTTGATCTAAATTAGATCACAGCAATGTGCTTTTTGATTGGTTGTTTAAGCTCCATATTAAACTTGTCCAATTAACAACAACATTTTAAAAAGGATGGTGATAAAAAGTGAACTTCCTCTGTTGATTTATTCACAATTAACTAACCTTGTACAAAAGCTGCGTGATAATATATTTCACATCCAAAACAAATCAGAAGAAAAAGCAGGTTAGTCTACACTCAAAAGCCGTTTATTCACCACAGTCTCAAATCCACCATGACTCTCATTTTACCAGGCATGATCCTTTCCCAAACTCCCCTGCTGGGTAGGCTTGAGAGCTCACTGTGTCATTTAATATTTAGATCCCCCCCCAGTGCTGCTCTTTCATATCCACAAATGGTGTCCACACATGCACGTGCAAGCACTGAAAGGACGGACACACTCTCTTTTGCTACACGTCTTCAACCTGCCACATTAGCTTTCTGAGGCTTTGAGTGAGTTTTTTTGCAGCGTGTCAAAATAATATTTTGGCAGGCGGTTTCTGAGGTAGTTTAAACAGCTGCGTGCACGCGTCCTTTTTGATGAGGACATGTCTGCAGCAGAAGTAAACAACATTAAATTCAAAGCATGATATAAAACTATTGAACAGGCACAGCTGACAAAACTGTAGCACATCGTGTACTGACAGTTTGAGCTGCTCCCTCTGGATGAATAACCATTCAAATAAAAGTGCTTTAAAGTGAAGCAGTTTTTTTTTTTCTTCTGTCAGGTGGGAAATTTCTATCAAAATGGACTACCAGTGGTATAAATGTGCTTGGAAATATGGTAGCTCATTCTGTCAAGTGGACAAAAGATATAAAAAAAACTTGATAAAATTAGCTACCATATTGTCAAGCTCATTGACACAACTGGTCCGTTTTTGAGAGATTATTTATTCCTGAGAGAAAGGCTTCAGTTTATTCAAAGCACATTTCTTCAACTGTTCTGGCATTTCCTGTCTTACAGACCATTTATTTTACTAATAAACTGTCATGGCTTTGCTGTTCTCCCTGACAGAGTGAACGACTGTATCTCTTGTGACAGAACAAGCCGCCTTATCTCACTCACATATCATGGTGTGTCTTCAAATTTGAAGCATTTGGATGGATTCTTTTAACATTTTTGCATATGAACTGGCAAGAACACAGGTTCATGACATACAATGGATGCAGAAGTTCATGGCTGATGTTGGCTTATTCCAGTGGTTTATGTCCCTCATGCAACACTTTGAGCACATTTTGGGGCATTTTCCGTTTATTTGAAGGTTGGGAGTTCATGGGGACTTCAGGGGACATTGCTGTTATAAATAATACATCTCAGACTTAGCAGGCCACAGGGATGCCAAAAGCCTTGAATACTTCATAAAATTTTGACAGTCCAATGAGCACTCATCTCACAGGTATGCTCCATGTCGATGGCTGCAAATCATGAATGCACGAATGGAGTGAATACACTTAAAGTAATGAGCCATACAATCAGTTTCAACATGACAAGCAGGAGTCACCAATGGTTCGCTGAAGGTGGGTCGACTGTCCCTCACTGGGACAATGACTGAGATTCAGATAGGCCTATTGCATTGTAATATTGAATATAATTAACTTGAATATCATATTTTATCATGAACTGTAAAAAGCATAGCATGTCAGCAATCAGACAGGCCTGTTAGCGCCAGTTTTTTCTCATTTGGAACTAGGCAAACCCATCAAAGACAAACTACAGGGCTGTAACAAAATATCAGTACAGACCTTAACTTGCTTTTTTAAATTATTAGAGTCACTGCTTGATGACAAATCTATAGTTCTGCTCTTTTTTTTATTCCTCATTTCAAAACAAATGTCATAAGTACAGTAAGTTTTTTACCTTGTAAACACTCAAGTACCAAGTACTGAACAGTCTGCTTTTAGGCACCAAAGTGTTTTATCTTTTCATTACTGTGAGATGGGTGGGCATATTTGAAAGCCAGCTGGAGGCAGAGAGGGGTCTGGATTCCCTCCTGCAATGCCAGCTGGTGCACCTTCTCTGAGTCTACACTGAGTCTGAAGGGTTCAAACGCTCATTGTAAAGGGACATGGGAAAAGTGAAAACAGCATGTACATGCTCTCACAGTGTTTTTCAAGCCCCATATCATTTGCATGCATGCTAAGCAGGTCCAAATGTTGTTAAGAGATTTTGTGAAAGAGCAAAATCCTTCGTGCGAGAAAATAAAACTCCATTTGAGTCTCAAATATCTGTTTTTAAATCCAGAAGACATTTCTCTGTTATGTTTTGCAGCTATCCCGCACAATAGTTAAGACCGGTTGTCAAGTCACTGCTACAACCAGTCATGCATTGCATTTTGATAACATCTCCCCTCTGCAAATATATATATAGCTGCATTATGATTTTGCACACCACCATGATACTAATATTTGTCTCAACAAGTGAATCAGCTGAGAGGCAGCGTGTTGCCACACAGTAGTTACACCTCATATAGTTGAGAAAAGAAAGTGAATTTCTTTTCTTTGGAAGCAAAGAAATAGTGTGGCAACACTGCTGAGGACGAGCTTCGATCTAAAGGTGTTATTTGTTTGTTATAGAGGAGTTACAAATCCTGGATTATGTGGCCATGACTTCAGCTTTTCTATCACACTGCACGAAAAAAATGTTTGTTTTTTTCACTAATTCAACTTAATTTTGGGAGCATGACTGTTTAACATCATTTACCAATCTTAATCAAACACAAGGCTTGCTTTCTTTAGACTCCAACTCCAAATCCCCCTCTCTAACATACTGTAGATATTGTAACTGGAGCTCAAGTGAAAGAAAAACAGCAGGAGGACAACCAGAGCAGTTCTTAATAGACAAAAGAGTCACCTCTTGAGCCACATCACGGGTCTTCAGCGATCATTTCCAGCTCTAACCACCCCCCCAGTTCTTCCATCCCGCAGCCTCTTTATCTTCGAGCAGATTCAAGCGCAGACGCCCCTCTGCAACTTTCTGCAAACT